>WEIV01009814.1:72358-392523 GCA_013390005.1 Calyptomena viridis | reverse complement strand
CCGTCCGCAGCTTCCACCACGAAGGTACGGCCGGGCGGGGGTTCCGCGGGCTGCGGGAGCGGAGGGAGGGGGAGGGCAGGGCCGGAGGGAGGAGCGGGGGGCGGATTCGTCCCGCCGGTACCGCGCGGTTCGCTCAGTGCAGCGGGTGACTGGCGCTCCCGACCGGGCGCGCTGCGCGACCGGCTCTGCTGAGGAGCTCTTGCCTCCGTCCTGCGCACCCTCCGTCCGACGGGGCGCTCCCCGTTTATTGGCTTTTCCCGCTAAACCAGCGCGACTCCGCTTTAAGCGTTCCCACAGACCGCTGCTCTCCTTCGCGGCTACAAAGCAGGGAAGGCTCCCTGAAGCGCGGCTGAGCCGGGCCGCTGCGGAGGTTTCTAATCCTTACCTAATCCCCGTGAGAGATCAATGAGACAATCAATCGCGACCTCCTCAGGCGCTGCCGTCCAGGAGGGATGTAGCTGGACTGTCCCCGTGGCCGGGTTTCGGGTCTCACCTGCGGTGCCTCCAGCAGCCCCTGCAGCCCACGGAGGCAGCCGACCCTCTGGGACGGGCCCTCACTCAAAACCTGGGTGCATTTCTTGGCTCTCGTAGCCAAAATAGTGTCTGCACCGTGAGCTATGGCACAGGTAGGCCCATGGGGCTGGTGGGGCACGTGTCGCTCACGTGCTTTTTTGGGAAACATTTCCCCAGGTTGTAATTGTTTCTGGCTGCTGGTCTCCAGTGTTGGCAATGCAGTGGCCCCGCTGCAAGAGTAATGCAAAGCAATTTCCCCATGCTTTTAGCATGAAACTGTGTCAAGAAAAGAAAATTTTTAGTATTTCAGTTTCTGATGGATGAAGGAGGTGGCCACAGAGAAGTAGATGTGCTGTTTAATGGAAAGCCTTATTGTGAGAAAGTAGATGAATGTTGAAATCTAACCTCTCCTCTTCCACGTTTCCCTGCATGGGAAGTAAACACCTGGCAGTAAATGGGGAAAAGCCAGCGCATGGGTCATTCCCATTAAACCCAAGGATGGTAGGCAAGGGGCTGAGTGAGAGCGGAGCTCAAAGGGCAAAGTTAGTAATGTTTAGGCAAATGTAAAAATCTGTAGTTTGAAGTAGTTAAGAAGGGCTGGTTTTGTTAGAAAAGTGGTTTTATAATTTCACAAAGTTTAGAAGAAAATCAGTGTGACTTGTATTTTTGCACTGAGCTCTCACTCTGCGTTAGTGGCTTCTTGAAAGCAGAAGTTTGTCTTGTGACCAGTCAAAACATCTGCATATTTACAAATACTGGTCTGGTACTGTAAGACTGAGCCTTACCTTATGCAAAAAGCCATACTGGATTCGGTGGGGAATGGTTACATGACTAAGAGCTCCTGACAGCAGTTATCCCTTTCCCTTAGAAAGTGATTTTTTTTTTCTCCAGGATGCTTAGCACAAAAATGAAAAACCATGACTTGAGAGATTTGTATTTAAATTTCTTGAATATCTGTACCAACAATGTACTTCTTAGCACCCCTAGGTATATTTTACTGCCTCTGAATCTCCATTCAGTTATTTGTTGACTCAAAGGTGAGAATGGCCTGAGTTCTAGTTACTACTTGAATTTTTGTTTTTGGTGGTTTTGAAAACTTGCTGTTTGGAGGTGATTTTGTTTCATTATCCCTTTACTATCCACCCTGTCTTTAGCAGTTAAACCTTCCTGCTGTTCTTTATGGTCCTTTTGGGTAAATATGAGGGCAGGCTTCATAAAGCACCATTGCAGAAGCTGAGTTTGCCATCTCTAATTAAAGATATAAAAACCCATATGATAAGACGTGCAAGTTGCCGAAATTGCAGAGTAATGTTTTTCAGAATGAAGTGCAAGATATTGATGTTAGAGCCATATTCTTGAAAAAAGCAGAAATGCAATAGTTATCCAAAGTCCTCAACCGGTTTTAATGATTCCCCACTAACTACAGTGCTTGAATTCTAAATTAAGACTGTGTATTTCTTGCCACTTTTGATAATCACCTGGAATGCCAAGGGCACCAGTGTTCAATCCACATGCATAACAATGAATGAAGCATTTTTAACTTGATGCTGTATGTACTTGTATAAACAAACAGAAAGACAAGGGAGATGCTATATTCTGCCTGAAAGTCTTTTAGATCTTGTGTGTTACATATGTTAGCTGTCATTTGCAAGTTGCCAACAGCAGACTGTCTTGAGGGGTTTGGTTGCTTGTCTTAGTTCCTAATTTTTTTTTTTTTTCTCTTTTTTTTATTTTCTCTTCCCTGTTTAATCAAATTAGAAGTTTTGGAAGAACTTCCAGAAACAAGTGGGAAAACAGCACGGCGTTTCTTCTTTAATTTAACTTCCATCCCTAATGAGGAATCTATCACCTCAGCTGAACTCCAGATTTTTCGGAAACAGGTGCATGGAGCCCTTGAGAACAACAGCAGCTACCATCACCGTATTAATATTTATGAAATTATAAAGCCAGCCACAGCCACCTCTAAGGACCCTGTCACAAGACTTTTGGACACCAGGTTGGTGCATCATAATGCGAGTAAATGGGAAAGTTTTGATGTAACGCCAGCTGTTTTGAGGTGGATTGCACATGGACAACCTAATCATGGGTTTGTGGTAGAGGTGGTTCACTTGGACAAAGAGAACAGTGCCTCCAAGAGGCATGTTAGGATTAGCAGGTCTTTACATCAGGATGAAGATAGTTGGTCTCAGCTGAGGCCATTGTTAGTAACGTTTGGGCATGATGGCAAGGGACACCCGCTTCATAAAAGAGAAAAGCGTCAAGCGAAACACAAACAGCGTAAACGCCACAAATACAGTTGCAAAAGGCATCCGTTGTATGTGGACTTCAATGATGTGGGGTGGAATGACTGGATTGTTGCCCCGCCGGGGTATAGTGCCTTTTACTGCCATGGGGAATGTCCTTTTCCACTGGCAGATCATCTAAACTCAACAAACCATGCCATTGTTCAGACTTTGGTCAATTCAGTGAATTCCAAAATCCCCAAGGCTTGCTGTGTGCCGACAGAACTGAGTGCTATTTCCATGCTCTACCTTGATGAAAATGAAAAAGTTGTATTAAAGAACTACCAAGATATGGTTGTGGAGGGTTGCGGGTGCCGCTGACACAGCAAATATATTAGACAAATGCAAAAAAAAAAAAAAAATAGCTGACACTTTAATATTTCCCAATGAAGACTTTATTTATGTAATGAAATGGAAAGAAAAAAAACACAACTATTTTGAAAATATATTTATGTCTACGAAAAAGTTGGGAAAACAAATATTTTAATCAGAGAAATATTCCTTTAAAGATTTTAAATGTATTTTAGTTGTACATTTTATATGGGTTTAACCCCAGCACATGAAGTATAATGGTCAGATTCTTATTTTGTATTTATTTACTATTATAACCACTTTTTAGAAGAATAGCTAATTTGTATTTATATGTAATCAAAAAAGAAAAAAATATAGGGTTTGTACATAATTTTCCAAAATTGTAGCTGTTTCAATTGTGTGTATTTAAGTTGAAAAGAATACATGGAAGGTTACTATGGCAAAGTGCATAGCACATTTGCTTTCTGCTGTGCTACTGTTAAGGTCACAAGTTCAAGTCCAGAAAAAAGTGGATAATCCACTCTGCTGACTTTCAAGATTATATTGTACAATTCTCAGGAATGCTGCAGGGTGGGCTGTCCAATCCATGAGAACTGGCATCCTCTTTAGGTGGAACATTTGGATAAGAACCAGACGTTGCTGATCTAGTATAAATACTGCTATTCCCAACTAATTTGCAGCGTGAATATAAGAAGGGCTGATAGAAATCCTGTGGGAGGTGGGGGTGGGGGAAGACTGAATCCTTTCTAGACCTACAGAAAAGTGAATGTTTGATGTTTCCTTTAAAAGTCCTTCCTTTAAAAGTCCTGGCCAAATATAAAATAATAAAAACTAAAATGTCATCTTTTTTTTTTTTTTTTTGTGATTATCTATGCTAAAGAGGAATATTTACCCTGTTGGTACCGGCCCTTGTCTTTAACAGTTGGAAAAGCATTGCATACTTCCTCACCTCAGAGGAGAGCTCACTTCTGTGGAGTGTTATAGTGAAATTAATCTGCAATTTTTGTGCTACATTCAGCAGGCAGCCTCTCCTCTAACTTCAGCTGATGGTTTTGCTGTTTGGCAGATTAGCATCTCTTCATTTCCAGGGTTCTGTGTTTGAAACATTTTTTTCCCTTCCCAAATGTTTAAATCTATTTCAGATAATAAATCTTAGACCTCTGATATTTCTTTCTTAAAATCCAGTCTGTAACAAAAAATGGTTCACTTGTGCAGCCATCACAAGAACAACTTGTACTTGCATCTTCTTGCTTTTTAAATCCTTTGTGTGAGGGGCAAAAGTGTGATTTGCACTTGGAAAATGCAGCATTAAATCTGATACTGATGGTGCCTGTTGTGTGTTACAAGCCTGGTCTGGCAGTCAGGTTACTGGGGTGGTGGTTGTGTGAAAGTCGTGTTGGAATAGTAGAGTGGGAAAGTAGCATCAGTGGGCTTCTTGGTCATCCCTTGGAGCTCCGTTGTGGACCCACTTGTGGATTTGGTGAACTGAAGCAGCAATTCCTAAACCAAATGTGCAGTGGGCCCTTTATAGACCTCTCTTAGTCAACTCTGGGAATCTTTGACTGGGGCCTCCTACTAGCCTGACTTTTTATTAACGAAAATCTCTTCTTTCTCATGGCCCTCCCCAAACNTTTTTTTTTTTTTTTGCCAGAATCATCTGGGTTGCAGCAAAGGTACTAAATAGACAAGTTGATCAGAAGGCTGAACTTGATCAACAGGTCTTGTAGAACAGTTCTCTATTGCCAATCACAGAAAGCAGAGGGTACAGAGGATAGGAGGGAAAAACTAGTTTCCTATTGTCTGTCTCCATTTTTTCTTATGAACTTAAAAATCTCTTGGGCTGTAAGGTTTTGTGGTGAGGTAAAACCTTATGTATTTCTTTTTAATAGCTGTTAGACAACAGTCCACCACTCTGCAGTTTGGCTCTGTAGCTGATATTGGTTATGCTGAGACACTGCATAGTAGCCCATGGACTGAATGGACAGCCTCCAGGTGCTTTTTCTGGTATTCTTTTGGTAGCCAGTGTTCTTAGGGGTGAAGCATCATATATGGAGAAATTTAGTTTGCCTTTTGCTTGTTGCCAGCTTTCCTGGTGATGAATGAGTTTATGGCTGTTGCTTTGGCAAGGGTGTCAGTCACAGGATGAGCTGCAGTGGAGGTTCAGCCAGAATTTGTTAGTTGTGGTGTGTGGTTGTGCCAGTCAAGTCACAGCTCTAAAGTCAGTGCACTGTAAAACCTAAGCCTGCAAAAGCTAGATGTGATGTGTTGAAAATGTGATGATGAGCAGGAAAGGTGTGATCTCAAACTTGCTGAAATCAGTAAAGAACTCACAGCATTTCCAACCAGATCCTCAGGTCTGGTGTTGCAAGGCTTAAGTTTCACAGCTCCTTCATGTGTAACAAGGCTGAGGGTGCCTTTTTATGGAGCGGTGACTGCTTGACTTCTGTAAGAATTGAGAACATGTTGATGCTAATCTTGTTTCCAAAAAATTGGCTGCAGCACTTGTCTATGCATGAGCAGTACCTGGCCATGGCGTGATGCTGCATTCCTTCCAAAGGCAAACCTCCTCTTGCTTGACAAAGAATCACTTCCTCGGTAAAACACTGTGAGGCCACTTTGTAATTGTAAACTTCTTAAGACCCACTCTCATAAGCATTTCTATAACTGCTTAGTGTTAGTCACAGAATCATCAGTTCCACACTGATTTGGAGGAGGATGTGTGTGTGTGTGAAGCAATAAATCAATAGATTTCTGCAGAATTGGTTTCATAATCGATCTTTAAATCCTTAACCTTTAGCCTTGCTCTCTAGATTGGAGACATGAGAGTGCTGTATTAAAAGCTTTGTTTAGGATTTAAAGTAAAAGAAACAAAGCAAACTTTCATAAATGAGTAGTAGAAAGTTCTTTGAGATCAGTTGGGTTCCTGCATCCTTTTAGATAAGGTTGATGATCAGACAGCCCTTCTCAAAGGTTTGGGCTTTCTGACATCTTTTAGAAGTCTGGCAATGACTGCTAAATAATGCTAAATACTAAAGGTTATGCTAAATACCACAGCACTCAAGTATTTACTTTAGTTATTTAGTATTTACTAGTGTTATAGTACTCTAAAAGTTCTCTTAAGAGGAGAAAAAGCAAAATATTTAGAAGGCAAAACTGCCTTTGTTATCCTATAGACCCTAAATATTTTGCTTCTAGGCACTTATATAATCTATATAGGCAGAGATTGTGATAGATAATGTCACCCTTTGTGCATTTCAGATAAGCATCTCTCTAAACACAAATGTGATCAGCATCTCTTCTTGTCCTTTTGAGACTCAGTAGCAGCTTTGTCAAGTGGCTTGATAATTTTTGCGCAAAATTCAGTTGGACTTCTGTGGTCAGCACCATGTAAAAATGACGCGGGAGGATCTTCAGCTGAGGTAAGCTCTCCCGAGAGCATTGGCCATTCTCCCTGAGCACAGGCTGCTCTGCTGCTCACCTGGGCTCACCACAATCAGGCACTGAGGCCTTTCCTGCTCAGATGGGGTTTGGGTGGCCAGGACCATCACCTGCTCCCCCCTGCCAGGCAGTTGAGGTCTCACATCTGTACCGGTGAGGCTTGGAGAGGAATATGATTTATTGTATTCTCAGCTTTGGAGAAGGAGCTCATCTGGACTGCATTTATTAGACCCACTTTGCTACACTATTAGAAGAGGGTAATTATTGAACTATTTTATCATACAGCTATTGCTAAATGGTTGATTTTTGTTGGGTTTTTTTCTAATTGATTTCAGGAGGCAGCTAATTGCCATATGGCAGTTTGATGTTAATGTTTTACAAAGATCAGGAAACAAAAGTTTATGAAAAGCTTTTGTATAGTAACTGCAGAGTTTCAAGAACTGTTTTATACTTCCTGACAGTGCAGGTCTGGCTTAATGGTTTGTTTTTATTGCTTAAGAGTGTAAACCTTTCTTTAGCCGATGTGTGGAAATTATATCCTCATCCCGCATTACGCATTTCTCATTGCTCATTACTCATTCCTGCTTTCATTGCTGCCATCTGTAATCAGAGCTTCACTGTTTCAACTGCATGCAAAATGCTCCTCTCCTTTGCACAGTAAGATACTTTTCCTTCACCCACCCTTTCAAAGAAAAAAATTGGGAGGGGGAAGAGGGAGGAAAAGCCTACTCTGTCTATATTGTTTTTCTCTGTTTTGGGTGGAGTCTGTGTTAGATTTCGGTTGCTAGATGGTTTCTGTAGTAACAAGCAGAGAAAAATCCAAGGCTGAAAAGGCACTTTTAAAGGTGCCATACCTTGCCTGAAGTATTATTTATCTTGATATGGAGTGTTTAGCTTCTCCTTTGTATTAAGGCAATCCCCTTTGGTAGGGCAGACTGCTGCTATGAGATCTTGATATGCTGTGATCTTAACAACAGGAGTATCACACATCTTGTTACCAGTTGGTTTAAACTGCCCAAAATAATGATAAAAAGCCAAAGGCATTAAAATGTATTTTTAAAGATTGTTACAGGCACAAACCACTTTGTTTTTAGTTACATAGGAAAGAAACAAAAAGCCAGGTTTGGAAGGGTGCTTGGATTGCACATGTTACTGCTGTAAGGAGAGTGTTGGATACAACCAACAGTGTTTTATTTTGTTAGACTACTGTGTACAAGGAAAAAGTCCCAGCTCCTTCAGAGTATAACCTTACTCTGCTGTACTCCAAATTCGTTCTTTATTTCTGCTAAGAGATTTTGCAGGTGTGTGAGAAAGTAACTGTCTGTCTACTACTTTTGCCTTGCTTGGGCACAGAAAGAATTCAAAAAATGTTTTAAGATTACTTCTTTTCTGTCTTTCCAGTACTAATCCTTCCTTACCTGTATTCCTGACAGCCTTGCCTGCAACAAGCAGTAATGGTTTCCTAAGGTGGAATTTCCTCTCTTTTTGGAATATAGTCACCTGTCAGTGCCCTCCAGGAGTTAGCAACGTTGCGTCCTCGAGCCTTGTGCAATGGTCACTTAGAAAAGCAGGTACACTGGTTTTGTCCTGGTTCTGTGTCCTTTAGAGCTTGTCCCAGCCTTCTGCAAGAATCTTAATTTGGGAAGGGTCTGGAGGTTTGTACCCTCTGGGTGCAGCAGGAGACACCCTGTAACACCAGGGACTGTGTTTGTAACTTGTCAGAAGTCTGAGGGCCAAAGCTCATTTGCATCTGTATTTCCATAGTGCTGGGAAGGCACTCGGCTGCAATTCCTGCCTGGGCTTGTGTGGCCCTCGATAGATGAAGGGAGGCTGAGAGCCTGGGCTTCTCCAGGGTAGGGAATGTGCAGGGGGCCAGCCTGGCTTTCATCTTGTGAGAGGTGGCTTTGCTCTTCACTGTTCATTCTTGTGGGGACTTCTGCAAAGTGTGCTTGGCTGCCCATGCAGAAATGAGACAGAGCCACTGGGTGAGGTCTGTGGTGGGAAGAACCAGATCGGTGTGGGTTTAGTTTGGAAAAAGGCAGGGATTTTCAGGGGAAGAAGTAGGGGAGGGAAGTGGGAAGGGACCCTGAAGGCTTTTGAAGCTGAAAGTGTTAAAAGTTTCTAAGGAGACTTCAGGTAGAGAGAGCAGAGCAGTGAATTGATAACATTATGAAAGTTCGGGTTCCCACAACAGCTGAACTGTGGAAGATTTACAATTTAATGAGGCTGATAATCCCATTAGAGATTAAATTAAGAGGGTTTTTCTGGGAGATCACCAGGAAAATTATGGATATTTTACTGTAGCTTGGCTCATAATGCCAGGGCAGTGGAGAGCTGACATGTACTTCTTGCACTGCAGGACACTGTTTCATTCAGTGTGTCTCATTAAAACAGAGCCTTCAACTCCAGCAATGTTTCACTACAAACAGAAGCAAATTGTTATTATTATTTATTACTACTGTTATTACTATCATTATCATCCTGGAAACAATAAGTAGATTAAAAGATGAAAATATCAACCAGATCTGCAAATCAGCAGAGTTCTGCTGAGTTTGTTCTCAGACAATCCAGTCCTTTTTATTAAAGCAAATCCTCAGAAGGCAGGGTGACCACAGATAGAAAATAATGTATTTAAGGTAACGATTGACATAACTCCAGTAGCTTGGAACTTGCACAAACCACTTTTTATGGCATCCTGCACACCCTAGTGATGGGAAAGTGTTGTATGGAATAATGACTCTGTAACCACAGACTTCAAAAGTATAGAATGTCTGCGGCATGATGGAAATAGCTGTTTCCACATCAATAATATCCACACAGGCATATTGAGGCTTAATTGCAAGGCCAGTGGTGATGGGAGGAGGAAGGGGGAAGGGCTATCTGACTACAACTGCACCAAAAGCCTCTGCTTTGCAGCCAGAAACAATGATTCATTTAATGATAAACTTGACTTTTGCGTTTTTCTCATCACTTATTGATAACTTCATATGGGACTTCATAGACCAAAGGAGTTATTGACTCCTTAGGAATTAGGACGAGGGACAGGGTTTGTGTTATTTCTTATAAACATCATTCTGGCTGTTGTGTTAAATTATTCTAGTTTAAGGACAATTCTAACACAATCTCTTTCTGCTTGCATTTTTTCTCTTCCTTTGAATGGGAAAACCTTTTATTTAAAAGCAGTCTCTCACTTTAAGGTTTTTTTTTTTTGTCCATTTTCATGAATAATCCTGAACTTCTAGTTGACATCATAATGTTAACATGGAGGCAGTTTTGATGTCACCATATGTCACCAGACCAAGTCCTAATGCACATGGAAGATGTTTTCCCAGCCCTGGCACTGTAAATAAAAGGTGGGCCCAAATAGCTGTAAGTGAAAAAAATTAGTGGTTTTGCATTACTGTTACTCTTTTATTCCTGTTGTACATATGACAACTATGTTGTAATTTACTGCTTTTAGTGTACCGACTTACAGCAGGATTACTTTAAAGCTTTCCTTGCTGGAATCTTGCAAGGACACATTGGAGCCTGAGATTCTTAAAAAGAAAATTTCCTCACATTCTCTGGGAGGAGACCTAAGAATGCCACCTTGAGACTCAAAGATCAGAAGGAAGTGGAATGGAAGTTTTCCTTTTCTTAACCACTAGTATTTTTAAAGTCCATCAACATTTTTAATTGCTTAGGATTAGCAGTAACCCATGTTCTAGATGTTATTACCGAGGGGAGGATCAAAGACTAATTGATTCATATTTCCTGGTCTGGAAATTTTTTTCTTTTGTTTTCTTTCTTTCTTTTTTTTTTTTTTTTCTAGAAATAGTTAATTGTTAACTACTTCTTGACATGTTGGGCAAAGAAGTCTCCCAGGTTCGCAGATGAAAAGATTTTCGTCTTTGAAAACATAACCCAAATGTACCCTAGAGGGCAGAGTCATTTAGAGAGAGCACACCTGCCGGGTTACTGGAGCGTGCCCACTGCCAGTTCCTTGGAGAGAGGGACTCAGCCCTGGGAAAATGGTCTTGGGAGCATAGGTGGAGCTTTTGTCAGCAGCAGAAGTTAAGAAAGTGTCTGACTCTCTTGTGTGCAGGTTCTGAGGAAAAAAAAAAAAAAACAACCAAAATCCATTAAAAAAAAAAGAGTATTTTGCAGACAGCTCCCTATAACCCATCAGGCCATACTGCTGGTAGGGAGCTGTTGCAGCTTTCACCTGCTGGAGGATCTTTTTTTTATCTTTAAATTTCAAATAGAAGCAGCTTAACTGTTGTTTTATATCAAAGAAAATAAACCAAGTGTTGCCTCTTGCAAGAGTTTTCTTCTTTTGAGGCCTGAGCCACTGCCAATAGGCAGTGGGTTACTGCCTATTTTTCCATGTAAGTGGTGAGGGAAGTTTGTTGTCAGGCCTTTCTCCATGAGCCTGAGTGTTTGGGAAGAATCTGGGAAGGTCTTTCCAGCTCCTCTTGTATGTGAGTACTTCCTTCGGGGTTTTAGGCTCCATTCCTCCTTTCTTTACCTCATTCATCTGGGGGGGGGGCGGGGGGAAGAAGGTCAAGTACTGGGACACTTTGAAGAGTGTGCCTTTACCAAGCTTTGGTTTTTCTCTCTTCCTGGAACTCTCATTATATGATCCTGGTTTTCTGAGCCAATTACTAGCCCAAGGCCAAATCCTTAACCCTGGGCTAGATAACAAAAGCACAGCTGAGGTGATCTTGACTCCTTTAAAAAGGCTGTCTACTCTTTGATGCACTCAGGATGAGACACATAATTCATTTTAGTTCCAAAGGTTGTTTTTAGCATGGGAAATTAGCAACCTCCATGATAAAAAGCCTGCATGTTAGGTGTGTGTGTTTTATGTTGATCTTTGTCTTGCATTACATTCCACATCCTGGAGAGTGTCAATTTGTCTCGGGAGAACCTGAGATTGAATCCTCTCTGGGAAGTTTCGCTTCATGTAACTGCATCTGTTCATAACAAGGCCACAAGACTTTATGCCAGTGATAGGAATCAGCATTTGGAAAACATTCCTGACTTGCAGCTGAAAAAATTCCTGACTTGCAGCTCTAATGAGAGGAGAGTGTAATTGGAGTGGATGCTCAGGAGAAATTGGGATCAAGTTTGTTAATGGATATCGAAACTGGATTGTGAAGTACAATCCTCTTCTATTCAAGGACCACAGAGACATGAAAGTGTGTCACTCAGTGCTGTGTGCAGAAACTATGATGTGGGGAAAGAACTAAGGTTCTTTCTGAGGTTTTAATTTGGGAGAGGACTCCTCCACCATATACTCTATTGCTGAAGTCTCTGTGCTGCCCTGAGTAACTCTGGGGTTTATTTTGTGCTGTAGTTTATCAAGCCTGATGGCAAGGCCCAGCATCCCTGGTGCTGTAGTGTCAAGTGGGTCAGGTCATGAAAGGTAGTGACAAAGGCAGACAGCAAACTGCTCAGCCATGGAGCTGGAATGTGCCTTTGGAAAAATGCCTTGCTGTCCTTGTGTGCTAATTCTCAAATAGCTCTTCCTGCCTCCTAAGTGTTTTGTAATGTATGTACCTTAAAGAATTTGGAGATGCCTAAATGGACTGCTGTTTATCCTGTAGGGTAGAGATAGATGGCTACATTATATGGCATAATGACAGGTTTCATCCATTGGGAACCACTTTGCATGTGGACCAGGTCTGGCCAGTATTAAATTGGAAAGCAAAGATGGCTTTGTGATTAAGGTGCTGGAGTGGGACGCTGGAAATCTGGGTTCAGGTTGTGGGTCAGCCATAAACTCCCTTTGTGACCTTGAGCAATATAATTATTCTGAGACTTCAAAGGTATCTAAACAATTTGGACACCCATTTTCCAGTCATTTTAATTAACTGGGATGCTTTGAAATGCTCAGCTTTAATCTCTCTGTGCCTAGGATTCTCATTTGTAAAACCAGGATAATAATATTTCCTTGCGCATGAAGAGGATGTGTGCATTAAGGGTTGGGATGTGTGCAGTAAGGGTTGGGAAGTGTGCAGCTACTCAGAATGCAGCAGATATGGGACTTCCAAGCTTAGTGAGGGGGGAGCATGTGGAGTTTTGCAGGTGTGGGGCTTAAATTCAAATTGGAGTGCTCTGTGCAGGACAAACAGCCTGTTACATGTGGGCAGAAACTGGGGGAGAGTTACTTACCCTGATATATTACCTTCATTTTAGTTCATGGGAGATAAATACAACTGCAAGCAAACTGTAACCAAAATATTTACTGAGAGGAACAGCTCATTTCTTCAATATTTCATTTAGTTCCATAACAACATTTTGCTTTCTTTAGTGTCTTGCCTTTATTTAATAGTGAGCATTAAACTTTTACAAGGTAAGGTGAGTAGTTATTAACATTTCCATTTCTGTGCTTCATAACAAGCTGTGCTCCCACTTTTAACATCACCTATGGTTATGTCCCTTTGCCTGGTGTTATGTGACTGTAATGAAAAGCCTGTAATACACAGGCAGAGGGAAGGGTTAAAAGAGCTAAGGGAGTCTTTAATTCCTTCATTTTCTGACTTTTGTGGGTTTAATACACAATCTTAACATTCCTTTAGTGAGTGGTTGCATTTTTTTCTTTTTAACTGGAGAGATTAAAGGTTCCTCGAGATTTTACATTTTTTCACTACTCTTTAGTTGTGTCAGTTGTGTGTACTGGGCAGGCAGGGAGTGAAAATCTCTCCTCAGTGACCATTGGTGCTGCTCCCAGGGCTCAGTGATGGATGTCTCGGAGATGCCTGTCCATAGGGAATAGCTTTTCCCAAAAGAGTGTCTATCAGGGCAGAGAAATGTTTCTGAGACCCTGGGACTTGGGTTTCTTGCTGACATGAGATGACCATCAACCAGTGAGTAAAGGGCTTTGTAAACACTGAAGTGTTCCTGCCAGGACATCTGATCATGCTCGTTACAAAACTTAGTGATATGTCAGTGGTAAATATATGTTGAAATGAGGTTTCATATTTAAATATGAAGGAAAAAGGTGACTGCTACTCCAAACAGCTGCTACTGAATCAGTGATGTCCCTGACTTTGGTGTGAATCGAACCAGAGTCCTTTTCATGCCTCTGTCCATTGGTTCCTTATAATGACTGCTCTTTAAACAGCAAAATCTGACTTTCCCAGCAGAGTAACTTGTTATTTATCATAGCTTCATCTCAAATCTGTCTGTCAAGATATGCTTTTCTCTTGATCTGGGTTTCAAAGCAGCCTTGAACCAAGGGCTTCTGTAATGTGCTGTTTGTGTGCTTGTAGGATAGGTGACCAACTATTTCTCAGTTTTATTTTAAATTCTGTGTTCTGAGCATCCTGGACATTGAATGGCAAATTTTGCTCTAAAACTTCAGTGGAATAAGATAGTGAAAACTCTGGTTGTAGTTTTCAGTGAAAACCTACAATTGAGTTGTAAAGGATTTGGGGTGGTAGCTGTTATTGCCAAGATTTTCCTGGTTTTTACTGAAAGTGAGCAGGTAAGAAGTACTGTGAAATTATGACTTCATATTATGTACAAGCAAATATTGTCTCTAAAGATTTTGTAGAATAATAGTTGTTTTCAGTCAACTAAATATTTTCAGATAGTCCCACCTTGTCGAATGTGGTCATTTATCTCTGTTTGGTAGGTGAATGGTTTAGAAACAAAAGCAGATAAAACTGGAAAGAATCA
Source organism: Calyptomena viridis (assembly GCA_013390005.1). Taxonomy (NCBI): domain Eukaryota; kingdom Metazoa; phylum Chordata; class Aves; order Passeriformes; family Eurylaimidae; genus Calyptomena; species Calyptomena viridis. The sequence goes on along the minus strand of WEIV01009814.1, from coordinate 378,313 downwards.
TGTCTAGATACCTACCAAAAGTTAACATGACCTTAGATACAGAAAATTGCCTCTGGATTTTCCAGGGGAAAATAATACATTGAATTAACTGAAAAAAGATAAAGAACAAAATATAGTAATGCTGCCTTTATTTTTTTTTTAAGAATGGCCTGATTCAGCAAAACCTTCATGTTCTTATTAGCTATTTTTTATTCTTGGCCCATGAAAATACTTTTGGAGAGAACTTAATTTAGTACATTGTTACACACTCTGATATCTGCCTGACTTTATCCAAGTTCATGAACCTTTTGAGCAGCGACCCCCCGCTCATGCCCCTGGGGTTCTGGAGAGGGATTTATGGTTTCATGTGCAAAACAGTGTGAAACTTGGCACTTTTGCATGGCCTGAACTCTGACAGCTCCAGGACCACTAAGCAAAATCAAGGCTTGTGAGCTCAACCACCTCAGAGGCAAAGTAAAGCTTTATTGAAACTCGCACAAACTTGAACCAAATTCCATTTTAAAAAATCTATCCTTTACTGTCCTGTCATTGTCTTATCGTTAACATAGAGGAATTCCATCCTGCATGGCTGTTTTGAAGATAAATTCAGATGCTCAAGTAAGGATGGTGGCAGTGGTGGTGTTGGAGAAGGGGTTTAGAACTCCTGATGCGCAGAAAGGAGGTCAGTGACCCAGAGATATGAATGTCTAAACAGTTGGTATATGGATAGGAGAAGTTCCGAGTTCCTTGTTGTTGAAGAGCCAGGGCAGGCCAGTCATTAGGGCTGTCTGACAGGGTAAATGAGTCGCAGTCAAAGCAGGCACTCATTTACATCACTAGGCTTTTTCAGAGCCTGTGCAGACTGCAAGCTCCTGTTCATACTGAAGGCCAGGTTTGCTTTTCACTTACTGTGCTTCCAGGGGGGTTGGAAGGCTGACTGGGAATTTGTCTAAAGGTCAAAAACTACTTGACTCCCATATAAACCAGAGAAGGTGCAGCCAGTATCCAGGTTCATTAAAAAGACAGTGGCAGTTTCCTAATGTTATTCATCTGCATTTCTGCAGATCTTGTCATTTTTATAAGAATTGAACTCCCTGGCAGTCCCTGGAATTGACTGATGCTGGGGATTGGGCCCACAAGGTACAGAAATATCTCTTCCTTTACTCATTTCCTGGCCTTGCCCTCTGGACTGTCTGGCTTTGGAGCTTTCATCATTCAGGTAGGTCATGTTATCCCTCTTGGTATCAGGGCCTGAAATGAGCCAGTGTTGCTCACCCACAGGCCCAAACTGGCTGTCAGTGAACAGTATTGCATTGCTTGTGTTTCTGCACTGTATAAAGTATTCCAGGGATTCTCCACAAGTGACAGCATGAGATATGTCAAACTTGACCTCTTTCAAAGGTGCTTGTGATTGTTGCATTTTCATGGTATGGATTCCAGCTGTGATCCTACAGTGTGCTTCCAATGGAGGTACATCAGCTTATAGAGTCACAACAGGAATGTTCTGCCTTTAGCTCACTCAAAAGGCAAAAGGCTGATTATCAAGAAGTAGGTTCATTTCTCTGACCCAAGGCTAAACCCTTTCAGGAGAACTGTAACCCTCCCCACACCTGCTGGAAGGGCAGTATGCTGGGGCATGAGCAATTCAGATGTATGGAATACATAAGGGACAACATTTTGGTACTGGTGCTGGATGAGCTGTCTGATGGAAGGACTGTCCTGGATCTGCTGCTCCTGAATAAGGAAGAACTGTTTTGGGGTGATTTGGATGCAGTGTCATGAGATGGTTGTTTAAGAACCTGAGGGAAGTGGGAAAGGCAAGCAATACAATAATCACTCAGAACTTCAAGCATGTGGACTTTGGCTTGTTCAAGGAACTGGTAAGCGGAGTCTCCTGGGAGTCTGCCTGGAGGGCAGAGAGACCCATGAAAGTTGCTTGATCTTCAAGGACAACCTCCTCAAAGCACAGGAACAGTCCATCCTGATGTTCAGGATGCTGAGCAGGTATAGCAGGAGGCCAGCCTGACTGAATGGGGAACTCCTGACTGATTACAAATGCAAAAGGGAAGAGTATGGAGGTGGAATCAGGGACAAGCAACCAAAGAGGAATACAGAAATGCTGCCTGGGCATGTAGGAACAGAGTTAGGAAAGTCGAAGCTCAGCTGGAGTTGGAACTGATGAAGCTTTTGGAGCATAAACAGGTTATTTTCTACATGCAACACCAGGGAGACCAAGGAAGATGTGGGACTTCTGCTGACTGTGGCAGGTGGTGAAAAGCATGGGAAAAGCTCAAGTATTCCATGTCTTGTTTTTCATGAGCAAGATCTGCTGTCAGCTCTTTGTGCGTAGTGGCAGAGCTTGAGGGAAGAGGTGGTATGTGCATTAAAGAATTAAAGATCATGTAGGTAAATGGGGCACCTACAAGCCCCTGAGGCTGGTCAGGATGAATCAGAAGGTGCTGAGAGGCTGATAATGTTTAATATCTTCATGGGTAATTTTTTCTCATAAATACCTGTTTTGAGTGAATCCTAACAATGGGTTAAAAAAGGATCTCTGTGTGTACAAGAGAGACCTTAAAGCTGGCTTTGACCTGAACTTTTTACAACAAAAATGTTTCAGTACAGGATAGGAAATTATTTTAGTAGAAAAACAAAGTATTTTGTATTTTTTCTCACAAAATCTTTGTAGCGTGGACAAGAAGAGGATACAAGGACATCTTTGACCAATTAAAGTATTTGAAAAAGATAGCAAAGTATTTGGCAGCCACTGGCACCTGTTAAAATACAAGCCCATGCTGGAATATCAGGCTGCTGCTGAAATATATACTGAGTGTATTTTTGTGTTTTAAATATGACTTCCCATCCTGGTATTTGCAGGTGCATTGTACTAAAGTGAACACAATCATTTTGTTAATTGCAGTTCAAGCTCATTAGGGAACTATAAAGGCAGAAGAATGAATGTAACCGTGCATTAAATGGTAAATGATTTCGGGGTGGGAAGCAGTCAGGTGTGTTGCCCTAGGCTATGATTTTCCCCAAATTAACATACATAGCAAAGAAAGAAAGAATGAGGCGGGTGGGAAGAAAGAGAGGCCACAGGTCACCACAGCAAACTCCCAAACTTGAGTGATGCTGAAGGGGAACTGGGCTGCACAAGTGCTCAATCCAGCTAGTGCTGGCTCACACTGGGACAGGCTGTGTGGTGGTTTCCGTTCATTCCCACCAAATATGGTGAAATCCAACCACCTCAGCATTGTTCCTGTGGTTAATGTGTAACGGAGCAGAGCTCAGGGAGGTCACACTCCAGCCTGAGACACCTCTTGGATGTGTAACATTAATGGCTTTTATTAAAACCCCGTCCTAAAGCAAACAGCCAAACGTTTCCCCTCAGAGTTCTGACGGAAGGTTTGTAAACTCCAAAACGTGTGTCACAAAGCCTGGTTGCTTCTATCTCCATGCTGGACTCTGAAGCCATTCCAAATGGTGGTACAAGTTTGTTTGGATGCCTCACAATAGTAAACACCGAGTGAAATGAAAATCTTGGCCAGCACTTCAGGTCTAGATGGCAGTACTGAGCCCCTCAAAGTTAGGGTTTCTAGATGGACATGACTCCAGGAGTAGTTTCTTTGGCTGGCCATGATTTGGATCTTCTGGAAAATGAGGCTTACCAATGTTCCCTCTTGTTTTCTGTTTTTCCTTTGCTAGAAGTGTAAATACTTGTTTTAAGAGAGGAGAAAAGTGCTGGGAGAACTGAATGCAGGACTGAATGAGAAGTTTTCAACTGATACTGTATTTTATGTAGGACCTCCTGTTTTTTCTTTGCTCTTTGTTAGTCTCTTGTCTATTTTCTGAAAGCATTTCCATTTTATGCTGCTCTAGAGATGTATTTAAGCAGTTACCAAAGGTCAAAGATTTTCAGCATATATCTGTAATATTTGAATGGCAATTGAGGTACAAATGTCTTGAGGCTTTTCTTAAAGGTTTCACAAAAAGACGTGCTTTCTGTCTAGTACTAAAAGATCCCCTTGATAGAAAAAAGAGAAATACCACTATTTAGTAATACTTCTATCTTGTAAAACTATACACTCCTTAGCCATTGTTTAATCATATTTGGTTCTTTCTTTGTTATTTAGTTGTATCCCAAAGAGAAAAGAGACATCTATGGACAGCTGCTGAGAGTTTAAATGTAACTATGAAAAGCAATTAGTCCAAATTAACAAAAGTGTGTATATTAGTAATTAATTTTATAATTATTCAGGATAATAATTGTACTCTCAAGTAATTGGGCTCTCAAGCCCCAAAAATGTATGTAATAGACAGGAAGATTAATATTTTTTTCTCCTCCCTCTTGTGTAACTGGTGGTGTGTAGGGTCAGGGAAGAACTTCTGGAATGGACTCAACCGAGTCCTTTCCAGCAAATCCACTGTCCTTTGAAGTCTCAGCTTTGGCAGCCACTGCCAACTTTACTGTCCAACATGAGACCAGTAAAACCAGATTTTGCTGGTAGGTCCAGTCTCTGAGATGGCTTCATTTTGAAGATCCAAATATGGGCAGTTAATTTGCTTTCGGATGTACATCATATTTAACAAGATGGATATTTGTTCCTAACAACTTAAACACAAAAGCGTGTACTCTTGTCTACTGTGTCTATTTCAAATTAATCTGCTTTTTTTAGGACATTTATTATTTGCCTGTTACTCAAAGGTCTCAAAGAAAATGTAGGCAACTTTGAGTCTAAAATGTAAGTTTTCAGCTTGAGGTAAGACAGGTGATAAGCTGTTCAATCCAGTCAGGGAAAAGTAAGAAAAAAAGTCTCTTACCTGACAGCTGATCAAAAGCAATAATATTAATAAAACAAGCACACACCCACAGCTAGACTGGTACAAAAGTGATCTTTTTTTGTGGTATATGGACAAATATAGTAGAAATACTTTTTAAAACATTACAGGAAGGAATGTCAACCATTGTAGGGTTTTCTGTTATTACGATGGGTAGATCTGAAATCTAAAACTTCAGACATTTGCTGTAAACCAGGGCAAGCCCATCTCTTCTCAATGGGAAGTTTTCTCAATGTGGAAGTTTCAGTGGCAGTGCTGCTGTGTGTGTGTTTATGCACATGTGTGTGTGGCTGGTGTGGGACTGGCACCACCAGCTCTGGGAAGAGGTAAAAAGCAGTTTTTCTTGCCTTGAAACAGTGAGATAACCACCAATTTGAGCAGCTCTAGCACCACTGTGCTGTTGAGATTTGGCAGGAGAGTGACTTTCACTTTGTTTGCCTGCCAAACTCAGCCATTTAATGAACATTTCAAACCTCTCCACTTGCACGTGCTCGGCTGATGTTTGAAGGAAAAATCTGGTCTTTGCAGAGCCGCCTGGGGCTTCCGCTGCTGCTCTCCCACAGCTCCCACCCATGATGGGTCTGTCCACCAGGGAGATGGAGGAGGACATTGCTCTGTAATTGCAGCTGTATTTCCAGGATGGGAATAATCTCGGGAACGCCTGCATGTCTGGTTGAGGATCTATCTGTACACTCGAAGGAGCGGATAGATATTTGCAAAGAGCTCCTTGTCCCCTCAGTGTATAGATACAGATGGAACAGAGTAGGAAAAAAGCACAAGACTTATGTATTTTGGGGAGGTGGTAGAAAAGTTTGTGTTCAGCATGTTTCCTTCCAGAATCCTGAAGTGGAGCTGGTGATTGCTGCATTTTGCCCTTCTGCAAAGTCCCCAGGCAAAGGTTGTGCTCATCTCCTCCTTGTCTACACAGCAAAGGCCATGTGCTCTCCTTCACACAGGTACTTCGTTGGCTTTAACTACTGGGACTCTCTTCAACAACACCAAGGGTTCCAGCCCTGCTGGAATTTGCTTCCAGCTGTGCAGTGGATTTTTGTAGCTTTTTTTTTTTTTTTTTTTTGGAAGTCAAGGACAGCATACACACGTGTGTGTGCAAACTGTATTTAAAAACATTTAGGATATACCAAAATTATCTTGCAGTTTTAATTCTCTTCCCAGCCCCGCTCCCATCATCTTTGTTATGATACAGTCTTTAATTAGACCACTACAATTACAGAGCTGCTTGGGGAATGAACTAGGGCTGTGTGGTAAAAGACACCATTGTCCAAGGATCTCTACCCCATTTCTGGCAGAAGTGAAAAGATGAATGGTGAGTGAGGTGGGGGTTTGTGGAAATAGGAAAAAGTATTAAAGGCTGTTCAGATGTTCACCAGGGAATTAGCACTTTCAGTGCTTCTGCCACAGTGATTCCAGGCAAGTTACTTAAACCAAACTCTTCATGGGTGGTCAATAACTTAAGTGTTCTTCGTATTCTGGGTGTCTGACGTGAGACCTGAAAAGCTGAGCAGTCCCAATTGCAATAGAAGACTGGGAGTAGAAAATACCCTTGTAGTGCTCTGGAAAATGAGAACTGTTTGGTGTGCCTGGTTGCAGTGTCCCCACAGCCGAGGCCAGGGCAAGCACCCTGCCGGGAAAATAGGAGTGTGGTCATATCGCTACAGGCTGTGCCATCATGCACATGCATGAGGGGAGGGAAAATTGCCCCATTTACTGTAATTCTGCATTTTTCTCGCTTTCGAGTGCACGGCTTTGCAAGAACATCAAGTCGTCTTTATCTGCCTTGTGAGTAGCAAACATCCCTATACACCCCCCAGCAGAAAAATACTTTCCTAATGGTCCTTCGAGGCAGAACTCCCTGCCTTAGTGGCTTGTTATTAGGAGGAAAACTTGGAGACACAAATGTTGATCTTTTGCTCCACAGCAGTTTATGGCTGGATAAAAGGTTTCTGAAAATAGGTTTGATTTAAATAAAACAACTCTCTCCGCTTCAATTTTCCACGTGTGAACGCTTCAGAAAACGCTTCTGTGTCATTCCAATGCATGCCATTCCGTGCCAAATTATGAGTTTCAGGATCTTTGAAATTAGGCATCTGTTATCTCTTGCCTGGGGTTTACTTAAGGAAAACAAGAATTCAAAACATGAATGCAAGCAATCTTTACAAAAATACTGATGTTTACAGTTTGACCTTTACTTTCTAGTGTTTAACCAAGGGCTAAGTGTTTGGAATTATGCTTTAACTTATAAATGTTTATCATCTAATAGGAATGATATCAGAGTTCTTGCAAAAATAAGAGTTCCTGGGAACAATTTCACTGAAAAAATACCCACAGTAAGGGAAAGAGGCAAAATAAAAGCTGAAAGAAAGGACTGGAGTTTTCTGGCATTGCTGTAGCTCTGACTGAGATCAGCATTTCTGAAGCAGGTATCCCTGCCATGCCACAGCCCTCTCCTTCTAGGGTGGAAACATACCCTTCCTGTCTCCAGGTAAAGCCCAGGGCCCTCGGGAGGCCCTGAAGGCCAGCCCTCAAAGCTGGTGGCAGTGCTGCTCGGGATTTGAGCTACAGTGGAGTGAGCAAAGGGACAAATTCTCCCTCGTTATGAGCCTTGTGAAAGCTGATTTGCAATAGTGGGGTTGTCTGGAGTGGCACAGAAAAACCTGCTGGGTGTTGTCCTTCTGTTTTTCTACAGAATTATGTAGAAGACTGTAACAGGTAGAATCTCTGTTCAATGTTTTTGAGAAGCTGAAAGAAGGACAAAATGATGGTGTGTTGGGGGAAAGGGAATGGTGCAGGAAAGGCCATAGAGAGCTATTGTGTAGCTCTAAGCTTACACTTCGTCTCCCTCACTATACCATATCCTGCTTTTCCAGTTTCCTGAGTGTCTCAAGTTGCTGTCATTCTCTGTGGGAGATGCTGGAGTCTTCCCTTAGCAGACAAAGTGCTGCTTTTCACTATGCCTTTTCCACACAGGTGCAGGAAGTCAGTAGGAATTCTGTTCAAAAAAGGTGGCTCAAAGAGCCATTGCCATGTTCCTTTTTGTCTGCTGATGTAAACATGCTGGGATGATATTTGGATTCCTCTGCTTTGGTGGACAGTGCTGGCTCAGTCTTTGGTGGGTTTCTTTTATCAATTCTGTTTATTGATGAACTTATTGCCTGTCTGCCTGCTTGATTTCTTTGCTTTCCCACACCATTTTTTGACTCAACTTAAGAGCAAGCTCCTCTTCCCTTTCGCTCCCTATGAGCAGCACCCAGGTTGTTGACTGTCAATATCCTAGTGAACATGGGCTTCTTTCAAACCATAAACTCTGTGTGGTTTGACTTGCACAGCTGGAATAAACAAGGAAGTGGCAGACCCCTGCTTCCTAGAGGTCCTGGTCTTTGGCACTGCCCAGAGGAGCAGCATTGGCCATGGCAGTGCTGATCCCACTGGCCTTGGAGGTCTCTGCACACTGTGATGCCAGGGCAGCTTCCAGTCACAGTCCTGGGGGGAGCTTGGCTAAGTGAACTTTGCTGCTGAGGGGGTCACAGAGGATTTGGTTAATGTAATTACTGTGAAGTTCCTACAGGCCTGGCTGGGTGAGGAGCGTGTATGAATTTCCAAAACCTCAGAGAGACCTTTGCATGGACTATTGCATTTTTTTCCCCAAAAAATTTATGACAAGAGAATAAAATATGAAGCAGGTTGACAAGTTTCTGCAAATGTCTCCAGCATTAAATATGATTCATTAGCCCAACCTTCAAGAGATGTTCAGAGGTCTAATAAACCTGTTAAAGACCTTGTTTTGAAAGGTGTGCAGGAATAGGGAACAAGGGGTTCTTCACAATGTCATGCCTTCCCTTCCTCTTCAGAAACAGGGTTAAGTTCTCTTCCTTGCCTGCCTTTGAAGAGAATTTTTTAATGGGTATTAAGAAGTGCTCAGACACACATTCTGACGTGGATGGGTTTTCAGGACTGATGGTAAGGTAGGCAATCCCACCTCTGTCCTGCCCTCCTCCCTTGGTAACCTTACACTACAGAGTAAGAGCAACGTGTGTGTAAAATACAACCTTTTGAATCCAGATGACATTTTTTACCCTTGTTCCCACAGCACATGGAGCTGATGAACTGCCACTGCAATTCAGAGGAAAAAAATCCTCTGAATTAGAAAACAGCATTTGTAAGCAAGTCTTAGTATAATTCTTTCACCTTCCTCTGGGTGTGTGTATAGTCATGAAGTCAAACTTGCCATTTTGACCCAAGAGATGTAGAATAGGTAGAAATGCAAACACAACTTGTTAGTTACACATTTGTCCAAGGTTATGACAGAGACAAAGCTGCTCTTTAGCTCATAGAAAGTGGAGATCAACAAAAACTCTTTAGATGTATTGTGTTAAATTCTAATCTCAGTTACAAGAGATGTGACTCCAGTGGTTTTGGGAAAGCTATTACTAGTGGCTATGGGTTATTTAGGGCAGGATGAAACTCATCCTGTTTTATAAGTATTTAATCCTGATTCATGTATTAATAGATGATAGCAACGCTAATTTGGTCTGAGTGCTTGAGGTGGCCCATGGATGTGTCAGCTGGAGTCATCTAGCCACGGGAAAAAGAGATTCTTAGATTTAGGACGGGCTTGCAGACCATTAGACTGGACTTATGCATTTATTCTAGGAATTATTTTCTCAAGTTATCAGAGAAAACTTTTTTTCCTCTTCCTTGATTTGGAACAATTCCTCTCCCAGACTGGTGGCCAGAATTTGGATTAAAGTTTTGCTAAGAGAAATGGGACTCAGTGTTTGTTAAGAGAAATGCTTGACATGATCCACCTTGCTCTGTCTGTGGTCTTTTGGGGTATTGCAGCGATTTTTCCCTCTGCTTTCAACATTGTGGTTTCTAAATGCCACTTCCTTTCAATGGCCAGTGGCAGATGAATTCCTTTTTCTCTCTTTTGAACTAATAGATGGAGCAAGGGGAAAGTGAAGCCACTGCTGGAATACCAGACTTTCCATCAGACTTATGTATCCTCTGTAAGGAAAACTTTCCAACTCAAATGAGTATTTACGTGGAGCAGTTGAATTTAGTAGCTTAGTTTCTGAATAGTGCCATTATATTTTTCATGCAAACTTTCCAGTACTTCTTTCCACTTTACCCAGCTTTCCAAACAGGCCATTGTCCAATGTTATCTCTGAAACCACTGTTAGATAACTCTGGACAACGTGCTGGTACAGTGCAGACATGGGTTGGTTAATTATCCACTCTATCAATATAATTTTAACAAGGGAGCTTGTCTTAATGGGATGACTGGATGAAAGTTGGCTGATTTCCTCATTCTGCAAATGCTGTTGGTGGTTTTAGGTTGATGACTGCATGTTTTGGTTTGGATTTGGAGTTTATTGTACATCCACACTCATTTCACTGCAGTTCTCATATATCTCACGTGTATCTCTCAGGTTTATAGGTATTGCCTGATGACCTGGATGGCAGCCTTTCACCATGCAGTAGTGAAAGAAAAAGAAATAAAGGCAAAAATACCTCAACCTGCCAAAACATGCACACACAGAAACCCTATTCCATTGAAACATTTGGTTTAAATGCTTTTAGGAGGGTCCAATACAAAGCAAACACTTCTCTCAAGTGTATAAGCTGTGTGCTGGGCAGAGCAAACATCTAAAGGGCAGAGAGTTCAAGCCCTGCTCTCCAAGGTCAAGGCTGTGTGGCTGGTGCTGAGCTGTGTGATGAGGATACCAAGGGCCAAACCACCCATGACAGCAACACACACACTTTTACTGAAACATGGTCTTTCTGTGCTTGTGACATACCTGCATTGTATTGGCATCTCTGTACTGAAAGATGATGAGGTCTCTTAAATGAAAAAGACCTGCCCTGTAAGGATGCTCCTTGTGTCATTCTGTGAGCTTTCCTTAGATTTTAGGTGAAAGATGTGTGGTACCTACTTCCATTTGCTGACTGGGGAAGAAGCTTCACCGAACACACTTTTATCCCAAAGCTTTCAGTTCTCAACCTGAGCTATGTTCCATAGAATTATGAGCAATTTCAGTTGTTATGGCTAAAACAGACAAAACCACATTTAAACATGAGGGTCTGCTGTTGACAGTTTTACCCTCAAGCCCTTTTTTAGAAGTTGATACCTAATTCCAAGCAGAAATTACATCACTTCAGTCATCTGGCTCCTATACCCACCGTCCCCCACCTTTCAAATTTCTAGTTTGCTGTTGAACTCCCTACTTCTGTAATAATACTGGGAGAATGTGAACCCTGTAGCTCCACTTGCAGGTGAATGCTGCTGTCTCTCTGTGCTGAACTGGGCACCGCCGTGGTGCCACAGCATTCCTGTGAGCAGAAGGATGCTGTTTTACTTGATGGAGAGGCTGCACTGTCTATCAGCACATTTCCTGTTGCTGAGGATTAAAGAGGCTGCTTACTCTGGGAGCAGATGGCCACCTCTCCACCCATCCTCTCAGGTATGGGGAGGCAGCCAAAAAACAGTTTAAAAGAGCAAAGCATAACCTGTTCAAAGGAGAACAGAAAGGAACATTTTTTCAAACAGCTTAATGAAACACTTGTTAAGGACTGCCAGGGACAGATTTCCATTCTACACAGGATATTCATTAGAAAAGTAAACACCCTCCAGCACCATTTGTAGGAACAAAGCAGCTTGCATTTTATAACGAGGTGTTAATTTAATGGAGAGGACTGGCAGAGGAGCAGGAGGCGGCAAACCAAAGGACAGCCACCTTTTCCTGGGAGGATGGGACAGCTGTGCCGTCCTGCTTTGCTGTGTGGAGTCGGATGGGTGCTGTGCACCGCACGGCAGGCAGGGACAGTGAGGAGCTGGAGGCGGACAGTGAGGAGCTGGAGGCGTGTGGAGGTTGTTGGCCAATATTTGGTGCTTGGATCAAGGCTCTCCAGAGCCAAGTGCCTCAGCTGAAGAACCAGGTCCCCTCAAGGCGATGGTTTCAGGGAAACCTTTTGGGCATTTTTCCCAGGCACAAAGATTGATGGGATGTAGCTGCAGGGGCAGCTTCCACCTTTGCTGCCCCTGGGCATGAACCCAGAAACCCATGGGAGGGGGTCCTCCTGTGCCCTTGCTCTGTGCCCTGCTTCAGGGCTTGATGTCCTGGGATTTCCCGAGTCTGCTGTCAGGGTCTCTGATGCTTATTGTGACCCCAGGGCAGGGTAAAGTAGCAGATACTCAAGTGTCAAAAGAGCCAGATATTTGTTTCACAAAGAAACAAATCCTGTCGGAAATTTTCACATTTATTACCCTTAAAATGAAACAAAACAATATGAGTAATTTGCTTTCTGTGGGAAATTGTCTTTCTGAAGCTGATCCCACACACAGACACTCACAAAATGTCACAGTTTCTAGCAAAATAAAGTGTGGCATTTCAGCCACCTGTGCACTGGTTGGAATGACCATGGATTTGTGAGTCACTGGCCAGGAAGAGCTGGTGTAGGGCTGAGGTGTGTTCATCCCAAGCGATGCACAGCTCTTGGGGTCACTCACAGGAAAGGGAATGGAGTGTCCCAGCCTGCTTTTCTGGAGGGGTGAGAAACACCAGGAACACTTTGCACTGCTGCAGCTGGGGGATGGAGGTAATCTGTGTGCTCCCAGGATTAGCCAGGTGTCACTGAGGGAGAGCTGGGAGGTGAGGGCGAGTTTTTCTGCATCTCATGCCAGGACTTTAGCCTCAAGCTTATCCCTTATTTTCATACATGTGTGTAGTTCCCACCAGGGGATTTCTGTCAGAGCATCCAGCCCCACAGTTGTTCCCCGTGGGGACAGGGCCAAAGTTAACCTGCCCTCCCAGCTCTGGGAGGAGGGGAGTGACTGTGGTGCTTGGCCAAGGAGGAGGTTTAGGAGTCAGAGGGAAAGCATATGACACAAGGCCAAGCCTTATTTAATGATGCTATCCTGTTTTTTGATCGCAGCATACAGCACACTGGGAGGAGAGCAAAATTAAAGCCACAGGAGAAATTCTGGCCATGAACCTACATAGTCACTCGGAACATTGGCACAAATGAGGTCATTTCTTGTGTTTATATTTTTACATGCATTGTACGCTCCCTGTTCCTCCTCTGTGTGTCACTGGGATGTGAAGGGAATTTCCTGCACACACACAATATTGCTGTTGCAGGGCTTGCGTGAACATAAACCACTTCAAGAAGCAAGGAGGAATAATACTCTGTTCTGGCAGTAAAAATATGAAGTTAGGAAAACTCCCACTCCCTCAAATCATTTTCCTTCTGGTTGCTTGCTGAATATTTTATTAGAAGATTAGAAGGAGAAGTGGCTGCATTTAGCAGCTGCTGACACGTTCCAGCACTTGGAGTATGCCGAGGTCAGCTCCAAAGTGCAGTAAATCAGGATAACTCCACTGCAGCCTGGCCGTGTTTTGGCAGCTGGGGTGGGGGCTTGTGGAGAAGAGCACATGGAGCCCTCCTCTACTGGTGTGTTGTAGGTTATCTCTCAGATCTACAGACAAAAAGCCTCCTGAGATGGTGAATTTCTACCTTTAGGTGTGTGTCACTTGTGATGGTGGGACAAGTTGGAAATGTGTGTCCCCTTTGTCTTCTGGATCCTCTAAACAGAAATATGCATATTCCTTTGGCTAGAGAATAAAAAATGCTGGTTTGCTCTGGGGGTGAAATGTGGTGGGACATGGGGTCCTTGTCAGTGAGCCAGATTTGGAGTGATGCAAAATGGCTGCAATATTCCAGCAGAGTCCAATTAAAAGCAAATGGACAAATGAAAATCCCCTCCTGCAACCCCTTTGCTCCTGCCCCCATGCATCTGCCTCAGCTCTGAGGCTGTCACTCAGGGCAGCAGAGCTTTCCTGCTGAGGCTGGGCAATAAAGCCATTCCAGAGCTATAAGTCCCAAGCCCCAGGCCAGAGGCTATGACATGCTGTTAACACACCAGAGCTGTGGAAGTGCAGGGATGAGGCTTGGGAAGAGAGAGCCATCACTGTGAGCAGCCCCAAGGCTGCTACGATGGGCACAGCTCCCCTCACCCTTCACTCTCTGGCAGCGCATTCCCTGCCCTAGATGCACTTTGGGAACATGGAGACAGTCCTGAGCTCTGGTCAGAACACAGATTTGCTGGACAGGGCAGGTGTTAATCAGCGAGGGGACAGACATGGGACAGTGCCGTGGTCCAGCAGCCAGACCTGAGAGAAAATGGTGGTGCCCCAGACACTGCAATAACACACCTCTTCCAAAATTACACTTGGAAGAGGCTTCAGAGTTCAAAAAGACAACAACAGAGAAAGAAAAAAACCTGAACAAAAAGCCAACCCTCATGTAAACCCCAAGGCTGGAGGAATAAAAGCGCCAGAAAACATTTATATTGGGCTCCCTTGATATCAACACAGATGAAATGGATCCCTCCAAACCACAGGCTCTAAAGTGGATTCCAAATCCCATCCCCACTTCAATTTAAGGGCCTCCCAATTAGACCATTGGATGCCTTTCAAAGCTTTGTATAAATTGGAGATTATGCATCCAACAGCAGAGGCTTGTCTCCTCTGGAGCAGCCACCAGCCAGAGCTCACTGCCCAAGCTGTCCAGATCTGGCAGGGAAATTCAGGGGCCAAACATGGTGTCCAAGTGACCCATGGACTGCAGCTCCAGCCCTGCTGCCCCAGGGCTGGTATTTGCTCCAGCCATTCCTGGTTGAAAAACCCTCAGTGCTGCTGCTGGGGGCTGGAAGTGGCAGGGCTGTTGGAGTGAGCAATTTCTCCAGTGTGCACTGACTGAAGCAGAAAGCTCTCAGGAGAGAAAAGAAAAAAAAAATCCTTTCAGGTTGAGATCTTTTTGCTGTTCTTCCTCTTCCTTCCTCCTCCCCCAAACCAGCAATCAAAAAAAAAAAATCATCACAGAACATGGCACAACTTCAAATATTTCTGGTCATGCTGTATTTTTCACAGTTGATTTTCAAGACTGTTGTTGTTGATGTTGCCCAGAACAAGGATTCTCCTGTATCCTAAGAAATAATAGAGTCCTATGTGGTGGAATCTTTTAGTGTGAGAAGGAAGAACCAGAGATTTTTCATTCCTGTCTAAACCTCAAATGTTTCCTCCCGTCTCACTTGCATCCCCTGTCCTATCCCTTAAGCAGAGAGTCTCTGCTCTGGGGGCTGCTCCCACCCCTCAGCAGTTCACGGGTGATTAGCGTTGTCTCCAGGACTGAGCTGTCCCTGGTGTGAAGGGGAACACAGGGCCATGTCCCTATGGGATGCAGTGGAGGAGAGCTTTGGGCACAGCCACCTTCCTTCAAGTACTGGATGGGAGACCACCGAGTGACTCCTTTATCCAAGGGTCTCACAGGATGGCTGGAAAAGGCCTCCTTAAGGTGGCAGGTGATGTTGGGTGGCTGCTGTGGCCTGTTTTTCTCCTGTTGCTCACCAGCTCTGTTGTTTCCTGTCTGCCTTCCCCATCCTTTGCAGCTGCTGGACTGTCAGATCCTGAGCAGAGTATGGGTCCTGTCCAATGTGCTTGGAAATTAGGAGCTACCACTCATACTTTGGATTTCCGAAGAAATGAACCAAATCAGCTGGAGACAGATAATTTGAATAAGCTTCATATTGATGGAAATGTGATCGTTGTCCTAATTTTAAATATTTTCCATCAAGCTTCTGAGCCCAGACTCAACCAGAGTGGACCAGCTCACTGCACTGGCATTAACTGGCTTCACTGAGTGGATTAATTTAATAATTAATGATTAAGTGACCAAGGGGTTGGGAAGTCACTTAGCTTTTTCCACATGAGTTTGGGTCTGGACTTCCTGAGGAGCTGGAGCTGCAGGGAGTCCTGAGCCTGTTTCTCTCACCTAGGGCAGATTCTGCACTTTTTGGACCAGCTAATGTGTGCCAAATACAAGACTTGATTACAGCATTTTTATTTTTTCAGCTCCTTAAAGTAATTTTTCGTGGTCAAATGCCCTATTTGGCACGGTTCAAATTAGGACAATCTTTTCTGTTTTTGGCAGAGGAGAGGAGCACTTACAGGATGGCTAATTTGCTGCTACTACTAATGCCAACTGCTATAAACTACTGAGCCTTGAGTGAGGCATGTAGGACTGGCCTGATCTGTAAGTTCTTTTTTTTCTCATGCATAGGAATGTCCCAGTTTTATCAGTCTTCCCTTGAAACATGAGAGTTCTTCTTCTTCTTAAAAAAAACCAAACAGGCAGGAAAGAAAGAATCATAAAGCCCAAAGGATAAATTTGTGTGTCTTTTAATGTAAAAACCACGATGTCACCATTAAACTGTCAAATTATCCTCTGTTTAATTTCTATATAAAATTTAAAACTTTCTGCAGACAGCCAATAAACCTCAAGGTGATAGGACTTGTTTCTGCTTCCATTGAAGTTGGTGGCAAGCCTCCCATTTATTTTGGTGTGTAGGATCAAACCCCCAGCACATAAATAATCAGGCACTGAAGGTGCTCTGTGATTCTTCTGTCCATATCCTCTCTCTTCCTCTCTGAAAACTTCTGAGGTTGGGCCCAACATTGATCTCATGCACAGGCTGGGAGCATCTTTCTCTTTCTTTCTTTTCTTTCTTTTCTTTTCTTTCTTTTCTTTCTTTTCTTTTCTTTCTTTTCTTCTTTCTTTCTTTCTTTCTTTCTTGCTTGCTTGCTTGCTTTTCTCTCCCTCCCTTCCCTTCCCTTCCCTTCCCTTCCCTTCCCTTCCGTCTTTTCTTTTCCCCTCCTCTTCTTTGTGGGTTTTGATCTCTCCCTTTGAAATGGAAGCAGATTCCCTGCAGGGTGCTCTGTGATCATTTGCTGGGTGTAGTCGCATGCTTTCACTTCTTGCTGTAGGTGAAATGGCTCATGTGCAAGGATATTAACTCTCTGCTAGGCAGGAGCAACACATTCCTTCTGTTTTCCTGGATTCTTAACAGAGTAGGCAGCTTCCCCCCATCCCATAAAACCTCAGCGTGTGCGATGGAGTCATGCAGTTCAATGAGAGTACAAGATGTATGAGAGACAATGTTGTAGGGAGAGCCAGGTCTTGGACAGATCCTGGGTTAATTGGTCTAAATAAAAGGTGTTACCTCTTCTTGCACATTTGTGCACAATCTAATGGTTGTTGTCAATTATGATTTACTTGCTGCAGAAGAAAATGTCATTTCCCCTTGTTTTCACTGGAATGAAGCAGTTGGAGAGGGTAGCTGAAGAGGGAAATTAGAGTGATGGGAGAAAAAAAAAGACTGTTATAACAGGAGGTTAGGCCCAGCCCAGAGAAGTATGTAAGAATGTGCTTGTGATTTGCTTCCAACAAAATTTTTAAGCCTGTAGTTAACTATAAGCATGAGTATCTCATTGCTTAAGGTTAAGCACGTGCTGAAATACTCATCTGGAGGTAAGCCCTGGCTGGCAAGGCTGGAAGAAACAGAGATCACATAAATCGACTTCCAAAGCAAGAGCTTAATCCTATCCAGTCAGCTATTCTGGGGGAGTTTCCAGGAAGGCAAAGAGGTTGCAGGAGGTGGATCTGCATCTCTGATCTTACAAATTTCCTGGCAGGTGCAAAAGCAACTGCTCTGAACAATACCAGAGGTGTTTGCAGGATTGGCCTAAGGCTTTGTTTGCAGCAGAAGATGTGGTTAACAGGCTATTTAAAACAAACAAACAGCCCCACCTCCCTCCAAAAATTTCATGAGGATGGCCCCTGTGGTTGTGGTGTGATTTTTAAAAATATTTAAGTCATATTGCTCTGAAAGCATTCCCGTAGCTCTAGAAAAAAATCAGGTTTTGCTCCTTAGTCTCAATCAGTTTTGCAAATTCTTATCCAAAAGTCACATCTGTCCTAGAGAGTCAGTCTGGGCATCTCTTTCTTACACCTCCACATCTTGGATTTCCAGATTATTTAAAACAAAAAACACCAAGTGACCCTAAGCAGTTCTCCTTTAAATTATGTTTACTTATTTTAACTGGAAATTTTCCAAATAATTGTGCTTAAGCAATGTGTGTGTGTGTGTGTGTGTGTGTGTGTGTGTGTGTGTGAAATGGGGTAAACTATGCTCTTTACTCCTGAAAAAATGCATGTATGCACACGTGCACAAAGGAACAAAAAGGAAAGGGAAAAGAAAAGCACTTGCTTAGGGATATGAAATGCAATTCTGAAAACTAGTTGTATTTTACAACCTTGGAGAATGTTACAACATCAATGAATGTGATGCCATCTCCTACCATCTGTGAAATACAGGACTGTTCGTAGCAAGCAGAGAGAGAAGCAAACACAAAAGGAGGGAAAACAAGTTCAGGATGGGTTTGCTGCTGCTGTGGCCAAGGTGTGCTTGGGGCACAGAGGGATCCGAGGCAGCTGGAGAAGGAGGCTTTGGGCACTCCACACTTTGTCCAAACTAGGCTTAAGGTCCTGTTTTCATTGCAAAGGCTTTTGGCAAAGGCAGTGTTGATGGAGCCACTGGATTTCTTCTATTGAGTGGAGATGTGAGAGAGGTGATTGAAGTGTTTCCAGGTGTTTCTGGCTTCAGAGAAAGCTCAGGAGAGTTTTTGGCTTGCCGGAGGTTTGTGTGCTACACTCGGGGTGCGTCAGCGCTTGCTGCCCTCCCCAGAGGCCTGGGCAGCTCGTGGGGTGTCTTGCAGGTACACATAGCCCTGTGAGAGCTGGGACAGCCTGGCCACCCCACAGGGACAGTCGGATGACTCCAACCACCCAAGGCTTTGCTGCCAAAGTGCCTGGCAGCTCTAGGAATGCCCTCCGTGGGTACTGCTTCAGCCCTTGGTTTAGCTGTGAGTGCATTAGAGAACAAGGCTCTCATTTCCAAATCCCAGGAGTGCGTTTGTGAGCTAGGCTTGTATGTGTCAATGTGAAATAAGGAGGTGGAATGACATGGGTGATCATATGGCATGAATACATTTGTAAGGCACTGGGTGGTAACTGGGTTTTGTGTGGTATTTCAGCAAAGACCTCGCCTTTGGATTTCCATGGAGCTGAGGATCTACAGAAAAGGTAACATGCTGGAAACAATGGAAGTTATCTGCAAGTATGTTCAGGAAGGCCTGGGGCTTTCAGATGCAAATACAGAAATATATTTAACATCTTGACTTCTATTCTTTTGTCATAATACAAAGTGGAAAGACAATGTTTAGTAAATGTTTACATCTTACAAAGGGGAGTTTTGCAAATTGCATTGTAGCTCTTTGGGAGGAACCAGGAAAGAGGGCAGGATGTTAACAACATAAAAAAGAATAGCAATAAAACCCACCCCTAATATTAATTGTCTAAGAGGAAATACATCTATCTCTCATCAGGACATTTCAGACTCTGCTTTGCATTGCTGGAAGCCTGAGAACACTGATCGTCTTTTGGCATGGAGAAGCAAGTTCTTGCATACTTAAAACATAACTCATTTACAGTTGTTTTGGTGGATGCTTATAAGCAATATGGAGAACCTACCAAATCCCTTCCGGTTGCTGAGCATCAGAGCTGAGAGCCACAGAGTTCAGATGTAGATCTGTCTCAGCTCCTCGACCCGGGAACAGGAGGAGACTGCTCTGGTTAAACACCTCCATTCTGGTTTGGTCCTAAGCTTGGCTGTGTTGTGCAATGAAAATCTATCAACAGGTTTCCTTGTGAATTAGTAACGCACCTGAAAGGATTCTTGAAGAGTCGTTTGCACTATCAGGATGGCACAGGACCATCACAGCATTTCTTCAGCAAGGTGGCAACAGCTCCCACTCCCTGAGAATCTGAGCCCCGGGTGGAGCGAAGGCCAAACCAGTGCTGGAAGGTTAAAGGAAGAGGGGGACTAAGCTCTTCAAGCACTGGGGTCAGGTGCAGCAGCACCGTGGGACACGGTTGATGGGGAAAGCATGGGCTGACCTGTAGGAATTGGCCCCCAAACTCTGTGGATATTTGTGCACACATGTGTGTATGGAGGGAGGTGGAACAACAGGTTTGTGGCTGCAGTGAAATCCTTCATCACTGGCCAATGCCTGACACGGTGTAAAAGCCTCAGCTGTTGATGTTTACTCAGACCTGAGCCTTTGCGCCATGTTTCAGTTTCTCCCACACTGCTGCCCAAAGTTGAGTTGGAAGATATAGATTAGCACCATGACAGGAGAGTCAGGACTGTGCAGGAGGCTCAGGATGGAAGCCCTGGATACTGCCAGTAATGAGTGTAATTAGTAAAAGAAACAAAATAAAAGTCTAATGGTCCAGGAGGAATATTGGCTAAGATGCTCATCATCATATGAAACCTTCTCTGGGATCCTTTGAGAACACACAGAGAGCCTTTTACAGCACAGCCAGAGCCTCCCTTAGCAGTGCTATGTCCTAACAAACCCAGGAATGATCTACAGGATCTTTATCAGTCACCAAAAGTATTTTCTAACTTTTTCAGTTCAGGTGTTATTCCTTAAGGACCATTCTCATATGTACTGACCATGACTGGTCTTACAGTGACCTGCTCACATTGGGCTGTGATAATGTGGCAGCTGGCATAAATAAGAGAAAGAGAACATTGAGGATATCTGACTTACAATGTGATTGGAACTGGGAACATATTTTTTTTTTATTGCATGAGGACAAAATTTGCAAAATCTCCTAACTGGCTTCAAGACTTAAAGTAGCATTTTTAAAAGCAACTGAATGTTTAGGCTTTGGCCTCCCTCTGATTTTCTGTGGGAGAATATCAAGTCAAATGTTCAGAAGCATCACAGTTCTTTAGCCAAACTCCTTGTGGATACTTGGTAGGTTTCCCCCCTTCCCTGTTTCTAATTTGGTTTATACCCCAAAGCCAACTGGTTTTTGCTTTTCATTCTGTGGGTGGGAAAGCTTGTGAGAAGGTATTAACAGCTGTACATCCCAGTTGAGTGATTTCTCCTCTGAACTTTCCTGGATGCGAGGAGAAAATGCTTTTCCAAATCAACAGTGTGTTTTCAGGCCTTTGTTGTTGTTGTTATTTTTTTGTCAGGCAGATCTACATCAGGAAATCTGAGCACCTGGAGAAGGTTCAAGTGCAGACTGAGCTTCAGGTCTCAGCTTGGACTCCACAGATATTAATAACAGCTACAAATCTTTCATCAGCACAGCTCTCCTACATGTTAGTAATACCTGAAGTATTGTTTATTACTCAGGGACTGGTGTTCTGGTTGTTCTACTCCATGGCACACATATAGGATAAGTTATTCCTGCCAGTTCCAGCAGCTTTCCCCTCTGGTTTGTGCTCTGGTTCCCAGTTGGGATTGCTGCCCTGGATGCTGCAGCCGCCAGCTTTTATGTGTGTTTGTGTGTGTGTGCCAGGGTGCATTCTCCAAACCTCTCCATTTTTTGGGAGATGCTGAGCACCAGCTGAGAGCTGCAGTTGTCAGTCACAAAATGAGATGGGTAGGGCAAGTGGAGGGTCCCTGGGGAAAAGCCTACGGACCACACACTGCTGAGGGAGGCTGACCTCCTCCAAGTCATCACACTTTCATATCTGTAATTACTGGCTCCTCACAGGCACTCACTGTGATCCCATCTCTTCCCACTTTATCCAAGGGGAAGAGCTATACTTCAAAGCCCTTCTCTCTTGTCCTTTTGCTGTTGAGTGTGTTTTGAGAAAGGTTTGCATTTTGCCAGCTCACAGGAGTGACCTCCTAAGAAACAGGTAACTCCTTTCTAGAGACAGAGACAGTCGAGTCTCTGTCTGACCTTGGAGGGAAGGCTGACTGTCAGAATGGGGTGTAAAAACTAGGAGGATAAATAACCTTTTGGGATGGAGAGGCACTGAGGAATCTTGTGTCAAGGTTTACCCAAGCTTCCTTTCCCCAAACCAGCTTGTTTGCTGTCCCCCTCAGAAACCCCCCGAGATTCCCACCAAGAGCTTATGGGCCTTATTGACTGGGTTTGGGTCACTGTAGTAATTCCTGCAGCAATTCTACAGTCTGGGGGAACATGTGCTCCAAGCACAACAGGATGTGGGTTTTCAAACTATTTTATATTTTGTGCTAATACCATAGTTTCTTCTTTTGAGAAAATATTGGTGATCAAAACTTTAACTACATTTCTAAATTAAATTAGTTAAAATGGGGTGAGAGGGAGCCCTCGCCAATATTCAGTTTTAGAGTTAAAATCAGCACTGATGGTTTATGACTGATAATGTATTTAGCAAGCTACTAGTTAGGCTTTGATTCTAATTATTTTAAGTATCATGGGTTCTGATTCACAAGGCAGTAATCACAGGTCATTATTACTGACATTATTAGGTTAAGTTAAAAATTAGCTTTTAGGCTAGGAGCACCCTATCCTAATGGCTCTGAAATGGAACACCTGTGTGATGCCTTAGCAGACACTTGAAGGAAATTAGGCTCCTTAATTAAATGAGCTACAGCCATGCATTGTTTGTTATTACACTGATGCAAAATGGTATTTGTGCCTTTAGACAGCAATTTTTGATAGCTGAACTTGTTGGAAAAAATGATCCCAGGTTTTGCTTTGAGATATTGGGGTCAGTGCCCCACCTGCTTCCACAGGGACTACTCCACTTCCTTTAACTTAATTTATCTGACCTATAGAAATTGGGAAGGGCCTGATGCTTGCATTTCGGTGAGACCCTCTAGGTATAAAACCCATTGGAAAGCACCTGCAGGCCTGTTTGTGTGGGATTTTGATCCCTTTGCACCTTGCAAAGAATTGGCAGGCATTTAATTTGAAGAGAGAAGGAAGTAGGATAATGTCCTCATCTCCAAATGTAAAATTTCTTTACAAAGAAGCGTGAAAAGCTCAGATAATTCACCCAACAGCATAGCCCAAAATAAGGCACAGATTCCAATCTCTAATCCTCATCTCTGACCATGAGATGACCAAGATCATCCTCCTCTTTGTTGTAACGGAAACCCAGAAGCTGCTTGTGCTGTTGTGCAAGAAGTCAAGACAGGGCACAGGGATGGATTAGGATTATGAGGGGCAGCACCTGGCATGTGGGGGCCAGGGAAAAGCAAATGCAACACTCACCAAACCAGTCTGGCTGCCGCATCCCAAAGGGAACACACTGCTCTCCTCTGACATCTGAGCATGGGGTGTTCAACACAGGGAATGGGCTCTGGATGGTGGGACAGGGCAGCAGAGCTTCTAATATACCTCCTGCCTTTCATTTTGGGGGTTTTGGGTTTTCCTGGGTTTCTTATTGGGGATCTTTCCTTCTCTTTTTTTCAACCAATCCAGAGCCTCCTGCCAGACAAAATGACCCTGGTTCTGCAGCACATGTTTTGGTACATGTCCATTACATCTATTTTTTCTTCTATACCTGCCCAAAATAAAGCAGGAGGTGGCTTCATTTTTTGGAATGAGCCAAAAAAAAATAAATGAAAATGGAATATTCTCATTATAAAAATTATGTCCAGCTGAAAAGCTATCTTGCATCACCAATATGCACTTAAATTTACAAAACCAGTCTGGATTGTTCTGATAAATCTCTTGAAAATAACCAGGACAAAAAAAAGGGAAATTGTAACAGGGAAATACACAAGAACACCTAGAATATAAAACCCCAGGACTGCAAAACTGAGCTAAAGATTCACTGTTTGCATTTGGTTTCTGGAAATACTGGCAGATCCCAGTTTATTAAGTTCTGAAAAGAAAAATAATGAGTGGATCCAGGCTTTCAGTTATGACTCTCAGAGCACTTCAATGTGCTAAGCATGCAATCCCTTCTTCTTTTCCTTAGCTGCTTTTTCTTTTCCTTTTTCCTTTTGAGGGAGAGAAAGATGGGGAGAAATGGTTCTTTGACTCTCACTCCATTGCTTTTGCTGCTGGGCTATGCCAGGTAATTAGTTGGTTGACAGTGGTGTATCTGGGTATAAACAGTATTCACTACATCACCCAGGAATTGTGGGTGGTGGGAAGTTCTGCCCCGTGGGGCTGTGGATTAAGTTTTGGTGCTGGAGGATAGGGTGTTCCTGAGAAGAGAGAGCCCTTGACTCAGGAATTTGCTCCTCACAAAGGGATGCCAAAGCCCTGAGGCCTCCTGCATCTGGGGTGTGATGTAAGACACAGCTTTTTGTTGAGAGCTTTTCTCCTGACATCCTTGCAAGCCAGGCAGATGTGCGGATATCTCCCAGTAGTTACTCCTGGAAGGAAACATTACTGGATATCCTAAGGGGTAAACAGTGCTCAGAGCTGAACTCAGAAGTGTTGTCTCTGTTTACTCCAGTTCTTTATTGTCAATAACTATTTTTAGGATGAAGCACTCATGTCTTATTAGAGTGGCCAGTATGGACTCCCAGACCTGCAGAGGTGTCCTCTTTGAGTCTGGAGTCAAACCCAAAGCCTTGGAAAAATTCCTCACTCCTCTGGATTTCAAAGCTCAGATCACATTAAATGAAGGAGTTACCACAGGGAGATGGGAATGGATGGCTTGGAAGAGCATGCGACAAGAAGTGTCTGACTCTGGGCTCCATCCACAGCCCTGCTCCAAAGGCCAACTCCTGTCCCAGAGCCATCAGCTCCTTGTAACCAGAAGACATGAAAGTGGATCCAGGTGGTGGCCTTTCCTGAGGATGGCAAGAGCCTGTGACCTGCCAGGACAAGGTGAGCACCCCCTGCACATCCCTGTGCCTTTGTGGGTGTCCCTCATCCTCGCTCTGCACAGGCACCTCCTGTTACCTGATAATCAGGATTGGAGGTGGCTCTTTCTGCCGTAGCTTCTTTGGTGGGGGACAGAGTTCCCTGTCCGTGATGAGGGAGATACCAAATTCACTGGTTAATGTTGTGCACAACTTCGTGTCTCTCTGTATTCCCTCCCTTGGCTTGTCTGCAGCACAGGATAATTTCTGCTCATTCATCTGTGCATTGCATTTTCCATCCTGCAGTTTTCTTTCAACCTTGGGAGCTCTGGTAGCTGCTGTATGTAAGTGTACATAAGTAAGGACCTTCAAGTATTTATTTCTAGACTGTGTAAGAATCTTTCTTTCTCGTGTCTTTTGAAGATCCTGAAAATTTCATGATTCAGGCTGAAATTTTACCTAGGAGTAGTTTGGTTTCTGACAGGTTGTTGGAGGGAAAAGGTCTTTAGTCCAAGATGGAATTGAGGCATGATAGGAAAAGAAGTGATAGACAGATAGATAAACACAAGCAGATGGATTCACCCTTTCTTATCCCTATCCTAACCCATTCCTGGTTATATGGAAATTCAGTATCCAAGCAATGACCCTGCTTAGCTGAGATCAGTGACTTGCCCATGGGTTTCCACCTCTCCAGGCAAATACCCTGCTTTGAGGGAAGAGGGGGTCCTTGCTCTCTCCCAGATTCACAGCACAATTGATGCTGCATGCTCAGAAATGCTCCCAGTTGGAGTTCTGATTTTCTATCTAATGCTATTTATATCAAACTTTCCACTTTAATTGAAGTAGGACCAAAGTACTGGGAGCAAAGATCTGTCATCTCACAGTCTAGGAATTCTGTATTCCTACCTCAGATTTTGATTCAATTTGGGGATTGAGTGGAATTCATCTGAGGCGAAGTGGTTTTGGATGTCAAACCCAGAAAACAATTTTCCTGTTTCATGGGATACGAGTGTGTGACAATCCCTTTGGCCTTTCCCCTGGGTTACCTGACCACGGCTGAGCTCCACCTTAGGGGTTCAGCTGCCCTCTCACTGTACCTGAGCTCAGCTTCAATTGTTGCAACACACACAAAAATGCCAGCCAATGCTTCTGCTTCTCAGATTCCACCAAAACCACTTCCAGTAGCTCTGCTAGTTAATATGAAAATTACAGCCAATAAAACACAAATGATCTGTACTTCAAGGGCACCTTTGATGTGAAAAGCAAATCAATTAGGGGTTATCCCACACCCATGCTATCGATGGAAACATCGAGTGCATGGAGAAATGAATCCTAAAATCACTGGCAAGCTGTGCCCTAGTGGGTGGTGCCTGTTTCTAAGATCCCAGAGCCTGGATGTACTCAGGTGTGATGGGGGTATGAAGGATCCAAGCTACTATTGATGTTATGGCATCTTTAGCAAATGGTCTTAAATGCTCTGGTGAGTTCAAGCCAAATACTTCTTTTCAAATTCCCCATATGGAGAAGAGACCTCAAGCAAACCTTTCCTGACATTTGTCCCTGAACAAAGACAACTCTACTTGCAGGTTGCAAGCAGGAGTTTCCAAGTGCAGTTACAAATATGACATAATTCAGGAGGTGTTCACAGCACTCAGCTGGAATCAGGTTAAGGAAAGGGCTATGCATTACTCACTTTATTTTTGGCAGGGTCTCATGGTTTATTAGGCCATGTACACTGCACACAGGTCCCTCTCTGGGAGGCTGTGACTGCTCCCACCAGCAGGGAGAGGTGGAAATCCAGCCTAGAGGCACTGCCCTGCCCCAGCCCAGTGCTGGTGGGACTTGGTCCGGAGTTCATTAAGAGAAGAGAGGTTACACTCAGCCTTGGCTCTGGGCTCTCCACATTGCAGTCATTTTTTGGCTGAAGAGGCACATCAACCCTGTCTAATTAGATCGAGTGCTCTTGTCCTTTTCTGCATCCCTGAGAGCTTCCAAGCACAGGGATAGGTGGCCAAAGAAGAAGGGCGAGAGCCAGGCCTGTAAGTGTGTAAGGTCAGCACCAGATTTTTGGTCCTGTACATGTAAACTCTGCAGGATTAAGGAAGGAAAAGCTTTCCCTCCCACCTCATGCTTTGTCCTGAGCACTGGTGATAGTGGGACTTACATCCTGAAGCATATTTGGAAGCATTTAAATGCACATCTGTGACAGAAGAGGGGGAAACGGCTTCTCTTCAACAGCCTGAGGCGAGGATTACTTTCTGAAAATTGTCATAGGATGTGATGCCTCTTTAAAGCTCACGCCTCCTTAAACATATGTGTCTCTTTCTAAGGGATGGATTTCTCTCCACGTTGACACTTAGCCTTTCTTGCAGTGCAAGTCATGAGCTGGAAAATATAGGCAGCTTAATGGAAATAGTCCATAAAGCTGAAGAGATTCTCCTATTTGTCCAATTGGGCAAACGTCTGCATGTGACCAGAGGCTTCTGTGTTAATCTCACCCTCTTGCAGTTCTGGGTTATCCTTTTATGTGAGTCATAGTTTGTATCTATACAAAGAGAAGCTTTAAACTGCCTCAAGTGAGGTATTTTTCCAGTCCTTTAGCTCTAATTAATCATTAAAGTGCCAAGATCAAAGGGTGGGGAACTACAATGTTGGTATGTTCTTATGATCACATTGTGGCCAGTTCCTCTCATAAATCCTGGTATTTTGTGAGTTTCAAATCAAATCTCCCATGGAGAATGATTTGGCAACAAGATGGTGGGCTGCTTTTCTTTGCACCTTTCAAAAGTAACGGGAGCTTTGACTCCACCAGGAATGCAGGGTCAGCCCCACAACGAAAAGGCCAGCTATTATTTTGAACACATCAGCACCCAAAGAAGCCAGCGATTTGGGCATGGTTTAAAAACCAGCCTCATGGAGTGAGAGACAGAAGTCCCTGTCCTGGAGATCTGGTAGCTCAGCCAGACAAGCAGTGAAATGGCTGGAGCCTGGAGCCTATTTCAAGGGTAACTCAAGGCAGTTAAGGGTGTAAACCTCACTTTAAGCCAGTAAGACTTACTATTTAAGTGCTTAAGTTACTTCTGAAAGTGAAGCTTTTAAAATAATGTTGCCGCTTTTGAAAAAATGTAGCCTCGGGCCATGACTTCAGTGAAGCATTAACCAGTCTTAAATGGCTGTGGCTGTTGGCTTCTTACCTGAGAGGCCAGCGCTGGCATTTGGTGGTGCTTCCAACTGCAGGCAGAGAACTGGGCATGGCAGAGACGTGGCCTGGTGCTGGGCTGTGCCTCTGCTTGCTCTCACATCCGGAGTCCTGACAGCCCGCCTGGCTCCCTTCCCGTGTTGGTGGGGTTAACTGGTGTAAAATCTGCAGTGCCCAAATGCTTGGGATGTGAAAAAGCCACCGTGCCTATGGCTTAATAAAATCGAGAGAGGGGAAGTGCATGGAGTGCAAACAGGTCCTGCTGTCGTGACAACCCATGGAGGGGAACATGGGAATCTGGCTGCTGTCAGGGGTTGTTTTGGTTTCTTGGGAATAAGCAGAATATAGGGTTTGGTCTGTTGTATCCAGAGCAGGTGACATGTGCGCTGGGGAGCAGCAAGCCAGAGGTGAGGCTGGGGTTGAAGGAGAGGGGCAGGGCAAGGCAAGCACAAACCAGGACACAAATGACAGAGTATCTGTAAAATTAGTGGCTAATAATAATTGTCCTAGAAACAGATGGAATGCAGCAACAATATTTCCAAAATGTGTTTGGTTGTTTGTTTTTTTTTTTTTTCCCATAATATGGAAGGTTTGAAAAGACCATTATTCCACCTTTTTTAAAAAAATATTATTTCCTTTTCTGGTCCCCGTCATTCTTTCTCTTGTGGGATGCTTGGGACTTGACAGCATGGGCTCTTGTCCAGCATTTGTCCTGACCTACATTTTGATCACTGTTTTTTTCCCCTTACCTTCTGCTTAGTTGGCTCCTACCTCTAAAAGACAAGCATATGATCTATAAAACATTTGTGTTCCTCACTAGTTTTAATTTCTATTTTCAGGAGATTCTGAAGACTACAACAAAGAAATTTGAATTGCAATGACCATAAACGCTTTGAGTTTCCAGGGCCACCTAAATAATTATAATCAGCCAGGGACGTGCACAGCTTTATTTTTGTAACCTGCTGGTGGCAATAGATCAAAAGTAAAGACAAAAAGAAGGAACAAACACCCGGGTAGCAGTAAGTGATGCAGCCCAGGTTGTCGGAAGAACAAAGGTGCTGTACCACGGAAAATGTGGAGGGTCTTGATAACATGTGCAGTTCATTGATGGGTTAAAAAAAAATGAGTAGGAAGAGTGTTCGTCTGGTGTGGAACTGGAAACATCACTTTCCATAGGGGAAGGCAGATCAAGCCATTCCCTGCTGGGGGTTGTAACCACTTGGTTGTCACGTCTGTGTGTTGTAAAGGTGCACAGACTTTCCCAGCAAGGAGATAAAGGCCCAGAGAGAGCTGAGCTTTCCACAGAATTTAGCTCTGGCCTGTGGCTTACCTGGCCTTTCTACAGCTATGAAAACTCACTGGGACATGTTGGGAAGGATTTCTAACTGTGTGCCACGCTCATGGCGTGACTGGAGCAGCACTGGCCAAGCACATGCCAAAACTGAGGCTCAATGTATGTGCCGAGGCACAGCAAAGAGCAACACCAGCATTCAGGTTTAGCCCTTCCCTCCTCTCCAAGCCCTCCAAGCCATGTGCGTGCCTGTGTGTGCACACCCCACGTACTGCAGTGAAGAGAAGGACAAGGTGACTGTGCAGCCTCACCACGCGTCTGCTTTAGATGTGCTGCACCACCCAGCGTCATCATTTGCTAATCCTGGTTGATGATCCAGAAAGAATGTTTCAAGAATATTTCATCCCTCGTAATTTTGTTAACCTCTCCCAGCAAGAAAAAAAAGGGCAGGTAATGAAGTTGTCTTTTCAAAAGGGCATATATTCTAGAGAGCATTTCTTTCCTTTGGGAAGGGCTTGCAGGCGGATGGAGGGTTTCTCCACATGGCTCCGCACTGCATCTGGGACTTGAAAAACAGACCAGCCTCGTGGGACACTAATTCAGTCCTTGGTTTCTTTCTTGTATCAGATGCTGCCAACTGTGCCTTAAATTTGGGCCAGCTGCACAATGGTTTTATGATGTGATGCTGTGAGGAAGTCTGGGTTGAATGGAATAGAGGCTCTGCTAATGGGGCTGCTCCTTCAGGGCAGCGGTGCAGCACTGCCATGGGATGCTCCATCTATTCACTGTGGCTCTGTGGGAATATGTTCTCAGCAGGAGCTCAGGGTTGGGTGTGCTGGAGTGTATGAGGTTACTGAGGCTGATTGGGGCTGTAAGTGTGGTGAGAGGAGCAGAACGCTTCCTTACGTGCTGGCATTTGGGGACAGCTGCCCGTGTCACCCTTATTTGAGCAGAAAACATCAGGTTCATTCCTGAACTAATTGTCTGCTGCAGGAACTACATTCATACGTTGCCAGGGCAGATCCTGCTCCTTGTCCGAATGGACAAACCAGGCAAAGATGGATCATGCCCATCCCGGGGTCTCCTTACCCCCCGCAGCAGAGACGGTGGCACAGCCGGGCTCAGAAGCAGCACAACTCACAGGCCCAGTTTAGTGTACGGCACTACCTCGCAACTGAAACCTAATGCCAAGACTGTCCTGTTCCTTTCTGATCTCATCACATCCCAAAAGCTTTGCGGAGGATCAACCAAATCTCCTGTGTTTTCATTTGCTAAGCTCAGTCAAGTGATACAAAACCCAGAGCGCTTTTTCTGCCAATCTGAATTTGCAGTGATTACATTGTGCTCTTGTAGGGGGTTAATTTCCATGGGCAGATACGAATAATCATCAGTTAATATGCTTAGGAATCATAAGGAATATTTGGTAGTCTTTACAGCTACTTAGCTAACAGAAATTGGCATAATTCCTTTGAATTCCTTTGAATCTCTCACTCACTGTTTTCTCCTTTTTTGTTCTTTTTCCTAATAATCTGATCACTGTCTTCATATTGTGGTGAGACCTTCTCTTCTTTACCCAGCATTTATTTCCCAGTGACAGCCCAAGCTTTGTTGTCTTTTAAACCTGCCTGCTGATGAAGAATGACTGAGGTAACTAAAAACACAGACCAGGCATGACCATGTGCATGTATTTGTATATATGTAATTAAAAAAAAAAAATCTTCTAATGCAGCAAGTTCCTGACACACTAAAACTTCCTGTGGCAATGGCACATTCATTACTGTGCAAGAGTGTGGGGCTGTGAGTGAAGCCAACTCAACATCAGTTTGTTGAACGATGTGTGCTTTCTATAATAAATAAACACATTATTATTTATTATATATTTAAAATGCAAATTATTGGGCTTTGTACAGAACTAAATTACTGCATTCTATGGCTAGTGTGATGCAGGTTGGCACGTGATGCCAACAGTTTGATGTACTGAGGACAAGTCACTCCAGTGGAACACAGAGCTTGCCCATTTTTTTTTCTGTAATTGATAAACAGAAATAACTTGAAGAGTTTTCTATACAAGAAAGAAGCACAGCAGTTTTAGTAAATTTACTAAAAATTAAGGGAAATACAGTCGAATATATCCAAATAGTAGCATAAACCCAGTAATTTGTGATTCAGGACAGAATTAAATTCCAAGTGTGATGCAACAAGTCTTCATAAGGGAATTGTGTTTTTGCCTAAGAGAAATGTAATTCCAAGGAAAAATATTTTTACACCAGAAACATTTTGAAATATTACAATATTACAATTTATGCCCTATTTTTTATTAGTCTTGAGCCTCTGTTAGCTGAGCAGCCATGGTGCTGATATACACATATATCCCCCCAAACCCTCCAAACTTTAACAGAACAGTGTTCTTAATTCAAATTAAAAATGAAAAAAAAGTGGCTTCTGAGCACTTTGGTATCAGCAGAAGTGTCTGAATCCATTTTTAAGCTCATTTAGACCACGAGTTTACTGCCCTGATGCCTGTGGCACCGAACACTGCAGATGTTCTGTAATCCCACGGAATGGCCCACACAGGACATTTTCCTCCTACAGCCCATGGTCATGGTTTCAGGCTGTTTGCTGAGCTGAGTGGATGCAGTTGGACAAATCCATTTGAGTCCAGTGGGATTTTACATGGATGAAGGAATGTCTTGCAGGGCTGACGGCAACATTTTCAGTACTTTGATCAATTTTGTCTTGCTCTAAAATAAAGAGAGAGTCAGGACTATTTACTGGAAACAAGGGTAAGTGAAGTCAGTAGGAGCCTTTAGATTGTCTGTCCATCCATTTTATTATGTATCAGTCCAACCAGTGATGCAGCTGGTCCTACCCTCTAGGCAATGGATAACCAAGTGGTTTTGGTACAGTTTGTCCATTTTATATTGTGACATAATTTAAAAAATATTTTGGATGGGAGTTTTACTTTAGTAAATCTCAGAAACAGCTGGGGCACTTCCCTCAGGTTTTGTAGGAAGGGGGTTCAAATGCAGAGTTTTGATGTGGTTCTGGTTTCTCCAGCACCCCACTGGCTTGGTGCTGACACACAGTAAATACCTGAGCTGAGCCAAAATGCCTTAGTGTGGGAGCAGAGGTTCACTGCAATAAATTAGGTAGGAATAGGGAAAACCACTGGTTACTGCTATCCAGCAGCTCATTTTTGTTCTTATTCTTCAGTTAGCAATCTATAAAAAAATTATTGCAAAACTTGACTCTTCTCTCCAGAGCCAATAACATCCCCTGTGCCAGGTGATACAATAATTCAAAATCAGTCAGTTCTAGGAGAGAATTAGATGGGGTTAGGAAGCCAGTTCCAAAACTCCAGTTCCACTGCAGCTGGTTCCTTACTGCTAAGGGCTGAGTAAGGAGAAACCCAATATCACAGCTCTGCAGCAACACTGGAAGATTGTAATTTCCATTCCATTCGAATTTTAACATGAAAAAACGTATTTCTTTGGTTTGATAAATTCCATGCGTCCTTCCCACCTGTTTCCATTTTAATGCAAAAATAGAAACACTCCAGTTCCTATCTCGTTTCCAAGTTGGCAGAAATCCCTGGGTTGGTTGGTAGTGCTATAACTTAGAGTATGGCGTAGCTCTTTACTTTCTCTTTGTTTTGCTACCTTTTTCTTTTATCTCTAATATATTGAATACTGAGAGATGGTTCTTCAGTTCAGTCAACTGGTGAAGTCCTGTCTCTTCTGGAGAATCATGGCTAATGCAAATTCCTGCAAAGTCTGGTAACATTACTAAGAAATATAAAAATGATGTTTCTGCCTAAGAAGTGAGTGCTTAGACCAAGATAATGCAAGTAACCACAAAGACACCCCCCCTCCCCCAATCTGTCCTTAATTGCAGAGTTATGTATCCAAGGGGACAACTTGTGCTGTCCTGCCTTGAGAAGCTGCTTCATATACAGCTTATTAACATGTAGGAAGGGTTTTTTTCTTTAAACTGTGGGTTTAAAGTGAATAATCCTAAATAAGGAGCAAGCATTTAAACAAAGAGCCAGTGTGGAATTTGCAGACAAATGCATGAATTGGCCCATTGTAAAATGGACAGCATTTTACTCAAGGGTGCAGTGGCCACTTCCAGCCTTTAGAATTTCCACCAAGTTGTAGATGTTAAGTGTTAAAGAAGATAAAAAAAGAGAGGTGCTAATCAGTGATAAGGATTGCATCTGTCCTGAGAGTTTTGATGGGTTCAATTTGGACATCAGGAAGAATTTCTTCATGGAAATGGCTGTTAAACATCAGAATAGGCTGCCCAGGAAGGTGGTGGAGTCACTGTCCCTGGAGTTGTACAAGAAATGACTAAACATGGCACTCAGTGCTCTGGTCTAGTTGACAAGGTGGTGATTAGTCAAAGGTTGGACTCAATGATCTGAGAGGCCTTTTCCAACCTAAATGGTTCTGTGATTCTGTGGTAGGATGGAAGCATTAGCCCATCTTCAGTACACATGGATTGGCTTCAGTCCTCAGATCACTGTCCAGCTGATGACAGACAGGCACAACAGCAGAATGGATCTGCTGGGAAAACTCAGCTGGCCATTCTGAAATTCCTTTGCACCTCCACCCCCTTCCATCCAGACACATTAGACCTCCCTTTCTGTGCACAAAAATAACAGCTCCAAGCATGGCAGTGTGTTGGTGTCACATGTGCAGTTTCTATTGCAGCATAGGAACACTGCTTGCTTTTATGCTTTGGAGTCAATGAGAAGAGAAAAACAAAGTAAAAAAGAACGAGTCCTGCCTTAACTGTTTGGCAGAAGAGCAATAATTTCAATGCACCCCCCCCCACATGCTGGGTTACAGGCAATGGTGTTGCTTGCAATGAAACACCACAGCTGTGCACTCCACTCTGTGAGACTGGAATGAAATGTTCTCTCCTTCACTTCTGTTTGCAACATGATTTCAGATTACACTACCTGAGTGATCAACATCCAAATTATTTGTCCACAAGTAGCGTGGCAAAGCCAAAAAAAAAAACCCACCCAAGAAACTTGTGGTCTAACTTCAAATATGTATCTGAGTATTTCCATGCTTGCAAATCTCCTGTGTAGGCGTCTAGTTACTAACACTGATTATCTTACCATATGTTTTATTTTTCTCTTTGAAAAAAAAAATTTAACACATTTTTGTGACACATTAGATTGGCTAAAATTATATATAATCCTGCTCTGATTGAATTTAATGCCACCGTTCCCACTGACTGAACTGATTCAGGATTAGGCCCCCAGTGAGGAAAAGTCCAGGCTATGTGTAGAAGTGAATGCAGTCCATCTGCACCGGGGACACACTGATCTCATGTGGTACAGAAATAATATTTTTCCATGACCTGGGCATACACAGATGGTCCAGTCTTGCACAGCACAGGTAAAGCTCCTGCTGAATTTAAAAAACACGTTGAAGCTTTGTGATTGCAATTGAGGTCAGTACAGCAGGATCAGTGAGGTTGGGAAATCTGTAGATGTTGGAGTTTTAGTTTGGTAAAGATTGCAGTCCAAACGTACTGCTCCACTCTGGAGAGTCACAGGAGGAATTTTACCATTCCTGCAGTAAAGCTTGGCTTTCCCGTTACAGTGAAGCTCTCTGCAAGCACCAGGATCTCCTGTTTGTGATACAATTTTCTGCAGTGAATTACCTGCATGTCCAGGTTTTCCAGGTGCAAAGTAGTGCATGGAACAACACCCAGAGGGATAATGCTCAGAAACTCACGGTAACTGAGTCGTCCATGTGGCAGGTCCTGCACTGCAACAGAGCCGGGAGAGACCTGAGTCACAGTCCTCAGGGATGCTTCCCAAACACATGGCTTTCTAGGATGAGGCACAAGTTGGGTCTCAGGTTGTTTATCACAAGTTTGGCCCTTCCTGCTGTTCCACCAGGACAGCTGACTGACGGGGGAGTGAGAACAATGCGGGACAACAGAGACATGGTGACATTCTGTGAAACAAGGAAATGGCTTGCCAACGCTAACTGCCCCGTGGGATTTCACACTGCCATGAGGGCTAATCCTGCTGGAGAACTGGATCTGTACCATGGCAGGGCAAAGAGAACAGTCCCTCCAGCTGGAGTGTGCAAGCAGGGTGGTTTCAGATGAACTTAGGTCTTGGTGTAGCTGAGAATTCCCCAAAAGGAGGGCAGCTGACAGCAGCTATAGGTATTGTCCGGGCACATCAAGTCAAGCTCACCATCCAGGGTGCTGAGGTCTCTTGCAATAGGGCATTAAGGACAGATTCTGTGGGGTTTTTTCTTATGAACTGTAGGAATCCAGTACAAAAGGTGTGCAGTTCACCTGTAAACAGAAGTGATTCTGTATGTGGCAACAAAAGGCACCATTGTGGCTGAGTGTTTCTCACCAACCTGAGGTGCCTGTGTTTCATGGCCTGCATGGTTTACAGAGAAACCATGACCAAGAGGAGCAGACTGAGAGTTATTAAAAATAATAAGCCAACGAGTGACATATCTCTGGCTGTGGAATGAAATTCTTGACACACCAGATGGGCCTTCTTATCACTGATTTCTCCAGCTTACCCACTCAATATTGATAAGGTGCTCAGAGTAGTTTGCAGAGTCGTGCCAATAAACATAAATGCCTAAAAACTGACTGCAACAAGGCTTCATGATAAGAGATGAGATAAAAAGTTCCTTCTTGAAGTTATAGGGAGTTAAAACCTGTTTTTTTGGAAGATGAGCATAAAGCTCTGAATGTTCACTGTTGTGGGATGTTACTGGTGGGTTCCCTCAAGGCCTTGGCTTGACGTCTGTCTCACACATCTTTGTGTGAGAGAGAGAGGTTTGTGCATTACTTAGAACTGAGTTGTTGAAATACTAATTTGATAGTGTTCATACTAATAAATAATCTAATCTAATCAAAAAGATGAATATTATGATGTGACATTTTGCAGATGATGCGAATCTGGCCACAAAGCACTGCGGGAAGATCCTGAGTGGCGAGGCCATAAAATGGCTGGTGTAGTGCAGAGTCAACAGGGGCAGAGCGTGTGCAGAAAACTCACCCTCACTGTACCTCAACATAGACAAGCCCTAAAAATAACATTTAGGAAAGAGAGCTGGGAGGCCTCTGCAAATATCATTTAGAGTCCATCAGAAGAGGCAACTATCATGTTAGGAATGAGTTGGCAAAGAGGCAGGAACAAATCAGAAAACAGCATTACAGCACTGCTCAGTGAAACTGCATCTCCATGGTAATGTGTTTTCTGGCCATAGAACTCCAAAGAGCTGGGCTGAACTGGAAAGCACAGGAAGGAAAGCATTCAGGATGAGGAGAGATGGACAACAGCTTACATGAAGATGGAAAAATAAGCAGATGAGGAGCCTTCAGAGCGGAAAGGGGTGACAGAAGCAGAAGGTTTGTAAAGACCTGTCAGAAATCATGATTGACATAGAAAAAGCAAATAGGCACTCACTATTCACTGTTTCTCCAAGAATTAGAGGGGACCTGGTGGTGCTGTCACACAAGAAGGTTTAAACCAACAGAAGGAAGTACTTTTTCATGCAAAGCATAATTAAATTGTGGAACTCATTGCCACAGGATGTTGCGGAGGCCAAAAGTTATAAATGGCTTGAGAAAAGGATCAAAAACATTTGAGGAGGATAGATCCATGGGTGGCTGTTAAAACACACTGGTCTGGAGGCAGCCTCTGCTTTGGGAAGTCCATAAACCGTGGATTGCCTGAAGCAAGGAGGGTACAGCTGGGGAGGGATTGCTGAGCCTCCTCCAGCAGTTTCCTCCTCCTGCATCTCCTCCTGGCTATGCTGGGAGACTGGGATACAGGGGGATGGGATACTGGCCCACGTGGCCTTATGCTGGGACACTGGTCAGGTCCCACCTCTGCTCTCTCTTCTTACCTTAGTTAAAAAAAAAAAAAACCAACAAAAACACAACCTGAAACAGGAGAGGGGGAAGGAAGCAGCCCAGCCCTCCACACACTGTCAGTAGGCAGCCTGGTAGTTGTTTTATTTTCTTTAGAGTGGACTTTGTGTTGCAAGTGGCAGGAAGCCATGAACCACAAAAATAAAATAATTCTAACCCTAGTGCTAAGTAAGGAAAACAAAGATGGCTCAGCAATTAGCAGCATTATATATGTTAGTACTAAGTAACAACAGATGTCAGGACTTGAGCCCTTTGCATTCCTCACAATCCTTTGGAAACCAAAGCCTTTTGACGTCGCTGTACATTATTGCAGATATTTTGGGTCTGAGAGAGCAGCACAGGCTCTTTGGATGTTGAAATATGTAGGTTGCTAGGACTGGCTGGGTCTTACCTGTGTTTCCCTCACCATCCTGGGTACTTGTGCTGACTGAACAGGCTGATGTGTGCTGTAAAACCCTGCTCTGCAAAGACATGTGCTGGCCATGAGTCATTAGCAAGCATGCGAAGCTAATTGGCAAAATACTCATAAAAGATTTTGAAGGTGGGTTAATTACAATTCATTACACTGTAAACTGTCCCCAGGCTATTGTTAAAAAATGCAGGAGTTTCAAGGGCCAGTATTTTATGATTCATTTTGCCATGCAGTGAAAAACAGACTCTATATCAAACTACATTCATTATAGTTAAGACCACAAAATCTTTATTGGTTTTCCCAACATTCCCTCCTTGTTATATGAATTCATATGGACTGCACATTTCTAACAATTGGCAAGAAGGCATGAAATAAAATTTATTATATTTTCTTACCTTCCATGCAGTGCAGCCTTAAAAACTGCCCATTCCAGTTGCTTTACCTCCTCCACCTTATTTTGAGCTGATAGGATGGGGAACTGAAAATAAACAGAGGAATGACTGGAAACAACTTTGCCACACTGAAGAATTCGTTGTCTGGTGAACCTGGATGATTTGGTTGTCTGATGAACACGAGGACTTCAGCTCTAAAGGGATACTGATAAAAAAAAACAGAAACAGAGTTTTTCCTTGTAGTAGTACAGATAATTTTTTAAAAATTCAGAATAGACACATTTTTACCCATTGCTGGTATTTCCAGAAGCAGGCTTTTATATCTAAGCCCAGGCTGAACCTCCAGAGAGTGGCTTAGACAAATGTAGTGGGCTCAGGCACCACTTTACTCACACAAGTAATACTCCCCACATGCTTTGCTGGACCTTTGTCTCCTCATAGCCGAATTCTCCAGTTTATAAGAGAAGATAAAAGAGCTTTTGACTGTCTTGGCTTATGCCAGGACTGTCAAATACTTCTCTTTTCTTGTGAAAGGTCTGTGGGAGGGAGGCATCACTAGTGAGTAGCTTGGTATAATTCTCAATACTGGTGTGTTGAGAAAAATTTAATAGAGGACCCAGCTGTGACCTCTGTGGGAGCAAAGCCAAGCCCTGCTCATCAGTGCTACCTTTGTGCCCTTCTCCGGGGGTGCTCCTTATCTCCTTGTGCTGGCTGGCACTTGGGCCCTCCTTTGAGGTTTAAATGGAGCCATTCAGCCAGGCTCTTTCTCCACCCCAAAATACTGAGCTCTGTCTGCCTCTGAAACTCAGTGGACTTTCTCCTGGGTTGGCCCAGCTGTGTCTGACTGCACGCAGTCCTGCTCTGCAGGAACATATATATGTCTCTGAGACAATTGGGGTTGGGGCACTCCCAGCTTGGCCAGGCTAATTTTGGGGTTAAATAGGTTGGCCCTAAACATACCATTATTGCAAAGTGAATGATGGAAGTAACCTGGGATTACAGTTCTCCCCCATGAAAAATGTTGGTGACGTGTGGATTTGGTTCTTTCAGTTACTATTTTACATTTTGATTTTTTTGAGGTGATGGAGAGAAGAATTCTCTCACTCAGGCAATCATTGAATTGCTGGTCTTAGTTTTTCCTTATTGAAACCTCTAAATCTTCAAATGAAACTGGACATTTCTGGAGGCAAAATTTTTCATTCAATTGAAAAATGCTTTCTCCA
The DNA here is from genome assembly GCA_013390005.1 of Calyptomena viridis. Classification (NCBI taxonomy): domain Eukaryota; kingdom Metazoa; phylum Chordata; class Aves; order Passeriformes; family Eurylaimidae; genus Calyptomena; species Calyptomena viridis. Next base: position 339,511 of record WEIV01009814.1, on the reverse strand, counting down.
TTATAAGAGAATATTAATAGCAAAACCCAACCCAAACCCTTCCAGCTTGAAATTGGACACGTGGGAATATCACTTTGTTCTGGTAAAACTCAGTAATGGATTTATTGTAGTGTGCAATGTTTTTGCTTGCAATAACATAGCGTGAAGTGATAAATATCTTGGGTTGGTTCTTTTGTCTGAGGTTTTCTCTGGGAAACTGGATTTTCTTAAATGACAGTGTCAGAACTGCCCTATTTATTGGGACCGAGACTCTGTCTAACTTGGTTCTCAAGAGAGAGAAGAGTAAGAACTTACCTGAGCATTTCTGACACTTGCCCTGGGTATTTTGCTGGTCTCCACATCTGCTCTGTCACACTGGGGCTGATCCCTTCCCAAGGATGTGACTGGATGCTGCGACATCGGGCACGAAGCTTGAGGGCTCACCTGTGCTGTATGATTTACTGGATGAGATGTGCCTCTTGCTTCCCCTCCTTGCTCTCCCAATTGCACTGGTGGGGACCAAGAACTGGGAAAGTCCCAATAGGAATTCACAGCCCAGTGGCCAGAGCTTGGCTGGTTTTTCTCTGCTCTTCGGGAGCAAAGAACTTGGAAATCAGAGTTCAATGACAGTGATATTCATGGATACACTGACTAATCACTGTGCCTGGAACCTAACAACTATATCCAAAAACATTAGCAAACATCTCTTTTGCCTTGTTTTGTTTTGTTAAAAGTTATAGCTGTTTCTGTTGCCATCTCACCTGGAACTAGCACATGAAACAATTTCTTCAGCTTCATTTCATGACATTTAGCAATGTCAGTGCTGTTATTGGACACATGTACCAGTGAGAGAAATGGAAACAAAGGAGGAAAAAACGAGTGACCAAATTTTTCCAAACCCTCACAAATATTTGTTTCTAGTGGTGGACATATTTTGCAAGTGGCAGGTGTCAGTATTAAGTACTGAATTCTTCATTCTCCCTTTGGTCTCATTATAAATATGGTATTTGTTTTTAAACTAGACCGACCTTTTTCATCACTTATTTTTAGGGTCATTCCTCTGTAAGGCACACAGATGCTGAATTTGGACAGGACTTCTTAGCCACAATGTAATATATAATATAATATATTATATGAAGCTCCAAAATTTCAGAGACTCCATTAAGAATATTGTGCAGAAATTGGGATTTTTGCCATTGGCTTGATTTGCTCTAAAATTATACCCCTGCCGCTCCTTGGAATTCATCTTTGATTTGGAAATCATCTTGACAAATGCTGTGATCCATTAGTCTCCAAGGAGATTTCTACTACTTCTTTGTTTCAACAAGGCTGTAAATAACAGCAGAGCCTTACTCATCAAGTGCTCCCCTGGTCCCAGCTCAACTCAGAGTAGTCAGGAATGGGCAACAGCAAAATGTTAATCAAATTCCTTCAAATCTCAAAAGAAATGTTGAGTAGAGCTTCTCCAAGACTGCAGAAAACTCTCCCTGGGAAACTGACAACATTTCAGTTTGACATATTGTGTCAACATTTGGCATCTGTGAATCAGCTGGTGAAGTGTTTGGAAAAACCAGGAAAAGACAATGTTTTGGATATTAGGAATATATAGCTATGTGAGTTAATACCCATAAAATGCATCCATCTTTCTATCTAAAATAGATACAATACATATATATAAAGTCTTCCTTGCCAACTATGCATGTGTGCACATGTGATATTTATATATGATGGCTCCAGCTTTGAGCCAGTTACCTTGAAAGCAGATATGGTCTTGTTTAACAAACCCCATTTTGAACAAATGGCCTCTCCTAGCCAGGAGCTGGACACCCCAAAAGCCACTATGGGACATTCTGCCTTTGGGATTGGCCATTGCTGGGCTTCTGGAGTTGCTGCCATCACTAAAGGCCTCAGGACATCTCCAAGCAGGTATTTAGGGAGACAGCTTGGTCCTCCTGGCCACCTGTGGCAAAAATCTTGACTTCAGTGAACCTGGATTTCATTCCCAGTCCTTGGAAGATTTTTACAGGTGAAGGCAACCTGGAGCCCTCAATGAATTCACATGCCCTGTGTGACCCTGGCCAAGGTGTTCCTCACCTTCACTTCCCCATCTGGAAGATGGAGCAGTAACCCTGGATTTGCCTATGATGCTTATTTAGGTGATGAACACCCCCAGGCAGGGCAATCTCTCACGACCTGTCTATGCAATGTCTAATAGGAGGCCTTGTCTCAGCTCAACCTACATGAAGGCAAATAGTAGGACTTGGCAGGCTGCAGATTTCCAGCTGGAAATCTAACACCAAAGAGTTCCCATTCTCTCCTGGTGTTGGCACTTGGCCCTGTTCAGGATGATTTTGTTTTGTTTTGGGTTTTTTTCTTTTAAGAAGATAAAAGACCAAATCCCGAAGGCCCTATATCTCCTATTCCCCTTACGGTTTACAGAACACTTGCAGTCTCTCTCAGAAGTGTCCCAGGGTTTCCCCTTTGGATTTTAAACCAGCAGAAAGAAGGACAGCATGACCTCTCTCTGGTCCTGGAGCTGTGGCTGTAATCAGAAGCTTTATGATGAAGTTCAGCTGGAAGAGCAAAGGAGAGGAGAAAAAAAAACACAAAACACAAACCAAAACAAGGGAATGCCATCAAAGTCTTTCAAAGTCAGAAATTCATTTTACCTTTGTCAATGGCTGTGGTTTTCAAGGATAAAGATCAAAGTGCTGACCGTGGGCAGAGCTATGACAAAGGCAGAGCTCAGTCTGTTGAACCCTAACATTAGTGCTACAGTTAGACTGGTGTCTAGACGGGCACTGAGTGCTCATGCCAGGTTTGGCAAACACGGCAGCGGAGTGCTTGCATCAGAGCTGGAGCAAGAAGAGTGAGGCACCCAAATTGCACAGGGGAGGGAGCAATCAGACTCAGCAGAGTGGAATGGAAAAAAGGAAGTTTAGGAAAAAAACCCAACCCTTTAAAAAACCCACTCCCAGAAAGACAGCTGAAAAGAGCCATCCTCCTCACTCCTGTTTTTCTGTATTGTGATTAATGGACACAGAAAGCTTAGATAAGTGGGGGAAAGTAATGCCAAATTCTTATCAATACAGATGAGCTGGCTTCATATTCCTCCAGCCTTTTCATGTGGAAATGAGACTGCATTTGATGAGGCCAAGCCCATGTTTGAAATAGCTCAGCTGGGATGTGCTCATGGTGAGGGTTCAGGTGCCTGTGCAGAGAATCATTCCAGCTGGACCCTTCCTGAGGGCAGAGTGCCTTCAGCTTCCTGCCTTTTCCTCCTGGGGAGGAGAGAAGGGATACATCCACACTGAGTCCATGGGATAAATCCACACCGAGTCTGGGCTGCCCCTGTGCATGGGGCATGGTGGGTTTGGCTGCTGAGGGGCCCTGGCCAGCAGAGTCCCCACATTCCTCCATGTCCTCTTGCATGGACCCTAAAAAGTAATGCCCAGAGGAGCAGGGTGGGATAACTGAGGGGAGTACACACACATACACACACCCCTCCACACACCCACACACCCCTGGGGCTGTGCCCGTGCTCGATCCAGAGCTGAGGGCTTGGACAGGGGAGAGAGGAGCAACACAGGGGAGAGAGGAGTGACGGCATCACTGCGTGTGGCACCCTGTGCCTGGTGGGTCTGAGAATGCCACACAGGATGGGTACAGGGATGAACTCTAGAACAACTGCGTGCTGCTGGACAGCCCCCAGTACCAGAGTATCTCAAAGCCCCCCACATCCTTTAAACCAACCATTTCTCATCACAGTTACATTTGCTTCCACCAGACATGACAAGCTCAAAAGAAGCTGCAGGCTGATGTGGGCAAAGTGATCTCCAATGGGTGACGACAGAATGGAGGGAATATTTTCATTAACCATCTGTTTTCAGCTGTGCTTCACACAGGGGAATTCGTTGCCCATTGTCAGGAATGCACAGGACTTGCTGGAAACAATTAGCTGAGGGACTGATCATAGGCTATTCCCAGCTCTGCTTCTGACTCACCTGCATGGCCTCGGGTGAGTTACTGGCATATTTGTGCCTCAGTTTAGCCTTGGGTAATGGCAGAGATAGTAATAGTCTCATGGAGTGGTGTGAGAATTAGTTAATTAATATTTGGAAAACACTTTGTGCCTTGACGTCTTTGTGCCTTTGTTTACCCATCAGTAATATCAGAGATAATAACTGTCTCATGGAGAGGTACAAGGATAAATTAATTATTTGAAAAGCAGTTTGAGATCCTTGAGAGATTCTATGTGAGTAAAACATATCATCAAAAACATCTCCCGGTCCTCTGTGAAGTTAAAATAAAGCTGGAGCTTCTTAGTCATTCAAATAATTAAACTATAAATACTGTTTATTTTAATCTTCCCTTTAAAAAATAATCTAATCTAGGCAGTGGCATCAGCCAAAGAATGAAAAATGTTTCAAATTCAGGAGACCTATCAATTTGAAGAGCTTGATTTTTAATTGCTTTTTGATGTCTATCAGTGGAAAGTGAGAGCAATTGTATTTACAAATGCCTGCAAAAGCACAGGGCAGCTGGGAGGATGCCCACAGCTCCTCTGCAGGGTTTCAGCCTGCACATTCTCATGGACACAGCAGCTGTGGCTGCACAGGGTTTCTCACACTATCCTATTTGACTTGCTAACCAACAGGGTGGTGCAGAATAGCCCATCTTACAGGCATGGCAAGGCCAGCTTCCCCCCAAAACATGGGTGCAATGAAGCAGGGCTGCAAAAGCAACTTCTCCTGCCAGGAATGGTGGCAAAGGGACAATTCAACCGAGCAGAGGCACTGGTCACCAGCAGAAGAATTGATGGAGTCTATATTTAAGATCATCTTTTATTCAGAGGAGCGTGCGCCAAACACGGAAAACACTCCCAGTCACTTCTCTGGGGACTTAGTATATGTTGGGGCATAAAATATATGCAGCTGGCCTGTGTATCTTTCTTTCTCTCTAGTTTTTGTTTTACAAAGTACGTGTGAAGAAGAGGTTTTCTGAATCAAAGTCATGGTTTTTAATTGAAAAGGGCCTCTTTTGAGGTGTAACTCCTGCTGGGAACCTGCTGTGCTGGTCACCCCAACCACCACCCCACTGAGCCTTCACCAGCTCTGAGGGCCTTGTCTCAGTCTTTTCATGGCCTCCCATTCCTCTTTGCCCCTGGAAGGTTTTTCAGCCTTTACCAAATAGCTTTCGTGGGAATGTGAGGAGGAAGAAAGGATGTAATTGCCTTCCCTGAGCTCCAGCATTTTCATTAGTTAAATGTCCTCCTGTCTTTCCACGATAGTCCAGCTTCTAATGAATTTTCATGAGACCAGAAGAGGCCTTTAGGGCCATTTGAAAGTAACCAGCAGATAAAAGTGATTGTCATGCTCCTTATGTGGCAGGCAAGGAAGCAGACACAGGTAGACTGGTCACACAGGAAGGAGAGGAGGGACCTGGTGACTCAGAGCTTTTGACTCCCAGCTGTGAGCTTGAGACGCCACTCCAGCCAAGCATAAAAGCACATTGGTTATCTCTCAACTCATGAATAATCCCATTGATTTAAGCCAAAACTTCAGCATCCAGGCCTTAACCATCTGTCTGTGCTCACCAAGAGCAGATAAACATGAGTACAGGCTTGAATAGACACAAGATACTCCTCTTCACATAAAGCAATAACAGTGAATCATAGTTTTCCTGGTGCAGGTTTCTGTCTAAGACAACCAGCAATGGGGATGAAAAGGTTGCTTGGTCCCCAGGATGAGGGGTTCCTGAGGAATGATGGAGCTCTCAAGCCCTCCCAGGAGCTCTGTCCATGCTGGACATGAGCGAGCTCAGCCACCTCCCTCACAATCACCCCCTGGATGCATGCAGGGGGCTGCTTAGCTGACTGCAGTGACATGGACCTCGGTGGTGATTCCCAAGAGCACAATGCCCAGGTGATGTGATCCCAGTCCCCAGGCTTTGCTGGAGGATATGCAGTGTCCTCTCCCAACTGGGATTTACTGAGTTCTTTATCCCTTTGCTCACACAGAACTGGGAAATGACCTGGTTGTGAAGGCATCTTACTCACAAGCAGAGACATCCCTCAAAACTCTGAAATTCAGTTCACTCTCACACAGCTGCTTCTGGCCTTGCCTTTCTAGGACAGGGCTAAGAGATCAAGGGAAGCCACGTTCCTGTACTGATGGGAGATCCAGTGAAGCAACCTAAATTATACATGGCAAGTCCTTCCAGATGGTCTGAGCATTGCTCCCTTCTATTATGCAAAGTAATAGTTTCACAGACAAAGTAGAGGGGACCAGAGATACCAGAGCATTTGAGAAACACAGCTGACTGACAGGTGTGTTTCCCTTCTAGCTGGTGACGTGGGATTTTAGCTGGATGTCTGTTGTTTAACCTTTCCCCAGAGGGGAAGGGTGTCAGCTCTGGGAGGGAGCAGAAAGGCTGTGAACTCAATCAGAACTATGTAATTCTGTTAGCAATTTTTAAGGGCAGACTTGGACAGGAGGTGGTGGTTTAAATAAAACATTCAATAAACCTGGGCGAAGCCCGTTTTGCTTCTCACTTATAAGAAGCTTTCAGTTTGGTCCTTTGCAGCTGTGGATGCAGCTCATGATCTCTCAGCTGGGGATGTGTGAGCTAAATGGACCGATCCCCATTGCCTAATATGTCCAAATATTCTTTCTGGTCTGCATCCATCTGCTGCCTCGCGTCATTGTGGCATGTCAACATGGAAAGTGAAGGTGTGAATGGAAGCTGCTTCTGCTGGCTTTAACTTCCGACAGTTCAGATATGGGTGCAATGCTCCCTGGGCACTGTGTGAGGCTCAGTGTGTGCTGAAGCAGTGCTGGACCACATTTCTGGGGCTGAGGCTTCCTGAGGGGCTCCAGGATATAAAAATAGGCCAGGCTTCCCTTATGGCTTCTAAATAACAGAAATTCAACTGATTAGGTCTCAGATTAGGAAGGGTGACCCTTGTCCACACTCAGAGCTGTGGGTTATCAGCTCTTGGGCTGGTTTCAGAATCAGTTCACTCTGGGAGAAGTTCCTTAAGAATCATTGGCCAATAGTAAATCAAATTCATTCACTTGCACCTGGTTGCAGATTCCCCTAGCAAAGATGCTGGAGTTTATAATCCACATTTAATTTTCCCCTCTTTCATTTTTCCCTAGGAATGCAAGGGGGAACAAAACCAGGAAAGGACAGAAGGGATGGAGGAGCCCTGGTCATGCCTGGCACACTGCTCAGGGACTTGTCTGACTCCTCCTCCAAGCCCTTCCTTCAGACTACTGCCTGACCTCAGGTAAACTGTACCATTGCTCAAATATAGTTAAATACACCATTCTTTCTACAGCATTTACAAACCAACAGGTGAGATACATCACCTTGGAGTTAGGCACTTGTAATACGCTTTACTAAGGTACATACTCCCAGATTCAAGGCATGGAAAAACCAAGGGTTTCATAACAAAGTGTGGAAAGACCCCCAACAAATATTGGCTCCAACACTCCCTTTCAGGCCACACCCCAAAAGCAAGTGAAACTATAATGGACGAATCCTCCCCTGGCAGGGGGCCAGAGCCAGAGCACCCTTCACCCAGTCCTAACCTATTTCCCACCACGTAAAATCACTGGGAACAGGCTGACACAGCCCAGACAATCCATGGCACTGTACCTTTGCTCATGACAGCAGTGCCAGCCAACTTCCAGCGTCTCGGTGTCTGGCCAAAGTGGATGGCAGACGGCTGTCTGAAGCTGGGACCTGGGAAAACGGGGATAACATCAGGAAAACACAAAAACATCTTACATACCTACTGCTCCCATCTCATCCCACTCTGGGGAGATGCCTCCTTGCCGTGGACTGAGTCAGCGCCTGGTCTTGTGGTCCTTCAGCACTCCATGGAGCTGCTCCCTGCTCGCAGGCTTGGGCTGTTGGCACATCTTGTCCTATCTGCTGCCTGTGAGGACGTACAGCCAGCACTGGGAACCAGTGGCCTGGCTATTTCCACCCTGCTGTGGCTGGTTTGGCCCAGCTGCATGTGCAGCCTCCCCAGTGGGTCAGCAGGTCAGGATGGAGCAACAGCACCTACCTGGCAGTATTTGCTGGCTCCTTGGAAAAATCTCCCCGGGTTTTCATTGGATCTTAGGCTACCACAAAGTATCTGCCTGGATCTGGGCTTTGATTCTCCACTCTGTAGCTCTACTCCGGGCTGGCTGGGGCAGTGCCTTTCCCTCAGAGACCACAACTGACAGCTTTCTTCTCATGGAGAGGGAGGAATGGGGCAGTGGTTGTGTTTTGGGGGTGGGGAGAGGGAAAGGCTGTTTGAGGCCACTCTTTGCATAGGGCAGCTGCAGGGCTGGTGAGGATGATCAGAAGTCATCTTCTTTCTCCTTCTTTCTCCACCTGGGGGACCACCACTCCTTCCGCTGCCCCTCCCCAGGTCCACATTGGAGCCTTTCATGTCCTTCCAGGGGGCGTTTGCACCACACACTGAAGGGCAGGGCAAGCTCCCCGGGGGGGGAAAATGAGGTAAATCAAATAGTTATCCAGATTTCCCCCATCTGTGGGGCTGGCCAGGGGGCAGTGGGGTAGGCTTGTTGTTTTGCATGGATAGCTCACCTCTTTGCCAGCTGTGACACACACAGGTGGCTGAGCCCCACCAGTTGATGTGTCCTCTTCCCCACCTGCTCTGCTGGTGCAAGTGACTTCATCTCTGCAAAATAAGCACATATAGAGAAGCTAAAATTGCCAAGTGGGAATTTGGTTTGTATTCACCAAAGAAGGTGAATGGACCAAAGAAGGAGAAAACATCCATCTCAGAAGGGTTTTCAAGATGTGGATATTTGGCTTCATGTTTTGGTATGTTCAAACACAATCTGTCTACTTTCATCAAGAGAAAATACAAACAGCCCGGTCTTTAAAAGGGCCTGCCGTGGCCAGAAAGCACATGACACACGTGGCTAAAAATAGATTAGTCTGAACCCATGACATGAACACAAATCCACCCCCCATAATTATATGTCGTGGGGTTCCTTTCTCTGTTGTGCCAAGAAATTCTGGGCAGAATATCATGAAGTGAAATAAAAAAAAAAAAAAAAGCTCTTAAAAGTAATAATAATCCTCCTTCCAAAATTAAAACTCAGCTGTGGAACTTCTATGTTTGACAAAATTCATGGTAGGGCGTAAAGATTTTACCTATGTGAGCTTTGGATGGTTTCATTATTAGTAGGCCACAAATGAATTGGGTGGATGATGCAAAAATGAGTGCCAATAAAATATTCACAGCAATTCTTCATTCTGTGTGAAACATCTTTTATACATATGTATATACGCAATGCTATGAATAATAGAAATTATGCTCATATTTTATAGTAGGGATGTAAACACTGGTCCCAACAGCAGTGACAAATGAACCATTCACATTTTCTGATTGCATAATTTGCCTAGAGGATGGATACATAATTACACTATAATTAAGTATAATAAACAGAGAAAATGATTTGAGAAGGAAAAATTATCACAGCCTCAACCACATCAGCCAGAAGCTCTCTTCTAATTAAGTTATTTTATTAAACAAAATGTTTTTAAGGTGGGTCCCCTTTGAAAATGTACATTATGGCCCATGTAATGCAATTTACTTTATAAGTAAAACATGGCTTGTGTATGGACAGATCATATCCGATGGGACTCATGAAGTACACAGTGGGTCCAGTCCAGCCAGGTGCTGAGTCCCTCGCACCCTGGTCTAAGGAGCAGACCCTGAGTGCTGCTCTGGGAAACTACAGCCTTTTATTTGCACTTGCTAATGGCTCTTTGTATATTGCTTAGTTGGTTTTTGAGTGTTTTTTTCCTGATTTAAAAGGAGAAATGTGAGTACCAGGTAATTCTGGTGTTGTCATGCTGTGATGATACAGTGGAGGCAAAGGACAAGAAAAGAGAGAGCTCAAGCTGGCCCAGGTAGCTCATGCTGTTTGGAAGTGAGACTTAAATAGTATTTATTCTCTCTCAAATTCTTCACCCTTGTCTTTTATGTAACTGTGGCTGAAGAAATCCAAATCACTGGTTCCCGAACTACAGTAGGGAGGTGATCAGGAGGATCACCTAATCTGCTCCCATAGGTGGCAAAGGCCATCAGACACTCTCCAGCTCATTCCCTTTAGAACTACAGTTTATTTTTTCAAACACCTGCCCCAGCCCCCGGGGACTGCAGGAGCTATTAGAGGAGCCTTGGAGCATTACTCTGCAGTCAGATACAGCTCCTGTTCTCCACCATCACAGAAAGTAAAGAATGTTCACCCTCAAGTTTCAACCAGAAGATTTCTGGAAACATCTGCCTCATTTCCACATTCCTCTTCCTCTTGTGAGTACTGGGAGATTGTGATCAAGCCTCTCTCCTGTAAACTCATTGCTGCCTGATACCGATCTTTGCTGGTTTCCTGGCTCTTCAAGGCTCCTACAGCCTTGCAATGTTCTTCGGGAAGATCTCTGTGTATCAGTGACCTGATTTCTTAGCTATTTACTCCCTTCTTTAGTTCCCAAGTCACTCGTAAGGTTTACTTGCAGTGATTTAGGTTTTGTTCAAGGTCATTGTAAGAAATAGCACAATCTCAGTAACATCCCATTGGTACCTGCTAGGGATGAGATCTAAGAATGGACTCATATCCCAGTGGAGGAGAAAACATCCTGGCCAGTGCCAAGCTGGATGGGGCCTTGAGCAACCTGATTTAATGGGCTGCACCCCTGCCATGGCAGGGGGTTGGAACGAGATGCTCTTTAAGGTCCCTTCCAACCCAAACCATTCTATGATTCTATGCTATGATTCTAAGGACAACCCAGTGAAAGAATAAACCATGTCCTAAAGTAGCAGTTGTCCACAGCAGCACAAGGTCCTTGAATTCAAACTGTGGAACATTATGTTGTGAGAACATCTCTGAATGCTCAGTGAAGATGTATTTCTCTAGCTCTGCCTGCTGCTTGCCAGCGTAACGTAGACAGCAGTGTAGTGGTCAAGAGGAATCTTCTCCTGTTTAGAGTTTTCCACTCTGAAATATTTGCAGAGCTTTGAACCACAAAATGTTGCAGGCTATTGATGGATTACTGATGTGTGTGGTTACTGGTCCCAGGATGCCCCAGCATCTGCATACTCCTCATTGCAGTTTCTCTCCTCATCTCATGCATCCTGAGTGGAATGTTTTCAAGGAGGAGCTGCCATGACAAATCACGTGGCAGTCACAGACATTGCAAACTCAAGCCAAGGAGTCATTCTCAAATGCTTGGCAAAGGCTAGACCACAGAAACTCAATGTGTCGTAAGATTCCACTTGGTCCCATAATGATGTGTGGGAAAAAGGAGAAGGATTAACTGTAGACCTCAAAGTGTTTTACGAAGGGAGACAAATGCTGCTATTCCCATTTATTCCCATTTATTGGGCAACGGCAAGTTGAGGCTTGCACAAAGTCACCCAATTAATCCGCCAGAAAACTGCCACTGAAACCCATATTCTGGTCTAAACAGGTTCTTAGACTGCCCTCATCACTGTAATATCCGAGTACCCTCCAGTAGCACATCAGGAGAATTTGGGCATGTCTGTGCTGGCTGACACAACCAGCTGCCTGTCACTCCAGCCCCCTTCTCAGCCAACTGGACAAAAGCCATCTCCAGGTGGAAGGTGTGTAGCCTCATTCACACCATCCTGAGCCCAGGTGTATGAATCCCATCACAAGCTGGGGTGAAAGCTCAACCCACCATCACTCCAACTCAGAAATGTGGCTTCCAGGGTGTAACTTGGGCATGGGGGATGGACGAAGCAGACAGACCTTTCTTTATTCTAAATCCAGTTTCATTATCTGTGCCCTTCAGAGTATTTCCTCATGTTTTAGCTCTGATTGAGCCATGGAGACAGAGCACAAATGTATTGCTCATCTGGTCATAGCCCTATGACTCCTTGGAGGAGTGATTTGGAAAATGACACTTAAACAGGCATATTTGGATACGCCACCATAAAAAAAAAAATCTCCAAAATATATTTAGTAAGTCTGGAAAAAGGAAAGAGAAGGAGGGCATCTCTCAACTCAAGCTCTATTTGTCATGATCAAGAGTACTAAAAAATGGGTAACAATGACCTGAAGGAAGACTAGCTGTTACTACTGGGCACTGTACTGGCAAAGTTCCTACACATCACAACAATAATCCTCTCCAGACTTCCCTTCCAAGGCATGAGGAAACACCAGTGCATTTAGCCTCAATTCCCTGGCAGGTAGCATCACTTCCTCGTGAGAGCTGACACAGCAATGGGAAGGCTGTCCTTTGTAGCAGCTACAAAAGCCCCGTGTGACCCAGCAAGTGTGACACAGAGCTGAAGAAATGAGCCCTGCTCCAAGGAATCTAAAAATCCCAAGGTGCCCTGAGAGCTCATTCTGGACTACTCATGCTCCCAGGTTTAGAAATCTTTTGAGGGTTGCTAAGTTTACACGAGCCACTCCCAGCTCTGGAAGTCAGCTCTGCTCACATTGATTTTGGTTTGCTCCCTGGATGCCTACTTTAAGTGGGCTACGCGACAAGGTGGACTTTGATCTGGAGCAGCATAGCTCCTGTTTCTGGATCTGAATCCCTGCTGGCAGGGATCCAGTGGCTTCACCAGCTCATCCCCCTTTGCCTGGGGAGAGAGAGCAGTGCATGGGCGGCCGGTTCTTCACAGCTTTGCGTTTGTTGGACTCCAGCGCCGAGCCCCGAGCGGACGCGCAGTTCATACACGTGCAGTGAGGGCACAAAACCAGATCTGTTTAACTGCCATGATCATCCAGGAAGTTTGTGGCAGAGCTGCAAATAAAATCCAGACATTTTGCCTTTTGGGGCTGCTCTTCCTCTGGGCATCTGGGCTCATTGTCTTATCAGCGTGTCTCCTTAAAGGGAGAGAGTGCTGGGAAAGCCACGCTTTAATCCTTCAGAGAAAATGACACCACCTACATAGGAAAACCCCATAGATTCTTGCAATTAATGCCATGCATGGAGAGCTTCTCCTCCCTTTGTGATCTTTACCACTTCCTCACCATATGGAAAAGGCCTGATCCTGATGAAAACAGTCCTGGTTCCAGAAACGTCATTCAGACATTGCTGATTTACCCCCACAAAGGATGTGGCCCCAATGCTTTTGGGCAGACTTTGCTGCAAGCAGCCAGTCACATCCCTGTCTCCTCCACCCAGAGAGCTGGGGGAAGTCTTGAGACAATAACTTTGCTTGACTTCACCTGGCCCACCCAGGGAACAGTTATTTCTGTATGCACATGGAAAACCAAGCCTTGTCCCTTTAATCCAGCAACTCCTGCATGTTGCTAAACCTTATTTGAAAATAACCGAACCTGAAAATAGCATTAAAGGAAGCAGAGGATTTGAACAGCACTATATTTTTAAGAGCGTCTTTCTGGAAAACACTGTGTTTAAAAAATGACCCATTTACCATGAGGTTTCTGAAACTGTAGAGCCATCCCAAGCTTCCTCTGAGATAAGGCTTGTAATTTGGAGCTGAGTAATGGAGTTTGGCTTTGTATTAAGAGGCCATGTGTAGTCATCTGGCAGTGTCATATTGCCTTCACTCCAGAGGGGTTTGGGGCTGTTTGTCCTGGAAGCATGGTAAAGGAAGAACATCCTCCACATCTGACAGAAGGATGGTGTCTAAGGGTACACATCTCCCTGGGGCTTTAGAGGAAAAAACTCACACTTTTGAGAATTTTTGGTCCCCTGTCTCCCATACTTGCAGGACTGTTGATTTAGATGTAAGCCTGCAACCTGAAGTGTTTGGAAGGGACGGCTGTTGAGCTGTGGTGTGCAGAGGTTGCACACTGTACCCTCCTCTTGAGTGAAGTGGCACCAACTCAAGACTGTTTTAACAAGAAGATCTCATTCTTTCATACTCCCTTGACATATTCCTGTTAAGGGAATGGCAAAACCAGAGAAATACAGGAGTTTCTGTAGTGGTTTTATGCTAGATATAAATATCTATGTAGGAGCCTTTCAGAACTCTGCATTCCAAGAGCAAGGACCAGATCTGACTTTGGTTTTTTTAATTTTCTTCCAATTTACTGGCGTGGAATCTGACAGCCAGGCAGATGTGCCTGCCTTGATCCTTGGTGTGGACCTCCTCTTGCACTCTCCTCGGAAAGTGAAATTGCTGTCCAGAAACATTAATCACAGCATCTCAGGTCTGTAAATTCTCCAGAGTTTTCCTCCTGGAGCTCTGGAAGACTTTAACCCATTTTCAAAACTGGGCATAAAGCGTATATACATAAGGGGAGCACACATACTTGGAGCATCTGCAAAAACATATGGTAGTTTCACATCCCACTAAGCAGTTTCCTGGACTGAACACACATAAGCATGGGCTTTGTGAGAACCAGCAGTTTCTGAATGCTGGGTTTCTGACTCTCTTCCCTGAACTACAGTCCTTCCTTGACTCTGTGAGGGACACCATTTCCCTCCTAATTTGGCAAGTTATTGCACAGAGTCCTTCTGGATCCTTATTCTTGCACAGCCCTTTTTGCAGGCGAAGCTCCTCTCTGGCTCCTTTGACCATCCCTTTACCCACCTTCCCATTGCATACATAACATACACAGGTGTTGTGTTATCTCTGCTTAATCTCAAACGGTGAAAAGAACCATGTCCAGGATCAGTAATTACACTTCAGATATCTTGGGATTGTGCTGGGTTGCTAATCATCAGAGCTCTTTGCAAAATTTTCCAGTTAATTCTTTTGTTTAATAAAAGCCTGTTTTGCCAAAGGACCCGTTTTCCTTAAATACACTTTTTTGAAGCAGAACTTCTAAAACTTTTGCCTGTTGTTTCTGACAACGATATCATTTTTCCTGTCTTATCAACATTTTCTGTGCAAACATACCCACCTACCAGCATATTTTCCATTTTAGCCACCAAACTTGAGTCCCACACACCTTCTGCTACAGCCAACAAAGCAATAAGCGCCACAGAATGGATTTAAGCAAATGCTTGTAGATATGGAAAGACTGTGCCCCTATCTGTGTCACTTATGTGGGACATTGGTTTAAGCTCTTAGAAACACCCAGAGGTGAAGATCCAAAGCCTCTCTGTTCCAGCATCTCCCTCTCTTTATGGACAGAGCTTTCCTAAACTTGCACCTCCTCTATTCTGCTGAAAATTAAACCAAATAGATCTTGTCCTTCCTCAAGCAAATAGACTCATGATCACTGTACTCTTTTACCACACCCCTTTCATCTACTGTCTTCACATATGAAGTCTCTCATAGCTGTCTTCAGTCTTTTCTGGACTAAACAAATCCAATTAAAAAAAAAAAATTCCTAACAGGTCATGTTTTTTGAAATCTCTTATCAGGCCTGTTGCTCTCCTCCAGGCTTCCTCCAGAGTTTACATCTTTATTTGAAATATGGAGTGTGGATCTGAGGCCTGGACCTCTCCAGCACCAGAATGACCTCCATACAAAGGGTCTCCTAATATCTCTTATAATAACAAGTATCTTTCTGGCCACACCACCACATGGTAAACTTAGATTGGAGCTTGTCCTCTGCCAACTGCCCTGGCATATTTCCGGGACCTTGACCTGATTCCTTATGTGTATTTTAATTATGCATTTCCTTTTTTCACCCAGGGATTTAAAATCAATCCTTCTCCCATGTCTGGGGTCTCCCAGCTGAATTTGTTGGTTTAACCTACTGTAAGAGCCCTGTTTTCTCCACCATCCAGACTGTCAACAGAGATTTAAATGAACCATGGGCAGCACAGACTTTTGTTAATGGTCCTCTCACTTCAACAGTGAATCACACCTGCTTAATGTTCAAGGGTGCTATTCCAGCTGATGGCTGAAAAATAGCAATTATTTCTGATAGGTATCATTTCTGATACCAACGGCTGCCCGAAGGAGACCTGAAGCCAAGAGTGATACCAGTGAATAATGGCTGAATCCCTACTCATCACCTGTACGAGAAACAGGCTTGAGTGCCTGAAACTACACTCTCTCCTTGTTTTTTAATAAGAGGACAGCAGCAAGGCTGGGTTATTCAGGGCTCTGAAAGCAGGATGGGTACATCACTATGCCCCTAAAGCCAAGATGATGAGCTAATCAACTTCGTATTGTTAGAAGAGTCCCCACCTACGCTTTCACACAAAGGGCCGATTAGCTCACAGGTATGCAAAACTCTGGGAGGATGCCACCTTTCATCGCTACCAGAAGATGTTTAATGTATGTTAGGTTGCCAACAAGTAAGTGTTTGTGTGTGTGCACACAAGGGCAGCCACTTGCTGCGGTCTCAAGAGCTGCACACTGTGCCAGGGCAGAGCCCTGTGCTGGGCACAGCTCTGCTGATCCAGGTTCAGCTGCACTGCAGGGCCTGTGAACCCTCAGTGCATGATGTCCTCCACAGTCCAAGTCATGATGGAGATACTGAGTGTCTGAGGGCACTAGAGCACAGTCTTCCCACTAGTGTGCTCCACAGAGAAAGGTCCAATGAGTAGCAGGGCTGTAAGTGCACGTGGCAGCATGGTGCGATATCCATTCCAAAACAGAAGTGATGATATGAAGCACAGGTTCACTGTTTGGAGGTGCTTAGCACCTCTTCCCCCATCACCACCCCAATAAACACTCTATTTCCATTGCTGCCAGTGTCTACTCTGTGAAAAGTGCTGCATGACCCAAAAGGGAAACAAGCAGGTGGCAGGAACTAGGAAGAAAAGTCCTCTGAAGTAACACATTTCCCTTTTCCTCCAGGGATGAAGCCATGCTGTTCAGAGGAACAGACACAGTAAGGCTGCAGGTGGCAGATCATTTGCAAACAACCAACAATTATTTGTCCCCTTTCACTGTTCACCAGCAGGTCTCTCAGGGAAACCAGCTATAATGATCTCTTTGTGTCACAGGTTTTATGTCACAGAAGGAAACAAACGATAACTGGAGGAAGAAATCCTGCCTAGTATGAGAAAAAAGAAAGAGTCCGTGATATATTTGCTATCTTCCAATGGTGTAGCTTATCATGGGTTAATGTGGGAAGTACTATTTTCTCACTGTCTTTTCCTGCTTTCTTCTTCCATGCTCCTTGCTGAAGAATGTCAGGATGTCAGGAATAGTCCCCATTAGCTTAGCAGTTATCTGGGAAAGAATGTGACCCAAAAAGTTATGCATCGAAATGCACTTTTGAAAAATATATAACAATATATGTCTCCCCAGTAGGTTTTCTGGTATATATAGTGTGGAAGCAATAGCAGACGGAGGAGTGCATCACAGAAATGTTTGCTGGCAAATAGGAGAGCTTTCTTTTTTCTTGCTTATACAGTGAGATATCAGCTAGTAAAGCACAGAGGATTTTTCCACCTGGGCCACTTGTATTCTAAGGAGTGGATGCTGAGGGCATGTCACCTGCCTCTCCTCTTTCCAGGGATCTTGGGCAAATCAGGCCCCTAGGGAACTGACTGTAAATTCATGCCCTACAGTTTGTGGGGAGAACTGATCCCCAAATAACTTGGTCTGCTGCTGACAAAAAGTAACTGGCTAAATCCCAGATGGTTACATCCCTGTAGAGCTTTGCTGGCTTCAGAGCAGCAGTTATGGTCCTGGCAGTTGGGCTCTAGCTCAGCCCCTTCACCCTTGGGGATCTCCGAGCCCCAGGCCCACCGTGATTCCTCCATCAGAGGGACCAGGATCTTTCCATCACTGGCTGCTGTTCACAGCACGACACATCAAGTGAGGCAGAGAGGGAATTTGCAGAGGCAGGGAGCTCCCTTTGCTTCCTCTGGCCAGTGCTTGTCCTTAGTAGAGAGTATTTTTACTCTACAGAAGTCTTTGCACCAAATGGTTCTGTCCTAATCACTGCACTACCTCTGTTATCGCCCACACAAACATTCCCTTTGGATCAACATACTGGCTCGGCCAGGAATCACACAATTGATGTTTTGGTTTCCACTGCCTTATCTAAATCCAGTTACTGCTCAAAACGAGACTAAGTCAACAGTCTTAATTGAATGAAAAGGCTGTGAGACAACCTGGAGATTTGTGGCTCTGTATGTCCTGCGGGAGTTAATCTCTAAGCAAACACTTTGCCACAAACAGAGCTGGGCTGAGCAGGATCGGTTTTTCCAAGGCCTGGAAGCTCCTGGCACACCGGGGTTGTGGGAGGCATTGTTGGGGCTGGCAGGAGGATTTAAACAGCACTGCAAACAATGTACCACCACGGAGAAAAGCAGGGGATGGACAATGGAGCAGGCCATCAGCAAACACTTCTGCTTGCTGCCGAGATTAGGAGATAGCAGAGACCCTGTAGTAGTGACCAAAAATAATTGCTCCCTGTAATTGTTGCTGTCTGGATATGTGAAATAGCCCTGGGAAATCCACTGGGATCAGCGGGTTGTTCAATGGATGTCCTTAGCTCTTTCCAGGGAGGCAGCTGCCAGGCTCTGGATGTCCCCAGTGGCCAGTTCTTGCAGGCATCACAGGATTTTCCAGGCTGAATGGCCATGGAATTCCTCCTGGTTCTGCTGTTCAAGAGAGAAAGGTATAAATGAAACATGAGGGAATGGCCACACTGGGTCAGACCACTGCTCCACCTCACCTCCTCCTGTCACCAATGGAGACCATGAGTGGACTCCAAAGGAAGATCATCAAACCCGGATCTCGTCCTCACTGCGACAGTGCCCCACAAAACTTCTTCAGAGTTGCAGGAAGAAAGGGACAAAGCCTTACTCTGCAGTTACAGCTTGTCCTGGAACTCTGTGCTTTTCCTTTTCCTACCACCTGCTGAGTTCAGAGGCCCCATGTTGGCATCCAGTGCTGCTGTTTAGAGAGACTGCAGTGGGAATGTTCAGTTTCATGCCAATGGTTCATCTTGGCCATTGCCTGAAGGAGGCTGAGGCCGAAAACCTCCTAAAATAGATGTTAAATGTCTTCTAATATGAGATGACTCACATACTTTCCTGGCTGGTAGGATTTTGTCAGGTGATGGAGAACCTGAATCAGGTTCTTCAGTAGGCAGTGACTGATGGACATATACAGGTGACTTTGCCATGAACCATACAGAGACAGAGCCTTGCCATTTTAATCACGGGGCTGAGCATGATTTTGCCTGGAAAAACTCATCCCATGATACAGAGACACCATGCCTTGCACAGGCCACCACACATTAGCTAGGGGCGAGGACATCTGGCTGCAAAAATGCGAATGTGGTGGTGTCCCCTAACGAAAAGAGAGCTTGATCCTTCCTCCTGAAAGGCGTTCTTGCCCTCTGGTGTGTCACATGAGCAGATAGGACAACTTTTCCAGCAAAGTCAGGAAAGGTGGAAAGCTGATGAGCTTTGTGATCAGGTGCATGAGGCCAGAGTACTGCACAAGTTCGAAAGGAACTGCTGCTGAATGCCCAGGATTGGCATACAATAACACACAGCACTATATTTCATTCCTTTAACAAGTGCTGAATACGCAAAGGCTCCTTTCCCAGCTTCTGTCTTCATCTTGGAAGCTTGCGAAGAGCTGTGTGTATAATTATTTTCAGATGCCATCCCCTTTATTGATTATCTGAGTAGGATGCACAAATAATGGCAGGTAATGGCAGAGCGGAGGTTGAATGAAGCTCGCTCCCTTCTGGGAAAAGCTGGAATAAACCCACCACATGAATGGGTCATTGAAAACAGCCTGGAATATGTTCCCTATAGTCATTCTGAAAGTTCAAGGACAGGGAAAAAAAGAGGAAAAAAAAAAAAAAGAAGCTGTCTCTGCATTCACTAACCTTCTAATATCTGAAAGTGCTTAAAAACACACACACACTTTTTTTCATATAATCATGGAAAAATACACTAAGCTTTTGACTCAATGGTTTTGTTTTTCCAGCAAGTCCCTTCCAGGTTCCATGCACCATCTCAGTCACGTCTGCTGGGTGAGCTGGGAGCTGACAAACTGGAGAGCAGCTCGCTGTGATTTTGCCACATCGGGTTTCAAGTATCGGCTTGCTGGAAGTGCAGCCGAGAGGGAGGAGGGAGGGAAGTGGTGCAAGCTTTGCCAACACACCTGCACAAGCTTTGGGCTCTCCTGGACACTCCGTGTGCTAATGATGTATAACCTGCAGAGCCTGGCAGCTCCCTCGCTGAAGACTCTACCAGACAGACTGTGCTTACCTCTGATTCCTAATTTCTTAAAACAAGTCATAAACTGCCCCCCTCCCCAGCCCTGTGCTGTAGGTAAATCTCAGGATGGAAACTGAGATGTTTTCAGCCGGGCAGAGCTTCTACCAAGGCAAGGAACAAATGACAATTTAATTATGATGCTTTAGGTCTATGTAATTTCTCTTGTAAGGCAAAGGGGAGGAAAAAGGCTGAAAGAGAGTTCATTTCAGCTCCAATGTTCTGCTAATTTTTCTTTTCACTATTAGAGATGCATCTGGATCCTATTTCTAAACCACTTTCAAATTTTTACTCAAATTAAAATCCCAGATCACTGCTGTGTTTTCAAGTTGAAGTGTGCATAGTAGCCAAGGTTTATATTGCAATTTCTGGAGTTAGGTAATGATGAGCTCCAAAAGCGGAAAGTGTGTTGTATGTCTGAGTCCTGGGGAAAAAAACTGGTTGGCATCAGCATTATTTGGAATTGGAGCTCATTTGTAGAATAAATAGCCTTGAAGTTAATACACAGCTACATTTTACATGGGACTGTGCCCACTGGAATTGGTTGGTATGGAAGAGCAAAGGTTGCCATGGTGGAGATGTAGGAATGGGAAGTGCTATTTTATTATAAAGCCTGGGTATTTTTGAGCTTTCCCCATTAAAAGTCCCCATTAGTTTGGGGCTCATTTTAATAAGAAATTCACTTTCTGACTAAAATAGCACAGCAAGCCTGCCCTTGCTTTGAAATACCTGTGCTTTCTCCATTAAACCCAAATTCCATTCTGAAAACCAGCACTTCTCCTCCAGTGTCCTGTTTATGTCTCAATCCCATAGCCTTGTTAGACTTTGCCACCTGGAAAACACTGTAACTCTCATGGACTTATGAATCCCAGTATTCTCTAGGCTTTCATGTCTGCCGTGACAATTCCCAGCCACTGCCAGGTGAAGCTAGCCAGCCAATATTTATGGAAAAGGAATAGACTAATCATTTCCAATAGTGGGACACGATTATGATATAATTGCAGCAGTTTATGTTATGTTGACATCCAAGTGAGCGGATATGAGCCAAAAAATTGGAATAACGGCTCCACCCATCTACCACCAAAATGTAAACAAGCCAGCATAGTTAAAAAGAGGACCAGGAGTCAGGGCTCGGGTGTTCTCCTTCAGCTGTGTCATGGTGGGATTGCCAAGCTGCCACACAACCTTCCTGCCAGGCAATTCCTCCAGCCATAGACTGACCCTCACCTCACTCAGGAAGTTCAGCGGCTTCTCTCAGCATCAGCTTCTTTTCAAACAGGGCTAGAAATGCATTATTGTCAATATGAGCAAGAGATTATACTTTGGAGATTGGGTTTTGTAGGGCCATGACTTAAACCTGTTAAGTACCTAAAATCCAGCTCAGCCCAAGCCATTGTGGATAGGGGAATACCTGCAAAGGGGAAGGGAGTCCTGAGAAGAACCTTGAACTCCCCCTTATAACTTATTTCCTTGCCCTTCCCCAAACTGGCTTAAATTCAACTAAATTAAACTATTCCCCACTACATTTCCAGTAAATTCATGACCCCGAATGACACAGCATTTGCTGTTTGTTGATGCTTCTTCGTGTGCAATGATGGATCCATTCCTGATACCATGACCTGGAGAAAATGGATGCTGCTCAGCTTCCAGTAGTCACTCCTGAATACCAAACCAGCTTGGCCTGAGTCTGCATTTCTGGATATCACAAGCCTCCTGAAACAGGCTGGCTCAAAGGAGGAAGCTCTCCCAGAGCCCGGGGCAGTTCATACTAGTGAGGATCTGGCCTGCAAACCCTTGCACCTGCACTGTGAGGACAAATAAAGGCTCATGCTCCAAAGCGTGGTGAGCTCCAGCCTCCTAAGCTGTACAAAATCCCATTTCCTCTCTACTCATGCTAAGTGTAAAAACAGAAACAAAAACACACAGCTAAATAAACAGAAAAGCACAGAGAGCAGAAGGGGAGAGAGGCCCTAGTGCAGGTCAGATGCCAAGTAGTACAGAGAGATGTTTTCTGTTTGCAGTCCTTCTTGTCAGACCCTGCCACATCACGTGGATGAGAATGTGAGCGGGAGACTTGTTGGACAATGTTGGCTTTACAAACACCTCACAATTGCAGAAACACCTGCTTTACATTAGTTTTTTTGCTGGTCCACAACAAAATTCTTCCCTGGTCAACAGTTCTTAGCAGACCTCCTTTCTTCCTTCTCTGTGGATGGCTCAAAT
The DNA here is from genome assembly GCA_013390005.1 of Calyptomena viridis. Lineage (NCBI taxonomy): Eukaryota > Metazoa > Chordata > Aves > Passeriformes > Eurylaimidae > Calyptomena > Calyptomena viridis. The sequence goes on along the minus strand of WEIV01009814.1, from coordinate 317,176 downwards.
CACTGGTTTCTAAATCCTGGGCCACCACGAGATCACACTGGAACCTCCTTGAGTAGGAGGGTGAATCAGAAGGCAGGACGTGCAGAATCGTGCCAAAATGTTGGCTAGAGGACCAGACCACATGAGGCTGCAGGTCCCACACTGTCAGGTGGGGGAAGCGGGGCAGGAGGGATACTCAGGCCAAATGGATGGATCTGTGAGACCCATCTGTTTTCACCATGAAATCCTCACAGCCCACACCTATGCAACACACACCACTCCAGTCACCACAAGTTATTGCTCTTGGTCTCCACTGCTTCCTGTGAAGCTGTAATGGGTCTGAGACAGCGTCCAATGAACTCAAAGGGAGCCTTTCCATTAACTCGATGGGCTCTGGATCAGGCCCAACATCTGTTTGGCCCTCTCTGTACACAGCACAGCCAGTATATTCTTATCCATTCCTGGGCCTCTCTCTCCAATAACATCCATATTTTTCCTACTTACGGTTGTCATTAGCCACAGTAAGCACCAACCCCAGAAAGAGACCATCCGTGCCCCATGACAGCCAATTCCCTGGCATGGCATAGTGCTGAGTGCTGCTCCAACCCCTTATCATTTCAGCAAGGTAACAAACTCTCCTCTCTCCCTCTTCAGGTGTCCAGGACATCCCTTTGAACTGTCAAGCTCTTCCTACTCCTCCACCAAGTAAAAGGCCAGTTGTGCCTTCTTTTGCATTGTAAACCTGGTGAAGAATCAATGTCAAATCCAGATGGCAAGGTCCAAGGCACCTGAAGAGCATTGCCAGAGCAGAGACAGGCTCTCTGAACAGACATTTCCCACCCTGGTTGGTGACAGCTCAGGTAATAACTTCCCTAGAGATCCAGAGTACGAGGGAGAATAGCCAACGGGCAGCTCCTTCATCTGATATCAGAGTCCAGAGAGTAAGAGACCCAGCAACAACTCTTCATAGGACATCTCAAGTTGGGTGGGACCTATAATGTTCATTGAGCCCAAATCCCCAGCTCCTCACAGAACTACCTCAAACTAAACCATATGACTACAAGCATCATCCAGACACTCCTTGAACTCTGACAGGCTTGATGCTATTACCACTTCCCTGGGCTCTTCCCCCACCATCCCCATATCTCCTCAAGTGTGAATACATACACTGTGCCAGTTCACAGCACTTCAGTTCCAACCACTCTGACCAAATTTGTGATTCACACTGCAGAGACTGAGACAGAACCAGGCACGAGCCCTCTCTAGGTCCCACAGTGACAGCCATAGCAATGGTCCATGAGACACCATCCAATCACTGAGCAATACATGATATCAATTTCTTTATGACTTTGCCAAGCTCTTGGATTCCAGGATCTTTTTTTTTGAACTGGCACACACGGATTCCCATGCTGTGACATGCATGTCATTGCTAAGCAGAGCAATAGCCTTCGCTGAGAAGCCAAGCTGCTTCTCACAGTGGAAGAACAATTCTCCAGTGCTAAATCTAGAGATTCTTCCAAGCACAGAGCTGCAGATTCATTTTGGGCACTGCCATTGCAAAAGTGAGAATACAGTGCAAAAATACCTCCCTAACATACCCCTGAAATCCCATGAGTTTGGAAACGGGGTGTCACCTGAGGCCAGATGTGGGGACTGGCAGGCTGCTGGCACTGCAGAGGCACATCTGCATGGCAGGTACTTACTCATTCCTGCATACTTTCCTGATAAAATCTGGATTGCCTAAAGCTGGTATTTTCACTCCAGTTTCCTTATCAAAGTATTTACCACCTCCTGTCTGTGCTTTGCAGACTAAGGGTGTTAAATGCTCCCTTACTCTCTCTGTGGTACAGGGAGCTGGAACATGTGGGAGCTGCCATACACAGGATGGGATTCTAAACCCACAGGAGCACACAGTGGGTGGCTGCTGGCTGGGGCTGGATGGGATCTCATGCTGTTTGTACCTGGGATGTTGTTCTTTTGATCCTCACACTGGCTCTCTGCAGCTGGTGGGCTCCTTCCTGTGTTTTGGGGTGTTTGTTGTGGTGCTTTCTGGTGGTCCCTGATGGCATTTTAGAAGCTGTTGTCTCCTGTGTGGGTTCTCTCCTGGTGTAGCTGTTGTACAGCTGCGTGAAGAGAAGGATAGTTTGGGATGGAGTTACCTCAGCAATTGCAGAACTGTATATGGCACATGATATGTGCACATAACTTCTTTTTCTCTCTAAAATAAAAAGCAGATTTCTGTGTCTCCAAATGTCAATACTAAGATAGGTCTGTGATCACAAAGGCAAACTGCCCTTGGAAACTTTGAGCATTCCCTTTCCAAGAGTATCCCACACCTCTTTCCCACCCACTGCTGATATCAATCACCTATTTCAGCCAATGGCTCTCACACCCTCCTCTTCCCATGAGAGAACATCACCTTGAACCCTGCACAGGGTGTCCTTGGTGGCTCTGCTCTTCCCCTCTGAGCTCCATAAAAGGGGAAAAAGAGAAACATGTTCTAAAACACAGTATCTTGAAATAATTACTTTCCTTGGAAAAATATTACTTGATTACCCATTGGGAAAATCTTAGCAACAGATCCGTTTCAGCTTGATTTCATAAACGTGGTAAATATTTCATCAGTTTAAGAACAACATTTGCAGAGATTGATCAGCTGGATTCACACTATGTTGAGGGAAGATGTAGTTTATTTTGGGATGCTGATTGTACAAACAAGGCTGTCCTCAGCCCCTCCCATGAGCATTATGCTATAGGCACATAACTTGTGTCAATCAGACTTAAAAAGAAGCTTTTTTTTTTGGCTAAATTCAAACAGAATGAAATGAAACGCAATTTGATTTCAGAAATACCACATAGTTTTTTAGTCCCCAAAATAACAACATAGAGCTTTACAGATTTCATATAGAAAGATTTTCTTCTGACATTTCTGCTCCATTTTTGAATCTCTGGAATGCAGAAAAAAAGTCAGAACTATCACAGCAGGTGGATTTCTGATTTGAAATTTGTCTTGACATAGGGTGGCTGAAGAAAGTGAGATCTCTCCAACCGCCTTTCCTAGAGAACTGCCCAGCTGTTACCAACCTCAGCAACCACTACAGCCCCCATACAAGCAGTGCTCTTGGGATGCTGGACAACACTTTATGGGATCTAGGAAAAACACCTCTGCTTTAGAGTTCAGCCCCTCTGTGGTCTTTCTGCTGGGAGATGTCAGACTTGGACCTAGGGTTGTTGTCACACTTGACAGTGTCCATCCAGGTGGGAGCCTGCTCACTGTCAGTGGTCCAGGAGAGCCAGGCAGGGTTCATGGAATGGCTTTTCCCATCACTTTGGTGTTTGGACAAGCCAGCATTGAAATCAGAGCAATCATTGCTATCAGAGGTGGTGCTAATTAGGTGCCAACTGCAATGAAGACACGATGACACAGGCTTCAGCAGGAGCTGCCTGGGATTGTGTCCTGCATCCAAGCTATAGCCTGCTTTGCATCCTCTCTTCCCTAATATTAAGACTAGCTAGGCTAAACCCAGTTTGAGACATGGCAACTCTTGCCGTGGTTTCTCCTTGGTCTCTTTTAGGAGCTGTGATTTTTTAGAGGTGTCGTGCACCTGCCACAGCCCTACCCTGTACCCAGGTGCTGAGTGCCCAGAGCGTGGGGAGGAGCAGCCCTGAGACACCTTGAGCAAGAAGCACAGGGAAGCAGCTGCTTTGCAACATGCTGATTTTGGACCTGCCCTGCAACCTCCGAAGACAGTGCATGAGAATAAAGCACAGGGAACCATGTAGTGTGAGAGAGTAACTCAAAAATTACTCCTGTAGTGAAGAAACCACATAATATATTCAAGATGTCAGAGGTTAGCCGTGGTGCATGTGAATCATACTGCAAATACCTCACCTTTAACTCTACCATCGTAATTAGATTACAAAGTTTTTATTACGGTTTTAAATTCTGCCTTTATAGGTTGCTGCCCAGCTGTGCACTTAAATCTGGTTTTATCACACTTTCTGAGCTCATCACATTTAATTCTGCCCCTACAATGCTAGATTAACTTCAAGGGTCGCTGAAGTCAGAAGTCACTCACCCTTGCCCTACTAATAGACCCACACCATCCCTGCAGCCCGAAGAGTGATGTGTACAGTAAAGCACATTTACTGCTGTGCCAGAGGGGAAGGGGCACTGGGGCTGTTTGTTTATTTACTGCACTGCTGGCCTTGGCTGTTGGGACATTTGCGGTGATCACTGAATAAACGGGGTGTTGTTTACCTCCACCAAAGAGCCTCTTGCAATGAAATCTGCCCAGCAGCACCACTCTGGGAGCTAAAAGGGAGAATATTTAGGTCTGCCTGGGAGAGGCGGATGGGCATTAACGGGGTACATAGACCTGTGTCATCTGAGGAGCTGCCCAGCTCTCTCCATTCAGAAATCACACCCTGCTGCCACACTTGCTCCTGCCAGAACACTCAGTCCTGATATTTTATGAGTTCCATCTCTGAAGTTTGAGGCAGTCCCAGAAGAATGAAAAAACATATTTTTTTCCTAAGGTTGACTTCTTCATTGTTCTCTCAAGAAAGCAGGGTGAAATATAAACAAAACTCTTCATTTAAACAACATTCATCCCCAGGTTTTACCTCAATCTGTTTTTATTCTCTGACCAGCAAAGATCAGAGAGCTTAGTGTTAAATGTAATGAAAAAATCTTCACAGAAATGAGAGAATAAAGGGGAAATCATATTCTTTCTATTAATAAAAAACCACAGAGAAATGAGGTTCTGAAGGTCCAAGTGATTTACATGAAGTCACAGAGGGAGTCTGAAAGGGATCTGGGAAATAAAACTAGCTCCAATGGGAAGGTCATTTCTCTCTTTCTTGCTGGAGAATATCTTGAACAGAATTAGGACAGACCTGAGCCAGGGGGGAAGCAGGAACTTTAATGAAAAGTTGAGGCCAAAATTTGTCACTGAGTAATACCATGACAGTGTTTTAACCTTTGCCATTCAATGACTAGACACATTTTTGGAACCAAAGTTAATAATCTTCAGCAATATACAACCTTCTCCCAGGGAATGTGTGGTGATTAGGGCAAAGAATTTCACATGGTCACAAAATATCTATCTCAGAGTCCTGGGCTTATAAAATACTCTATTTCCTCCATTAATTGTGTCCACGTGGAGCTGTAACTAAGTAGCTGAAACAAATAAAACCACAGTAATATTGTTTCCTTTTAAAATATTTCACTTAATTTGTGGAAGATGTTTGGGCTCATTAAATATAGGCCATCTCCCATGAGGGCTTTTTCCTTTTCTTCTCCAAGTCTCTGGTCCAATCCTTAGCAACGTGGATAGCAGCACATTGGTCCTTGGCACAGCCCTGGCTGGAGCTGCTCTCCTGGTCGGCTCGGCAGCTCCCGCTGTGCTGGCAGTGAGGGCAAACAGGGCCCATTTGGCCAAGCAACCTCTGAGGTGCCACTGCCCTGAGAGGAACAGTCACTGTCTGTGACTGAAATTTCCTCCTTCCAGTTAATTGGGAAACTCCACTCCTTCATGCCACAGAAAGATGTGACTATCGCAACTCACTTTTTTTCTTTGGAAATGACAGCGTGTTCACTGCAACCAAGGCTGCAAGCAATGCCTAGACCTAGAGCCTATGCAGCTGATGCTACTGTGCAGGGGCTTGGCTGCTTCTGGTGGATCCCAGGCTGTTCCCTGAACTCCCAGAGTAAGCCAGGAATCAGTTAAGGGTGACATCAGAGACCACTGTCTCTTCAACAGACCATGACAACTCCTTTCCCCGAGCTAATGCCAGTCACAGAACAGGGGACAATGCACACAAGACAGAGGTGAAGAGCCACCTGGAGCAAAGATGCCAACTTGTTCTGATCTTCCCAGAAGGGGTCAAATGATTCCACATTCCTTTCCTGTGTAACATAAGTTTTTCGCCTTCATCAGGATATCTTTTCCAAGTCCACTCCTCCAAAAGAAAGGGACCACAATTCTATGCAAAAACAGTCCACACAGTCCCTTGAAAACTCTCCCATTGCTGTGTGCTCTGACCTGGAAAGTGCTTGTGCTGCAGTGGAACTGGGGCAATGCCAAGCCCCAAGGGTGGATGATGGAAGGATCTGACCCAAGGGGGCCAAACATGCAGGAGTTTGCTGGAGTTAGAGAAAGCCTAGGGCAGAAGTTGAGATCATGGTCTTCTCTGCACCTTTTACAAGGCAGTAATGCCCTATTGGCACCAAATATCCTTCCCCTCTCCCCCACTACTGATGTGGCTCCAAATGCTCGTCAGGTACCTGGGACAGATGTTATACTTCAGCTCTGTTTTATGAGGACATTTCCATAAAATTAGACCCCGTGATCCCTCTCTTGAGTTTCTCCTTTACTCTTATGGGTTCAGTTCATGCTGGAGAAGAATTTATGCCAGTGTTACCAGGCGACAACCAAACTATTCGTGAGGGCATCCCTGTCAAAAGGAGTTCAGAGGCTCCCCCAGTGCTGGGTCACTCCAGTTCTTCTCAATGGTTTTGTTCTCCTTCTGGGGGGGAGGAAGCCACATCTGGAAAATGACTGGTGTCCTGCTGTTCACTATGGACACCACTAGGAACTGGCTTATGGTCTTGTAAACTGTGATTAGATCTACAAAGTAAACTCTCATTATTCTGACTTTCTTAGAAGGCAGACATGTTCTGACTTTCTTAGAGAGCAGACATGTTGAGAGCAGACCCTCTGCCTGGTCAGACACCTGGCCAGGGAGAGTCTTGTGTCCAGAGCTTTCCAGGCAGTCTGCCTGGAAAGCTGTGGATACAGAGTCTGCTGGTAGGTATTAGAGCTTTTACTGCTGCTTGGATGCTTAGTTTTCTCTGCATAGATATTAGCCTTCTTATAGACAAATAAAGCTTCTGAATACTTCTTGGAGTCTACCCTCTCGTCGTTATGCCTTCCTGAGCCGGCAAAAAACCCACTCTCATTATGACCTCTCTCAAGGTCTTTAAAAACACATTTCCCTAACAGCTATTATTATATCCAAATTCTTTCATTTTGGTAATAACAACATCATCCACATTTTCCTCTCTCCCTCCTCCTTTTTCTGATCATAATCTTGTTAGGCACAATAGAAAAATCATTCCATAATTCTCTTTTCTTCCCATCCACTCAATCTCTGGGCATGAACACTCCCCTCCCATAAAAAAAATATAAACACAAAAAGCTTCTCTTCTCTGGATGAGCCAAACCTTTATGGACCATATGAAAGAGTAACTATCATCAGACTTCCACTAGCAGCATCATCATCAGTGTTATTATTGCTTATGTTAGAGCCCCCTTAGAGATGACAGATAAGATCAAGGCTTGGTGATGTTCAGATCCTGTACAAACAGGGCACGAAGGGAGTCCCTGCCCTCAACAGCCTGAAATGTATCTGACCAATGCAGACAGTGTGAGAAGCAGGACCCAGCTCAATTAAACCTGTGTCACTGCCATTCCTCTGCTGCCCCTCTGCAGGATTTGAGTTGTCCCTTCTGCAGCTTCCCACCACCATGGCTGTACCAAATGTCTTCTCTTAACACCAGGCACAGAGCCCAGAATTGTCATCGCTCAGCCCCAGCAAACTCGTTCCCAGCAACTGACTGGAGTGGCAGTGAGGTTCTGCCCAAAATCTTGTCCCCACCACAAAGTCATGGGAGAACTTGAGTGGGAAGAAGATTTCTGCCCTGAGTATATTTATTCCAGAGTATAATGTTCTGCTCCAGGCAGGCAGGCATGGTCCCAGGTGACTTCAAAAGAGCTAATTCAGGATCACCCTTGAGCTCAGAGGGAGAGCTGAAACTGTTGACTCTGCAAGGATCAGTTTAGGAACTGCAGCACCTGGGAAAAGGCATCTGACCACAGTGGGTTAACTTGGAGTGTCTAAGTCACTCTGGCACTCTCTGAGGGACATTGTGCAAACCCTACATACCTGACTGGGGGCCATGTGTTGCTTACATCAGGTCTGTAAAGAACCACGTGATGGTATTAAAGATTTAAAATGCTATGATTGTAACAGAATATCCCACTCAGATGAATCATGGGAACCAAAGAGGTAAAAATATCCAGGAGCAGTTTGCTCCATAATAGGGACCGTTGAGTACAGGACACATCTGTCCATACAGGCATTTTCTGGATCATATTGTCTGTGTGTCCTAAATGGAGACATAGACATAAGAACACTGGATTTGAAGGACTGAATCACTTGACTCTGATAAGATTTTATCTTGATTAAAACCAAATTGATTGACATCTCATGTTTCTTGGGTTTAATGAGCTCATAACTGCACTTTAATTGGTTTAATTACCAGAACATAGTATCACAGGTATGTAATGTAGACCTGTAATATACAACATATACATTTGCTATACATCATAAATTACAATGTGTAATATAACACAGTTTTTCATGAGTTATTACTGGGATTATCAGCAGTGAATGCTCAGCGACATGAATAGAAATTTCCTTTAAGTAATGTCTTCAGGATTCAGCCCTCCTTGTACAAGCTTCTAAGAACAACATACATCTGAGGAAAATGTGAAGGCTGTGAAATATGAAATTATTTGTAGGCTAGGGTAGGATTTGGCTTCAGAAAGCTCAGGGTCTAAGTTCCTCCAATATGTTTAGGCAACTCACTCCCATTTCAAATTTCCATGTTCACATCAGAAATAGTTTTTCCTATAGCTTTTTTCAAGGCTGGCTCAATGCTCACAGCATTTTCTCAATCTATTTCTTGTCCTCATTTTGGGAATTACTATTAACAGTGCCCCAGTGTTTTCCTAATATAATTGTTTAGCTCTCTCCGGTGACACAATTAGCAGCTGGGAGAAGCACCGTGGTGTGCAATTGTGTCTTTAATTATCTTTCCATTGTGAGCAGAGATTCTGTGTGTCAGGGCAGTTATTACACCTGACAAGGACAATGTATTTACAATGGGTGTTTATACAGGCTAATTCCTTATAAAAATACCTTGACAGAAAGTGCTCCACCTGCCTTCATGTTCCCTATCGCAATTGCTAATTAATATTATTGTGCTGAAAATGATCCTATCAATTAAAGCCTCTCCTGTCATAAGTGCTGCTCCCTGCTTAGCTATGCCTAATTAACCTGCTGCTGACTCACTCACCAGGAAGGATGTTCATCAGCCAGACTGCATCTCTCTGATCTGAGTCCACTGCTCTGTTGGGTTTTACAGAACCCTCTGCTCAGCTCAGCATGTGCCTCCCCGAATTCACCCCGTCTGTCTGTCTCCACTCAACTACTGCTGCTGATTCAGGGTTTAAAGCCATAGTCAGGTTCCTGGGGAAGTTCTCAATTTACCTGGTCAGCACAGCTGACCATACTATGTATGGTCAAATATATTCAAAGCCAAGTGCCTTCTGATTCACTTTTCCAGTCACACTGGTTCAAGTGTAGCTGTGAGGGCAAAATCGTTCTGCAGGACATTGCACACAACGGCTGCAGCTGTTGGGAATTTTCTGTATATTTGTCAAGCTAAAATGATGTTTACATTGCTGGCATAAATAAGACTTGAGCCTTCAAACTGAATCAGAGTGGAACTGCCTTGCTGATCTGTTCTCTGGGAATTGTGCCGGGGGACTGGGAAGGACAGCAGGGAAAGGCTGCCATCGGCCCCTCAAGGGTCAGGTTCAAACAGTGACTTTTGGCTTGAACGGAGATCTGCAAGGACATGGACAGGAATCTAATGGGATTGTCAGAAGGACTTTACTCACCCCTCGGGAGGCCACCTCTTCTGCCAAAGAGCTCCTGCGTGCTCAGCTCAAATTGCAAAACCCCCGTGTTCTTCTGTTTCTCATCTGTTACAAGAGAGATAATTACAGAGGTGCTAAGAGGATAAATGTAGTAAAGTCTGGGAGGTGCTCAGAGAAGAGCATGTAAGATGGATGGGGCATGACTAGTTCTCTTGTCTCGGGGCAAGCCTGGGCTCTGCAGCGACATGGATGGGGCTCCTGGCCAACCCAAAAATTAGCCGCGATGGCTCCGCAGCCAAGGGGGCTGGGTGAGGGCTCTGAGGGTACAGGCTTGTCCTCACCAGGTTTGCTTCAGATCAGTCACTGATGTTGGACTCCGGAACTTCCTTGGACATTTTCTGTGATCGAAAAATCATCAGAATGTCCCTGGAGGGCCACTTTTAAATCAGATTTCTGGTGTCCCTCTGTGCCACTACAAACATCAGTGAATCACATAGATGGGAAAACTAAGCCAAATCTCCTATTTTCCAACTCTCCAAGAAAGACTAGCTTAAAAAGAGGAGGAGCATTCCCACTGGAAGCTGCAGTTTGCTCATCCCAAGTCCTTGATGACAAAGCTGTTGACCACATGTTGCTCAGTGGCACCACGGCAATGATGTCAAACCAGCGCAGCGGGGGAACCCATCCTGCCAACCCACACGTGAGGGTACATAGAAGGGAATGGGAACTTAAGAGAAAGGATGTCATGTCTTGAGCCTTTTTTTCCTCAGAACCAGCTCCACAGTGCATGTTAGAGATTAAATTCTAGGCAAATGTAAGGAAATCTTGTAGAGGGATGGCAAAGGAAGAAACCCACACGCCCGTGCCTTTGGGCAGATAAGGCATTCATGCTGCTCCTGCTGGAGATAACCAATAGCAACAAAAATAAACAGAAAAAGGAAAACAAGCTTAAAAATTGAATGTGTCTTCCAGTGTATAAAATGAACCAGGGAATCAAGCAGGCTGAAAGAATAGGAAGAGATGCAGAAAAATTAAGGCTTTTTTACCCCTATGAAATCATGGGATTCTTGTACAGAGAGGGAAAGGAATTATTTTTCCTCAGAGAAATGCAGCAGTGTTACTGTGACATGAAGCAGGTGGTCAGCACATTGTGCCTGGGCATCTTCAGCACTAACCAGGATTAAGGCACTGCAGAAAATGTTCCACTTAAGCCTGTTCCCAAAGCACCCTGGGATCCCCTGCCCGGGAGGAACACCTTACCCCCGAGGTCTCCCTCTATGGCAATCTCCTTCTTCCTCCTGTGTTTGGAGAAGGGCTGGAAGGCGGCCAGGATGGACCACAGTGCCTGTACATCACAGGCAAGTATTTATGGCAATACCTGTCCTTGTAAGGGACTCCCATGGCATCTCAAGGTGTGCAGCACCTCACTGGATCAGCACCTGTTATGGCCACTAGTAAAAATAATACTAATAAAAGGGCAGGGAAGAAATAACACTGCAGCTTCCTTCCAACCTTGAGGTTTGTGTGTGTTGGGATAGCAAGGATTGCACAGGGCACTTGGACTTTGCTTTCTTTGAAGCAGCAGTAAATGGAAACAGTTGGTAAAACTTCAGAACAACCATATATATATATGTGGTTAATGGGCTAAATATAAGGAATACACATCTCTTTCTCTGAAGTACGCTGTTCTGCCAAAAGGGAATCACTTAGCAAGAGCAGATTCCTTTATGACTGTAGTTTGCTTTGAGAGGAAAACATCCAGAGAAAAAACAAAAGTGCCAAGAGCACTGCAATTGTGCCATTTCAAAATTTATAACACAAAGCATTTGGCTCTTTCGCCTGCAAGTTTTCATGTAGGTTGTTATGCAAGGTTGAGAAAAACAGGAATGGAGACAACAGATTGAGGCTCACTTTTCAGGAGGGAAGATGGAGGAGGAATCTTAAACTCTTAAGTCAGATTTCAAATTCCTCCTTGTCAGGGATTCCATTTGGAGTATTGCTCCTATGTCTCTCTCTATACCACCACCACATCTCCTGGTGTGTCAGTCCTCACAGAGCCCAAGGCCCACAGCTCTGACAACTGAGTCAAGGAGCAAGGAGGTGATTTTTACAACCTAACAAAGAGCACCACTGGCAGCACCAGGGATGAGCTGTATACGGTGACTCTGTGATCTGCAGCTCTGCCAAAAAAATCCCCTTTTCTACTCTGTTCCGAGCCAGCCTGGGGAATGACAAGGAGTCTTGTGTTGCCATTTGAGGAGCTGGCTCTTGGTCCAAGCTCTCTCGCTCTCACTGAGAAGGCAGCGAGGTGGGATCAGAGCAGTGATCCCAGCAGCAACACGTGTCCTAGGTTGGCCCATCTGCAAAATAATTCTTCTGCCTGTCATCTGGGCCAAGAGTTCAGTCTGGGATCGGCTACATGGCGAAGTTCCCTCGCCACGGTGGCCAGAGCAAGTGTGGTGACAGTTATGGGGAAGGAAATGGAAATGTTTGGGGGAGTTATGGCACAGACAGCAACATCTGTGGCAATGGGCTCATTAAGTGAAGGATTTGGTGTAATACATATTGCAACAAGGTCATACTCTCAGAAATCCATGACTTGCCAGAAAAGCAAATGAAATCAGCCAGGCTTATGATTTGGTTTGATTTCTTCCAAACTCATCTTTAATCCAAGTTCTTTTCAGGGTCATCAAAGTGGGCTTGCACGAATCTTGGGGCCTAATCCTCAACTGGTGCAAGCTGGAGTGAATCCATTTAATCCAAGGCAGCCTTGCCAGTTTACATCAGGTTGTGGTTATATATTAAGTGTAGGTCATTACCTCTAGGTAATATCTGAGCATCAAAAAAGTGAATAGGATCACCCAATGAAGTCGTTGAGTAAGAGAAATACCTATTTTGCTCTATGCTTTGTTGTTGTCTTGTTTTTTTAACATCCTTTGCACTTGAATAATTGTCTCCCTTAGCAAGAACAGTGCACGTCATATACGGCAGAGGCAAAAGAGCTGTATTAAAACCCATAATTACTGCACTTTAACAATTAGGATTTCTATTTGAAGATGTTTGGAATAAGATTTATGGTATGTTTTCTAATTTTTAATTAGGGGAAGAAGCTTAGCCTTGAGTATTTCTTTTCTAAAAAGTTTAAAATAATATATAGTACAGTTTTAGTCTGTAGAAAGGAATACAAACCCCAGAAAAACATGTAGGAACAAAAGGATAAGGTTTTTTTTGTGTGTGTAAGCAAAGTTTAAATGGAATAATTAAATTTGCCATAATCAATAAAATGTGTGAGTCAAGTTTATTGAAGTGGCTATTTCCCATTGCATAATTTCCCTGGGGAACTTTCATTTTTAATTCAAAAATAAAAAAATAATAATTAAAAAAACCAAACCCCTGAGCACTTACTGTAAATATGCCAGCATATGTGTGAGGTTAAGAAAAGCAAGAGCCTACACCCAGGAATCAAAGAGGGGCTTACCACTGCTTTGACACTAATTGTGAAAGCTGAACATTTTCTAGAACCATAATCAAATCTTAACTGCCATGGGGGACTCATTCAGCAGCTCACAGTAACTCTGAAAAGATGAAGAGCCTTTCACCTTTAGGTCACCAGTTCAAACCCACCTTGGGTTGGTTGGTAAACAGGAGGTAAATCCTGAGCCCAGTGGAGTGCCAAGGCATCTAGAATAGGTGCCAGAGCAGAGGTGGGAAAGGGGTTTCCCTTCCATCCCATGTCATTCATGCTTCCCTGGCCACCTCAGGGGACTCATTTCATCTCCCTTGGCCTCACCTTCTTGCTTGCGGAAAGGGGACGGAAAACCACTGCCCTTCCTCCATTTCAGCTGGAACGTCCCCAGGTGCCCCATCACACCCAGCCAAGGGACCCTGATCTCGCTGTGGGCTTTCCCAGCCCTCCTGTAACACTCCTTGTAAGAAAATGTACATAGTGATATCATCTCTGTCCCACTTCCATGTACACAACTCCTCCAAATTAGTTAGTTCATTTACTTGAGCACCATATGGGAAACAGTCGGATCAAACAAGCAACTGGGAACAGCAGGTCCCCACCCCCTGCCCTGGGCCGCACAACAAACAGCTCTGCCAACAGCAGCAGTGTCTGGGAATCAAAGCCGAGTCCTCACCTCGGCACTTCCCTGCCTTCAAGTGGAGCCTCTTGCACTGCTCTGAGCTGCTTGCGTGGGAAATCACAGCTCCAGCTGAGGGCCCAGCACTGCCAACAGCGCCGAAGTGTCTGAAGTTTTGTGGCAAGCACCCCATGCACCCCCACCACACTGACACCTGGATGGGTCCTGGCTCTACCACGTCTTCCTTGAGGATGCTGTGAACTTTGGTGTCCCAACCTGTGTAAATATCCAATGACAGCTACATGATCCAACCAGCACAAAGACAGATTTCCCACCAACACAACAGTCTCTGCCCTCCCTCAATCATATGTGCTCCTTCCCACGTGTGTGGGGATGACTTGGAGGCTATGGGATGCATCCCCATCCTTCTGGTTGTAATGACACCTACAGTTCTGTGTATGTCTATGAGTGAACGTAATAGTCTGAGGCCTTAATTGTGTCTCATATTACTACAGCTGAGAAATTGAGGAGCTCTGAGGAACAATTCATTCATTGTCCTCTACACATCTGGGTTAATGTTTCCTCCTTGGATTAGTCTGTACCAGTGTGTTCCCTCTCTGCTCACCACAAGCTACCAGTGCCAATTTCCCTCCATGGCAGCTCCAGTGACAGCTGTTTACTTCGAAGCTCATGAATGTGATATATGGGTGCTAGCCACAAATTAATGGAATACTTTCCAGATGCAATGTCTTCAACTATTCAAACAATAAGCCAAAAGCACTAAGCAGTTCTGGCCATTTCCTCCCTTAACTCTAGATGTCTCTCAGAGAAGACATAAACACAGTTTCTTGCCCCATTGACCAGGACACTGAAGATGTTTGAAAGGTGAGCAGCAGCATGAGGTGCTGGGTGGTAGATGGTTGATGGTGCCATTGTTACCTGAAGCCAAACCCTCAAATAGCCAAGAAAGAGCAGAATAAAGGAAAAGGAAGTTCTAAGGCTGACCCATAGCAGGCTGCCTTCTCAGCCTGCTCTGGTGGGGGGCTCTGGGCCCCAGCCTGGGCCCCAGAGCTCAGGTTTGCTGCACAAACTCCAAGGAGTGGCTCCCCAAAACATCTCCAGAGGCTCATCTGGAATATCTCAAGCAACAACAACAGACTGCTGAGGATGTTTACAGTGGACAAGGATCACTAAAATGCCTTAAACCTCTCCTTGCTAGTTGTCATCTAGAAATCCTTCTTGAGTGGAGAAGTTGATATTTAGCTCAGAAATGGAGACGAGACCCAGGTATACCTTTCTCCCAAGCCCAACCTTCAGCAATGGTGTCACTCCTGTGACTTCAGTTTGCATCAATATTCACCCTAGTGCCAAGGACTGGCACAAAAACGGCATCTGAGAGTGAAGATCAGCATGTAGGAATGGGCAAAACTGTTTCGGGGCTGGTGAAATTTTGACTGTTACCACTTTTGCTGGAAGTTGACAACAGGTCAAGCTGAAAACTGTGGAATGGCTACACCAATGATTTACACCACCGCAGAGCCAGGGCCAAGAAGTGGAACTTATTTCTTGGCCAACTTACATCACTTTTTCTTCCCTCACTGCATTTTCTTTGGCATTTTCTTCCTTGCATTTACTTATTTTCTTCCACTGAAATTTAACATGACCTGGACAGTTAAGCTACCAGGATACAGATTTTCTACCCAGTAGTTAAAGGGAGGAACCTTCTTACATACTTTTATCTACTTAAAAATGCCAACAAACATGAGCTGTGTGGCCTTAGATTGGAGGAGGGCAGGAGAGGGCTCCAAGAAATCCTGCCTGAATTTGAAACCAGTTCAAGCCTGAAACGCTGCCTGTTTAAAGGTTTCTCATTTATTCCCTCCAATGTTGTTATTAATTAGAGAATGAATAGTTATTAGTTATAATCAACTTAACTGAATTGAAAAATTCAAGTTCATTATCTATTGGGAGGAAACTAAACATCATTTTACTAAGTTTTTAAAGTGACAACAGTAATAACAAACCACCCCAAACTCTAGTCCACAGGCAGAATGGACATCTGCTAGAAAAATATGATTATTTCCCCCATCCACCTCCCTCAAATTTAGGGATTTGTGGAATATAGGCCTTGCCTAAAGTTGCTTGGCAGAAGTCCTCACGTTAAGTTCTTATTTAATGAAATCATGTGGTAGTAAATCAAACACAGAAACAGGAATAAGTAAATCCACCACATCCTTTGAAAAAAGTATGGTTTGACTCTGTCAACTCAAGTTGCCTGGGTAATGAATTATCTGTATTTTTTCAACCAAGAAGTGATAGATCCACCTTTATGTGTGATTTCCTAATCTTCATTCTCAAAGCTGAGCCAAGAGCCAGCACAAAATGGGCAGGTCACTGGCAGAAAGAGCTCCTACAACTTGCACTGAGCTGCCACATCTGAATGTTACATGAAAGGTGGCAAACAAGAGGAAAACCAGGCAGAAGACTGGGAAGAACAACATCAGCACCATAAAAAAATGGGAGGTTCTCTAGATCTAGTACCTAGTAAAGCCAGCAGAAGTCCTCGCATAGATCTGCTCTCCCTGGTTTTCTCCATGCCTTTGATGCACTCACAACTTCAGAGCCAGGGAGAAGAGCTGGGTGGGCTTTGTCTTCTGAGAAATTCATTATTTGGTCCCACAGAAACCATGTCTGTTTAATGGACAGTATTTGCAGACAATGACTGACCTCTTCTAAATTAGGTTTCCATTCCCTGTCCTGTCTTCCCTCTTTTTCCCCAGAAAAGATATATTTGAATTTCGGTGCCCAAAAACTCTCTGGAAAAAGTAAGTTCACTGAAATTTTCAACTTTTTTTTGAAAGAAACTTAGATATCATCTGGAAAGTCATGACAAAAAAACCCCAAACATTCCTTGTCAACATTTGCCTTAGGAGTATAAAAACATGGATTTTATTCACTGACATGTCCAAGGCAGCAATTGGAAAAGCGAGATCCTTAGTGGCTTTCCAAAGAAGATGTATAAGGACAGTGATCCTGTCATGTGCCCATTTTGATCCCAATCCTCTCAGATTGCTGTTCTACCCATGGCTGCTCCTTGAAATTCATCTGGTCACTCAACTATATGTGGAGTCTCTGAGCTCTCCAGTTCTTTTAGCAACTTGAGTGACAAAATACACAAAATTTGGTATCCTACCTCATCTCTTGACATTCTGAACTTCTACTTTAAGGGTTCTATTTTTATAACTGAGTCCTTAGGTGTACTAAGATCATGGTTTCATGTCTGTCTTGGATCCATTACTTTTTCACCATTGTGATTCGTTGCTGTGAAATCAACGTGGAAGGAACTTCTCAGAAATCCTGGAATTTCTAAGAACCTCCATCTGAATGCCATTTAAGAAGATTTAACTCTGTAATCAACCATTTCTGAGGGAGTTAAAAAATATAAACAGCTCAAATGTGGCATTTTTACAACGTTAATAAAACCAAACACAGCGTTTACTAGGAACTTGTTTTAAGGACAAGAAAAAAGGTCTCCATGGCAAAAGGGCAATTGCTGCAATTTTTAGGAAACCCAACAGTAGAGCAGAAAGGTGCAGGTTATTGGCATAACAAAAATTCTCTTGAATATCACAACCTGACAGAAACCAAGGGCTCCCCACATGGAAAAAGGCCCTGGTGCTTCACAGAACCCAAAAGCAACTTCTCTAGAGAGCAAAAGTAATGCAAAGAGATCCCCCACTGATTACGATCCAAGCGCTCAGGAATGCTGCTGAGGACTTCAGGAAAACCAACACGCAGACATCCACGGTGTGTCTCCTTGAGCTAAAGGCACTGCTGGAGGGATCCTTCCCAGCTATCCAGAGCAACCCTGCTGAGGGAAGGCAGTGGTGATGCCGTGTCCTGCCCAGAGGGAGGAGAGTAGCATTTGCTCCTCCGGATGCATTTGCTTTCTTTGCGGCTCAGTTTCCAGAGGTAAAGAATAATATGAACCACAGGCAGGCTTAACTTAAATTTTAGTCTTTATTTGACCTGTTTCTTATACGGGCTGAAATTTTCTCTCTGTTAATTTCACAGATCAGACCAGTTCTAAAAAAAAAATTCATACACTAAGGAATGTGCTTACTTATTTAAATTTCAAATTCTATTTGTTTCCTAACACCTTTCCTTTTGCTAAAAATGGTAAATGCCAAAGTGGTATATTTGAGGCTGGTCGAGTGCTTTTTTCTAATTGTTTTTTTTCCCCTTTATTTCATTTACTGGGAAAAAAAAAGGGAAAAAATCATTGCTCCCTACAGAATGTGCCCTGCTGTTACACCATGAGTTACCATGCCCTGTCAGACAAGATGCTCTGGGATTAGGACCCAGGCTTCCATTTATCCCATTTCAGAGCAAAAAAGAGATGAAGTTAGAATAAGCCTTCCAAACTGCGTGACCTCCTGCTCCCCTGGCAGCAGGAGCTGGAGCAGCCATCAGGCTGGAATTGGACTCTATGTAACTCTACCCATGTTGAGCTGCATAGCTCAGCCCACAATGAGCATGACGTTTTATGGCTCCTGCAGAATACTGGGGGATACTAATTTTACAGGTGCATTCTAGCAAACTGCAGTCCCTAATATCAGAATGCCATTAAAAATAATGCACTCCTTATGCCCAGGCAGTTAATTTAATATTAAATCAATAAAACATTTACTAGAGCTGGTCAGGGGCCTGGTTGCTGACAGCAGACTCAGCTCATGGCAACAAATGTCTCCTCACTCTTCGCAGACAGCTGCTGCTTTATTGTAGGAGACGTCTTTGGTCCTGACAAATAGCCTCCCTAAGCCCTAATGAGTGCAGAAATTCAAAACATTTGTGGGACATTTATTAGCAGGAAAATACACCAGCCTTTTGGGAGATTTGGATCGACAGTGGCAATCATCTGTGGGCCGAGTTCAGCTCAGCTTGTGCAGGGAACACAAAATTACTTTCTTGGCTACAGAGAAAGAGATTGTAGCTCTTTCCAGTTCGTTTCATCTCTGGGATATGGAGACTGGGGTGGGAGCTCTTCCTTACCCTGGGTTTTCACTGGTGGAGTCATTTTACACTCCACCAGGTTCTGAATGACATCCCGAGAGGGAAGAGGTCACTGGGATGGGATCCATCACATCCCATCTGCTGCTGAGCATGAGCAAATCACCTGGCACAGTCACCTTTCCCTCTCCTTAGTCACTTCCAAATTAACTCAAGCACAAAACACAGGATGTTGCCAGCATGCCTGATGGGCAATGTGCTACACTGACAGAAAGAGGTAAAATTAGGGAATGGTTTTATTGTTTTCTGGTTAGGTGGTAATTTTTTTTTTTTTAACAAAAGAATAGAGGTCAACTTTGTATCAAGAATCTGAGAATCAAAGCACAACTTTTATAGCAATTGCAAATGATACACTGAAGAAACAAACAAACAAAAAAAACAGAGAAAAAAATGGAACAACAACAAAAAATTACCAAGCTCCCAGAGAGTAGCAATCTGGCACTCCTGGATGAAGAATGAGCAGATACCTTCTACCCAAATGGTATTGTGTGGCAAGTCCAATTATCTGAAAAACCTCTGCACAAGTCATTTCCCAGCATTGTTCTCAGAAGGCTGGTTCTGACCCGAGTCAACAGAGCTCCAGGGACCTATGGCCAAGATCCTTCATTCAAGAAAGCAGATCTGGGACACTGACTTCCACAAGAATGGCAGCATGCACTCGTTTAGGCACAGTGCTCCCCAAAACACTCGCACCAGACTGGCCTCCTCCAGCAGCAAGGACTCGTACTGGACGAGGTGCTTCCTGTGCCTTCCCTAAACCCTGAGCACCTGGGACAAGTCAGGGCCTGGCCCAGCTGACTTGTCCCAACACCACTGACGTTATTTGTGCGATGAGCTGCCCCGCCGCACTTACAGGAACGCTTGAGCTGGAACCCACAAAGCCAAGCCCGGTCAGAGTTAATACTGAACTCAGTCCCTGGGAGCTTCCCTTAGACATCAGCATTCCAGCACATCTAATATGATGAAAACTAATTTCATGCCATGAAAGCAGAAATCTGGGTGAGGTCTGGGAGCATGGTTAGGATGTGGTTTTTGTAAGCACTCAGCACTGGCTTAACTGCTCCGATTACAGTCCGGAGGGAAGAAAGTCCCATTGACTTCAGTGGGAGCACAATTAGGCCAGCGCTGAGTGGTTTTGAAAATCCCACCCTTAGCTTTTATGTAATACAGAAAATAAGAATCACATGCCAACCTTCAGAGAGGAAACTGGCTCATTAAAATGCATATCATTATTTTAGGCACCATTTTTAATTTGAAGATTTGTGGCACTGATAGATGCGGGTGGATGATGGCTGGGGAACGCCGTCCAGCTGGGGAGGGTCAAACTCCTTTCGGGAGATGAGCACAACACTGGGGACACCACAGAGCCAGCTAAAGTAACTGGTTGATGCTCTTCATTAAAAAAAAATGAAAGATATTTGTAGAAATTTTGTTTTTTTGAGAGCAAGAAGTACTTTTCATTGAAAGGACCAGTCTCCTACCCCCATCTAACAGTCAACTTTTGAGTTCCTGTGTTCTTCCTGATTTATGACAAAAATGTCTCTGCAGCTGGAATACAAACAAGTCTCTTCATTCCACCCTGCCTTTGGAATGAACTCTACAGAAGTTGTACAGGGAAATGTAGACTAAAGCTGTTTTCACCAGTAGCCTTTGATAGGGAGGTGCCAGTGTCCTGCCTGGCCAACATGGTCCTGCTGGGATCAGCAGTACCAGGTGGGACAGGGCGTGATGCAGAGCTGAAGGGGCAGGATTTGCTGTGCCAATCTGGAACACATTATTCAACTGCCCATATTCCAGGAGAAAAGGAAGAGCAGGAAAAAAACCCATTGTTTAAAGACTGTAAACGCCCAAGTTGTTCCCTGGAGCAGGGCTTTGGGGCACATCACCATTTCCTCGGGAGCTCTCAACAGGAAGTGGAGAGCGAGGAGGTTTCCAAAGGGTCTGCACACCCCTGGGTCAAGGCTGGGGGTCACACAGAGACAACCATCTTTGTTTGTCCCCGGGTGTGTGGGGACCTGGCACGCCCTCAACGTGACAGTGAGTCAGGAATGATGCACCAAGAGGACAAGAGTCGTTCTTGGGCACTCGGGAAGCTCAGACAGAGGAAGAGGACAACCAGGACATAGAGGCATCAAGAGGAGAGGCTGCTGGGTCTCCTCACTGGTACTGACAGAGCAAAGAGCAGGAGCACTGCAATATTCCAGGGCTTTGCCACCACCAACAGGGATACAGGGAAATGGCCAATGACCTGTTGCTTTCTTACTCCAAAGTGCTCCAGTTGAACATGGGACTTCCCCACGTGTCCTGAATGGAGAGTGCTGCCACCTTAATTCCGATGCTGTCAGCAGAGCACTTATCAAGCCCATGGATCAGGTTGGGATAAAAACGGTGTGTGTCCTTCAGAGCAATGCAATAAAGTCCTCCCATCACTCCCAAATCCCTGCTGGTCCCTCCCTGCCCTGCCCTGGTCCTAGACACACTGATCATAAGCATTTTGTGGATGCCCTGGCACATGAGATATGACCCCAGAGGCCCCAGGCTATCGGATGCTTTTATCAAACATTTTTGCCATAGCAGACACAGGGAGCTCTTGGCCGGGTCCCTCCACTCGTTCCCTTGCTTTATTTGCACAGATGTTTTTGCCAAGGCTTGTCATCAGCTTGGGGAGGAGGCAGTTGAAAAAAAATAAAAATAATAAAAATGACTGAACAAGTTGAAGAAATTGCAAACAGTAAATCTGGCGCTTGCTAGGCTGGGCCCAATAAGTTGCTGAGGTTGTACTTTTCAGATTCGGTTTTAGGCTCTTGTAAATTTTCAGTTATTTTTAACCCACCTTTCTGAGCAAGCCTAGGAATGAGAAAGTAATTGTTTCATCAACTCGGGCTATATAAATCTCCTTGGAGTTTATTATTTGCTGTTTCATTTTACTGGCACAAGAGCTCCTATGAAAGTACAATAACCCACTCGTTGATTTACAGCTTAGGAGCAGGCACACGCTGAAAACCCAAGTGCGGAGCACCTGAGGAAAAGTGCCCCCAGTTAATTGGAAAGCTTCAGGAAACTGGAATTCCTCGCAGTGATACTGTCACATGTGTCAGTGACCAGATGTAACTCCAATTTTCTGCTCTCATAATAAGAATCCAATTGATATCCCCAGAAATAAAAACCTGCAGCCAGAATAACAGCACATTTATCATGGGCAGGTTTGAATCCTCAGCAGAGGGGTTGGTAAGTGCAAGTACTTGTATGTACAGACACACAGACAGCTGTATCTCCCAAGGAAGCCTAAGATTAGAAAAAGGATGTTGTCTCTGGAGCATTACTGCCATTTCTGGTGTTAAACATCACTACCCTCATTACCTTTATATCTTTGTTCTTCACTGACCCCGCATCTCCATCTTTCTCTCTCACACACAGGCTTTTCCTGCAGTCCTTACCCATGCCATTCCTTCACTGGGTAGAAGGGGATATTCTCCAAAAGGACCACTGCCCAATTAGGACTCTCTAACATGCTTCCTGGAAAAGAGTTGGAAATAAAAATATCTCCCCATGGAGGAAACACAGGGAATGGTATTTTTTTTGCCGGATTTAGAGGTTTCCAGTACAGGCAGGTTTCCCACTACCTGAAGCAGGGCTTGTATTTTGTCAGGATAGGGTTTGTCATCTATTGTTTAAACTGCGAAACAACCACCTTCGTCCCCTGGTTTTTAGATTTCCCTTGGATGCCAATATGTAGCATCCCTGAAAACAAGGCCACTTTGCTCCTTATACATAAGGAACAGGCTCTGCCCCATATTTTGGTGAGAACTTATCTCAGTCTGTAGGCTCACTGCTATACAATGTCCCCAACAGGGATTTAGCTGTCCTCATAAAGCTGGCAGGCACTTGTCTAATGTAAACATTCCCATGGAGATTTTATGTACATTAAGGTGAAAAAAACCCCTTTGGTTGTTTTTTGACCAGCTTTAGGCAATGTCTGGCTTTATGTATTGTCCCGGTTTGGAACAACTATATTCAGAAGGATAAATATTCTCTGATAAAAACAGGCTGCAATCACCCTCTCCCACCAGGTTCGAGGAAAGAAATATTTCCTCAAAGGAAAGTGAAAAAAAAGAAAACTATTTATTTAACCAACACGCAAGAAAAAAAACCCCAAAACAATAACACCAAACACCAAATAATATATACATATATATATATATATAACAATAAACGATGAAGTCTCTCACTGGAAGACTGGAAGATTTAGAGTCCTCTCCAGAGTCCCAGGCCAATTGTGGGGGGGGCCCCCCCCAGGCCAAATCGGTGGAAAAGGCCTCCCAGTGAAGTCTCGACACTCCGATGTCCCAGCAAGTCCAGGAGAGAAGAAGGAGAAATAAAAAAAAAAGTCCAGGAAAAATGCAAAAGTCCAAGTCTCTTCCTTTTGAAGAAAACAGGCAGCACTCTCCCTAGAAAAAGCTAGCAGGCCTGTGTCTTCCTCCCCCCTTTTCAGCCCAGGCCGCCGAAAAAAAAACCCCAAACCAAAACTGAACAGTAACATAGCAAAAATTGACCTTGAGACAGTAGAATTGTTTTGAAAAGATTTCTCTAGCTAGTTTTTTTTCTCCTGGCATAGAGGAGACAAATATGGGATAATCATAAAGTCACCCCAAGACATGTATCCAGACCGGAGGGAGTTGATTTAAGAATTTTCTGTTTGAAAAGGACGGCCCTGCCTCTGGATGAAGCACAAGTGACAATTTCCCCCCTTTGTACTGCTGAAATCTGTGATTTGAGACAAAAATGACAGAACACAATGAAATTAGTGTATGTACTGAAATTTGAACTTTCATGTATTTCTATATTTAATAACATATTACACCCACAAGCATATATCCACATACATGTGCAGTCTCAAAAAAATAAATGTCTTACAATAACATTGTCACATAAGAAGCATGTTTGCAACCCACACCAGAGCAGGCTGTTCTGCTGCTTATGCCCTCCTCTCTGCATCTGCTCTGAGACTACGCCAAACTGAGTTTTTCTTAAAAAAACCCCAAACGGTAAAAATTTAATTTAAGTTTAATTACATGAGCTACTTTTGCCCTGTCACCTTGTTTAACAGTCCTATCTCTGTTAATAGCACACATATTGTGCCCAGGAGTAATTCAGCTCAAGTATTAGAAGCTGAACTATTTCTCAAGTTTGTTAGACCTTTGATATGGGCTGATTTCTCCCAGGAAAGCAGCTCCAAAGCTGTGGTATGGATAACACCACTGGCACAAAATGCCACCTTTGAAACTGTTCCCCACTTAGCCCTGCCAGAGGAATACCAGAACAGGCTGAAAACCTCCCTCCTGGTAATGAGGGCTTGGCAAAAAACATCACCCTCCTGCTGGATGTAGGGACATTTCTCCCATCAGCTGCCACATGTGAGCTGGGAATGTCTCTTCCTACAGCTCCTGGACAACTAAATCCAAGTTTGCAGTGTGTTTTGGACAAGGTGCTTTCAATACTTTATGTAAAGTGCCCCCTCTCCCATCTGAGACCCTCCATTTTCTAATCCTTTGCCCAAATCTCACCAATGCCTGTTTTCCATGAGATTTGGAAGGATGGATCTGGCAGGATAGATTGATCTCCAGGAGGAGACTAGTAAGACAATTCCATGACGGAGTGGAGAGCACCCCTAACACTCCGCCCCCCTCAAGAAGAGCCAGTCCACAGAGTCAGTCCAAAATACTCTCATATTAACCCGCCTCTGAAGTTTAGGTAAACTTCCTGATCACTTAGACTTTCAATTTATTTTTAGGGAACTATTTCCAGTAAGTGGTTCAAGATGGATTACAGTTTAACTGGAAGCTTGGGAATAAAAAGATAGTCACAGTAAAGCTGGGTTCAATTCTTGCCTCTGCCACAGACTTCCTGTATAAATCTGGACACACTGCACCAGGGGGGCATTCACCCACCTAACTCAAAACATCTCATTTCAATGGCTCTGGTAAGAGCTCAGGCTTCCATTAAAGCCTCTCTCCTGAGAGTTGTCCCTGGGATCTTCTAGTGACATTGGTGGAAATAATGCCACAAAATTTCTGAGCTTCATGAACAGAGCCCCAAAGCAAAACATCTTTCCTATCAGTGCTTTCGAAGGGCAAAAAGTAGACTGTGCATTCAAGTTCTTCCCCAGACATACAGTGTAAGGACTTTTTTAGTTCACCTTTAATTCTGAATGACTGAGAATTTTGCTCTCTACAACTCTAGAATGAAATTCTTTGAGAACATTGTTTGAAATGCCTAAGAAGAGGAAGCAGCAACATAGACCAGCATCCAAAATTGGGTAAGGAATTTTAAAATGTGAGGCTTCACATATATCAGATTCAATGCTTAACAATAAACACGTTGAACATTCCTGGGGCAATTTCTTCTTTTTTTTTTTTTTTTATTTCTGGGGTTTGGTTTTCAGGGGTTTTTTTAGGACTGTAAGTAAACTCTTCCTTCATAAAATATCCCATTTGGGATTGATGCTGTATCAGTATCTGAAAATTGTGCTACTGAGCAGCTACTCAGAATCCTGCTGGTGATAAATTAAACGAGAGGAAACGGATCATTTCTACTATCAGGGTCACTGTTGTCAACTCCTAACAGGGCAATTGACTTGTCAAGTTGTCTCTGAAAGCCTGAGCTCAGATTTCATTGCCTTTCACATTTTTTTTTCAGAGTTGTATACAAGGGTCTCTGAGCCTGTCTTTCACCCTGCACTTCGGGAAATTCCAGGCATCAATCCTGCTCATAAATTGCAGAGGAATAGTCTCAGCATAAGTCTCTCCTACCGGAGAGGCTCTGTGGAAATATTAAATACAAGAAAAGGTAGGATAGGGATGTGCATGGCACAGATGGGGATTTGCTTGTGTGTCATTATCAGACACGAGCAAGAACTCCAGTGGTGAAAGGTCACTTGGAAAAGCCACAGGACACCTCTGGCATCAAGAAGAGAAGAAAAAGAAAGCTGTGACATGAGGCTTATGGTTTATTTTGAATAACAACCAAATCCACCTGCTAGAGACTCACCAATAACATTTCCTAGTTATGCTTTTGTAACTTCGTTAATACAGACTTATAAATACCTATAGTGGTTAGAAACCAAAACAAGATCAGTGCTGCATGAAGTATTCACTCAGCAGGAGAGAGATCCTCTGTTTTAATCAACTTTCAGGCTAGAAACAGGCACAGCAGGAAAATCATCTTGTTGGGAGTATCACAGACAGTAATGCTAGAAAGCAGAGGCAAAGCCATTTCAATATGTTTGGGTCATGCTGCTGCCCAAATGAGAGTTTCAGTTTTCCAATAATGCTCTGGAATAGTGCAGAAACTCAAGTGATTACTTAAGGGAAATGCCACTATTATAAAAATGCTCTTGTTCCAAACCCAAAATTGGTCAGTGGTCAGTTAAGAGATTTCTTTTGTTGTTAAAGATTTCTTTTGGTGGTGGTAGTGCTGCTGCAATTAAATTGAAAGGGTTCTATTATGATGATTAACATTGTTTTTATTACTGATTAGATAAATAGTTCAATTTTTTTTTCCTCCCCAGAATGAGGACATATCCATTTTTCGATTGAAGACCTCAGTTTTAATCAAAATCACTTCTGGAGGAAAAATGTTCTGTTGGAAAATAGTGACCAACTCTTATAATTATGGTGGAAAATCCAAACACACCCAGATGTGCTGTAAACCCTTGTTATCTTTGGGGTGTCTGTGGCATCTGCATGTACAGTTCTGGCACTTTGAAGGGAGGAGGAGAAGCAAGAATATGTGTAGGGGGTTTCTGTGCTTGACCCTGCAAGAATTCCTCTTCCCTCCACCCACAAAAAGATGGCTTTTCCTCTCAATTCCATGCTCTGTGCCACCTCACCCGCAGTTTACCCTCTGCCATTTCCTCTTGCCCTCTCCCCGCCGTATCATGTTACCAGTTCAGAATCTGTAGATCCACAATTGTTTAAAAGGCAGCTCAAACTTCCAAGTTATAAACATCGCTTCCTCTGTCTCCTGAATTTATTTTAATAGCTGATATTTGAGCCCAGGGGATTGTTTTAACTAACACTGTATAGTCAGAAGGAATCACTTTCCCCCAGGCTACCTCTGGGTCAACAGCATAAGGCAAGACCCCCTCACATTTCATTACCCAGGGATCAGATCCCCTTTCCCAATCCATCACTCTGAAGCTCATTCCTCCTATTCCTCTCAGATTTGCCTGCATGATTCATGCGATGCCAAATCAACAGTATATTTGCTTTTTTCTCAGTTCATTGTTTTTATTTGCTTACATGTTCCCTGTCGTAGTTCAACTCATAAATCAACGCCGGTTTATTTTTTACAAACCCGTTGAAAGTCTGAGCCAGTTTCCACTGTTATGAAAGACTCCCAATACTACACGTCCTTTAACAGGTGGAAAATGTCTTAGGAGGCTGTTTGGATGGGAACAATTTTCTAACTTAAAGACAGAGTAGTATTTATTTATGACTTAATCTAATTCCAAAACAAAGTAACAGTTCCCTGCACAGAATTATCTCCTTAGGATGCTCTCCCACTAGCATACCGCTTTATTTTTTAAATAAAAAATGTAATATTGAAGCAATTTCTAGCTATTAAACTCATGTAACCAATTACAGAGAAATAATGTTCCTGAGATACTTTAACAGACTATTCTCCCTTAAAACAACCCTTAAGCATCTGTCCTAACTAAATTTGGCATTAAAATGGCAAGCAAAGAAAACCCAAAGACTCTCCCTCTCCAATTCTTTTACTTAACCTTTATTTTTGTTGCCTTCCAGCTCTGAGATCACCAGGGATGCATCCAATACTAAGTTCCCATATGCCAAGAATCCCTTTGTCTCAGACACAAGCTGCCATCTCACAGAAAATCCACTTCCAAGCCTCCTCCTTGGTGGAGTTGGCTCAAGCCTGTGCAAAAATCCCTGAAACGATCTGCTGTAAGCCTAACAGAAAGAGTTTCTTCTTCCTAGGCACAGATACTATTTTTGATGCAGGTCAGCTCTAAGGTCAGATCAGGTGTTTGCAAAGTTTAGGCCATTCAGTAAAAACAAGAAACATAATGAAAAATAAATAAAGCAGGTTCAAGGCCATCACGTATTTCCTTCACAAAAAACTTTGCACACATTCTCTGACAAGTTCTCCTAGGCTCGGTTCCTAAGTTGAATATCCATTATACTATTCCTTGTCAATGGGTGAGTGAGAGGCAGTGGGTGGAGGTGAGACCAGACCCATTCAGAGGAAGACATGGGGAAGTTGGTGATGAAAGCAAATAGCCAATGGCCCAGGACTCCCTGCCACAGACTGATGAATTCCCATCTCCTGAAGCACGGAGGTGTTTTCTGGATGGCATTCCATAGTCAAAGAGGCGGTTACAAACACCTAATGAAATCCTCTGGGCCAGAAACATGGATTGCCCAGCTACATATTTCCCAATGCTTTAAAATTCATTATTTATTTCCATTTTCTCTTTGCCAGAGCAAGAAGGTAACTCTCCTCACAAAACCTAAATAGAAGGGTTACAACGGCTGGAAAAAATAATCCCATTTGCAGGCACACAAATCTTTTCTGAGCAGGTCTGTGTGCCCAAAACTGTTCCAGCTGTATGAGCTGACCTAACAAAGAAGATCACTTGTACCTGAGAGCCTTGTCTGCCTTATGTCCATAGACAGTCCAGGCTACCACGGCACCACTGCTTTAACTGTGCATTGCAACATTCCTGTCACAGCGAGACTTTAAGCTTGGGTTTTACCTCTGGAAGTAACAACATACTGGAGGCAATTAAAATGATAAAAAAAAAAAGAAAAAAAAGGGTGCTTGCCTTCTATCTGTCCCTTTCAAAACCTCCCCCACTGAAACCAAAATTACATAAATCCAATTAGGAAGGGAACTAAAAAGGTTTAGATTTTTATACACTCCTCTAAAAGACTGGATTAGTTGCTGCAGCCCAAGTGACTCGCAGCAGGACGCCGCTGGTGGACATGGACCCGGGCTGGAGAATTCCTGCTTGCTGCCATGAAAACAAGAGGTTTGTGGCAATGCACACAGACTCATTATTATTAATTTCCTCCAGCTTCTGGGCAAATTTTGGAATTGTTCCTCAATTTTTAAAAAGTGATTTATGGTTTACAGAGAGAGAAAAAAGCAGGGGTTTTGCAAATAGTCCCTCCTTTTTGTTCCATTTCAGGGCATTAATTGCTCGTTGTCTGCAATTGGAAACAAAGTGCGTTCCTGCTCGGATCACATGCAGACAGCTGCCCTGATGTGACTCAATGTACAATAAACCTCCTGTGTGGTTCTGCAGACTTGCTTGCATTAATAAACTGGACAGATATGGGCTTTGAAATCCATGGAAATATATCTAATGGGTACCTTTGGATGAAGAGATTATTTAAGTTCCTGCTTTGAGAATATTCCTCCTCTTTGGAGGTGTGCTCATTAAGGCAATGACCTGAGACATCATAAACATTCCCAAGATCTCATCCTTCTAGTTTAAAATCAAAGTTTCGGGTAGTATTTTGCCTTTCCTACATCAAGGCAGGCCCCAGAAAACTTCCTTAGAAAGGAAAGAAAGAAAAATAAAGAGACATAGATGGCTGTTTCTAAAATACAGAGTTTTCAATTTCTCCAAGTTTATCTCTGTTTCTAAGCCTGGTAAATGCAAAAAGGTGAAATGCAACCATATGACTTTATTGGCTTGACAGCCAATTTCCCAGGCTATAACTTGCCTTGAGGAAATGGGGCTAAGAAAGCCAGTCCATTAGCTCCCCCATTGCTGTGAGCAAGCAGAACAGCCATGGTTCCCACAGACAGAAGGGAAGAGAAGTGATTCCTTACTCCATACCTTGGTTCAGCTTTAAGGAAACTCCCATTTGACTAAAATCCCTGCTTTTGATTTTACAGTGGGAACTATTTATAAAGCCCACAGCTAAACCAAACTTTCCTGTAGTTTCTGGGGAAGTCAAATGAAAACAAGCTCTTTTTGGTCAACCTTTCTGCAGAGAAGTAGGTAAAGAGAAGGCTTCACAACGAGGATCAGCACCAGGAAACTGAATCCCTGGAAGGATCCTGGGCACGCTCGAAAAGCCTCTTCACATGGCGGGGAGTTACTCAAGGGTCTGCAAACCATTTTTGTTTGCCACACAAGTTAAGCTTGAGGATTTTGCCTGAAGTAGCATAGGGAAAACACAGCTCATTTCTTCTGTGAGCCGATTTGTGTGACTGCAAAGCTCCGGGGTCAACCAGCCTGGAAAAAGGAAGATGTGCTTGGATGGGTGTTGGCACCCGAGGGCAACAGGGGACAGAGAAAACGGAGGTACTGAAATCCTGCCTCTGGGCCAGGCGTGGTGACCTGCCAGATGTGTCACAGCAACAAGCCAAGAAGAACGTGAAATAGTTAAAATTTTCAGGGACAGTTGTGTTTTTTTAAAGCTCACAGCAGCCCTTTAAATGAAGAAACAAAATCTTTCATCTCCAACTGCATCTAGACCTAAGCATGAAAGTGTTTGGAGGGAACTCATTATTAACATACAGACCACAGAGTAAAGCCTAAAACAACTGAGAAGGTGTTTTTGTTTCCAATGCTAAATTTATTAGAGATATTTCTCTCACAGGAACATTACCCTTGCTAGGTACGTAAAAACAGCACAAGGCAGCCTCTCCTGAACCCCTCAACCTCACAAGGAATACAGACATACATCTACTGAAGCCCAATCTCCTTTTAAAAAAAAAAAAATTTATGGCCTATGCCATGTCCTGGTTATTGTAGACTCAGACAGAGATGATTTTCTTTCTGCTTAAAAAGTAAACAAAAACTGGCATGCTGCAAGAAAAGTGATTGCCTCAATAGAAAAATGCCCATTTATGTCATCCCACAATTATTTTGAACACTACAGTTGAGGTTAGTCCCTCCAAGGCATGTACAAATTGCAAATACACACAAATAATAACGCTCATACTTTTGGAAAATGTGAAACCCTTTGTTTTGGAAAGGTTGTTCCTATTATTTGTGGCTTGCAACTGTCATCATTATTCAAGTCTTGTCTTCTTTCATGATTGTTCTGCAGCTACGGGGTGCTTGAGAACATCCCCAAAATTAATATACTTCAAAGAACCAGACATTTTGTATATAGCTTAATTACAGCCCATATAATTAAGTTTTAAAATGATAAAAACTCTTCAGTGCCATAAGTGTACTCAGACTTCTGCTTACAGGCAAGCTACTACATATCATCCGACAGAGCGAAGGGCCAAGAAATTCCATTTCATTAATTGTTTCCTCCAAATCTGAAATGTAATTACATATTTTCCAGGGACCTTTGACATTTTCACACTGTGGCTTGGAATCTGATCATACTCTGAAGTAAACTGTCTGGCTGGTCACAGAATTAACAAAAAAAGATGGCTAGAGAAGTAGAATTGGCCTTTGCAGACTGGGGAGAGGAGAGGAGTGAGCTGCACAGGTTCTGCTCAGGTTTTGTTAACAACACACGAGGAGGAGATGGTGAGCTGAACTGCTGTCCCGAGTAATCACAGTGACCAAAAAAGGCACCAGGAGAGAGTGGAGTCTCTCTCTGCCACAGCCATGGCTGGTTCATGCAGGAACTAAAGGGATTTCTGAACTTTTCCTCACGCTGAGTTTTGGGCTCCCCATGTTTCTGGACTCCCTTTTGGAGTACTAAGCCCAGCCTGGGTGAGCAGACAGACGTGATCCACACAGTTATAATGCTCCAACACATGATCCCTCTGAGAAACGTCCCACAAGGTGGGTGCTGCTGGGAAGCGGCACTAAGGGCCAATGCTGTCATCCTCGTTCTGGGTGGGCATTACCTCGGCTCTGTCAGAAGCCACAGTGATTTTATTAACGAATAATTCTGTACTAATGAATAGAGCATGAATGAACTCCCTGGCTGAGGATTCGCCGACTCTCACCCGGCCCACCATTAGTGTGAGAGGAGTGTGATGTGTACACGTGTAGACACACAAGGTACACGTATGTTAACAAATAACTAGTTGACTTACTTTCTAGTACAGCATATTAGACCTCAGAGCAACCAATCTCAGACTTCTGCAAATGCCAAACTCACATTAAAATTCGATTTTTAACATAACACCATGTGGGTTTTTTTTAATCTCAAAATGCTTTTTTTGTGTTGCTTTGGGTGCCTCAGCTCCTAGACAAAACATATTTCTTCAAAACCTTGCTCTGTTTCCCCTCAGTTTCAGGAACGGGAGAGCAGCACCTTATTAGAAACAAAATCGATGAGTCTCCATGAATCATTACTTGAAGTTTGGAGAGGAAAAAAGAAATTTGGCAAGCTTTTAGTCAGTAATATGTGCTTCTAAAACCTACTCTTTGAAAGGGCCAAGTTATTACACTGTGAAAAGTAGTTACTCAGCACGTGCTGTAACTTTTCATAGGGATTTTTAGGCCAAATTTAAAGAGTGCTAATGATTTTGAATGCCAGATTTGAGACCCTACAGCAGGATGAGGTTTTAACAAGACTTGAACAACTGCCTTCCCTCCCCCAGGTTGTGCCTCTCTATAGAGCTGGATTTTTGGTGCCTTAAAATTAAAGTACCCCACATCTCCGGGCATGGAAAGTCTTGGCCTTCATATCCTTTCCAGTACATCAAGAGTAAACTCCCACTCAAGGCAGTGGGAAAGCTCCTGGCATTCACCAAAATATGCTGGCATACTGGGAACATCATGTATTACTAGGAATAAGGAGAAACCACAACTGCAAGTGCCTTGTTCAGCAAAGTGAGTGCACACAGTGACGAGGCACATCAGTTCCTCTCAGACTGCCTGGTTCTGGCCTGGGAGCAACCTCACCATGGAAACTTGGAGCTAGTTCATCCTGCTTCTCAATTACCCCCTTAACCCAGCTATCACTAGTGGAAGCCTGCTGGAAGGTTCTCTGACCGTGGCTTACACGGAATGCTTTGGAAGATGGCATAACCCCAGGGTGATGTGTGGTAAGGGCCATCACCTTCTACTTCTTCCTCTTATTCATTTATTTTAATAAATAATTAAAAATGCTTGTGAAGGCAGACTAGAGATAACATGTAATTAATTAGATCACAATTCTTGGAGCTTGCCAAATACCATAGACAGGTGTTATTGCAGGGAGAGCAAGGAAGTTGAGCCCAATTCCTCTGCTTCCAGAGCTCCGGCTCAGGGCAAGCCCACTAAGCTGGAGCTCTGCAGTGAAGTGGGCAGGTGAGAAATCCCGATTTATGGACCTCCAGGAACCCCAGGGCACATCCAGCCAGCCGTACCCCCAGATCCCCCACTGACCATCTGGTTCCCCAGCCATGCAGCTCCACTGCAATTCAACCCTTCTTTAACTATTCTCAGAGAAAGGGGAGATGAAAACAAAAGGATCATTTACTTCCCCTAATTGAGAAACAAGATAGGAAGACAGATAAGCCAAGGAAAATTGGCACAATTCCACAGACTTCAACTGATCCTGGAGAGCAGGGTGATGAGCACAGCATAAAGAATAAGAGCACACTGCTATTTCTGCCTTGTGATAGTAATGCCAGGCTGTCACACATTTCAGTTTGGGTTATAAAACCGCTTTATAAGGGAGGTCAGTAGCACCAAAATTAAGTCACATCGGTTTACCCAGAAGGAGCTGCCCCAACACTTTTTTTTTTGTCATTTACAATCTGACTTTTTTCCTTGCTAGGACAAAAATAATACAATGCTAGTTGTTGCCAAATATCCACTTTTGAAACTCAGGCCCAGTCATTTTCAGCTAAGCAAACTTGGCACAAAGCAAGTGTTGCTTATGGACAGAGTTTATAACATGGGAAGTTTGCCAGGATCCTATTGCAGCCTACTTTGAGGTCTGGTGCTTCACCTTCTCACCCTACAACAAAGATTAAATAGTCTTCTAACAAGGAAAAAGAAAAGAACACCTGATACTATTTTTCACTTCCTTCCCTAGGAATTAACAGTCCACAGGAGATGAGTTTCAATAATGCCATGAGCAGAAACATGGCTTTGCCTGAAGCCAGCAGTACTTCTCCAGGCTGTGATTATTTATGTGCAGCACACATAAATACACATGCACACACAGCCAGCACTACCAGGAGCCTGGTAGAAGAGCTCTGGGTTAAAAGCACAAAGGAAAATACACTGTTAAAAAAAAAAAAAAGATAAATAAATGCTGTCAAGTGATACAAAACCACAGGGACTATCCTTTCAGAAAGATACTTGGCAGCCCCAGGGTGCTGCTTGTGACTCAAAGGAGGGACTGTAACATAACAGAGCTCATTTATGTCACCCCATCAGGGCACAATGGATCCCAAAAGGATCTCTTGAGGAACAGACCTGACAAATTCCTCCGGGCATTATTTGTATTTCCTTACTGACAAGAAAGATGGAAGTGGAAGCCACAGCACCACCTTCCCATGTCTCTTCTTGCCTGCAGCATAGCAGTAGGCCTTCAGAAAATTAATTCCCTGCTTTCCTCTCTGCACAGCGGAAACTGGAAAGGACCTGGAAAGGACAAAAACTGTGATATCCTGCCCAAGATTCTCCACTCTGTTAGAGCCTGTGCACAGCTCCCACCTCAGCAGCCTCGGTAAAGCTTTTGGTGTGTTCTGGGTGTGACACAGGACACAGTAAAAGAGCAGGGCAGGGATGTTCCCCTGGGCCAACTCTCCTCCTTCGCTGCTCTGGAAGAATAGCTGAGACAAGAGGGGAGGCTGTGGGTGGGAACCACGGAAAGACTGATGCAAATTCACTTTTAAAAGCCAAACAGATGAAAATAATTTTCACAGCCCCATAGCTGTTCTGTGGACTTTTTTTAGGACCAAGCCTAAGAAAATTGCAGTGCAGATAACAGCCCAAAGCTCATCACTGCAGAATCCAGAGAGCCCCAGCATCTCCCCTTCCTGGCAGAGGCCACTCCCCCACAGATGAGCATCTCTCCTCTCTCACAGCCATATTCACTGTGTTTCCCTCTGCCCATCGCTCTCTGCTTCACCCCTAGGTGACCTGGAGAGGATGGCAGCACCACCCTGGACCTTCCACAGCTCTCTGCCACCACCTTTCAGCACAAGATACATAGGGGAATAAAGACAAGGAATGGACACAAGTCCCAACACTGCACTCGTCAAGGTGATGCTGCCAAGCCTTGGACCACAGGCCTGACGGACAGACTTACAGCTGCATTTATCCCGGTTGTTTTCCTATAAACCAGCCCTGCCAACAACCAGCCAGCGCTTTCTGCAGCTTTCATGGCACTTTGTGGAGCAAGATCTTACACTGGTTTTTAAAGGCTACAAAAATCTCTCTGTTTTGGAGCCAGACAACACATGTTCAGGAACTTACTGTTGTGCTCCACGTCTTAGTGCCTGGTAGGAGGCACAACTGCCTTTTCCAACACCAGGAAAGCAGGAGGGCCCTGGGCACTCTGGCTCCCTATGGGCACCTTCTGGCCATAGACAAGGCCCACTACAAAGTGACAGTGTCATTCCAGTGGTCCAAAGATTCTGCCCCTGAATCTAGACTGAGCCCATCCCTGTCCTCACCAGCCTCTGGGAATGGCCTCAAAGAAATGGTGGAGAACATAAAATACTATGATGCTTTTAAGAGTCCAAGCTGGCACCTTTGCCTAACTAGAGGTTCTTATGTGCACTTGAAAACCTTGCTCTGAATGTTTTCTCTGGGACTGTTTCATTAAATGAAAGTGTTCAAAACTACTTTTATAAAAATCGCTGAGGCTCTGAAAGCAATACCTCGAGCAGACACAAGCAGAGTGGAAAGCAATCACTAAGTGCAACACCAAATGGGACTGACCATGAAGGCTAAACCTTGAATCAGGCTTAGGGCTCAGCAACTTCCATTACTCAGTGTATTTAACCCCAAACCAGACCTGAGCACCTTGGAACAGGGAACAAGAGACCTGGAAGGGCTCCCTGTCCTTGAGGCAGCCCCCCCAGCAGAGGGCTATCGCATTGCACATTGTTTATACACAATGGCACAATATAAAATCCATTTGGAAGCTGGGCTCACTTGCTGCTATTAAGGAATCCATCAGTGAATTTCATTTTTTATTGGTACACTCACAAAACTCAGAGCATTGTGCTGTGTTTATTTTTCCAGAGCACCAATAAAAAATCTTTTTGATTAAAAAAAATTGAGAGAGAGAAAGAGAAGGAAAGGAAAAGAGAGAAATGAGAAGCTGACCTGGTATAACCCAGGCGAGCACTGAACCTCCGCAGTGCTGGATAAAATGAGCCAGAGGCAGCGGAGCCAATTGCTGAGCACACGCTCGGCTGTGGCTGGAACCGGGAATGATAGAAATGTGTTTATGGCAGAACTTGTGCTTTATAAAAATAAGCACAATCAAGCCCTGTGATATTAAACCAGGCTTTGTCATGGACTGATCGCTGAAGAGAAGGCAGAGCAGATGTAGAGCCCCAGGAGTCAAATACATGGGCCTGACAGATGCAGACACTACGGCTGGCTTTGGGTATTTGTGGTGCTCCATTGCCATATTGCTCCAGAAATATCAAATAAACTGGGCTTGGTGCTTCTTTAGGCTTTTTTTCCCTTTCTTTCCTTGTTTACAGGCACACATATATCTTAAAACTAGCTGCCTTTGGCATGTGTGGCCTGTAGTCCTACAGAAAAATTGTGGATATGGCCTAGGCCGGGGTCACCCAGTTCTGCACAGAGAGGTGACAGCCTGGCTGCACTGTAGCAATGGCCCAGGATTCCACAATGATGCCTATGAAGAGGAAATCTAATATTAATTTATTCAGTCACAGGATTTTAATTTCCAGTGATATGGACTGGTTGCAACTCTACACAACTGCAAACATTTGTAAGTGCATTATTATGAATGAAGAAGAAATAAAATTTTTGTCTTTACAGCAAAAGAGATGTAAACACAATTTCCCAAATATTAATTCTATATTTAACAGAGCTGGTTAATTTTATTTTTTAAAACAGGTTAGTTGTGGCCTTTTCCATCAACTAATTCTCAAAACATGAATCTGTGCAATTGCACTTTTAAAGAACAAGTAATTAAAGAGAAGGAAACAATTTGCTTTAAATGGACTTAATTTTTCCCAGCTTAAGAGAATGAATATTCGAAGTGTCAGCTAAAACATATATGTCTGCTGCAAATAAAGACAAGAACTTCGGACATTTCATTTCCATTGCTATTTGTTTTATTCCACCACAGTATGAAAATAAATCCTATTTTATCCTATTTTATTCATAAGTTTCACGGATATTTTATCTATTACACCTTATTTTAGTGGACTGCTCAGTTTGGCTATTCATTATTACTTCATAAGTAGTGATTTTTGGCTGAGCACCACTGGATTAGGAAGCAGCCTCACAGTATCAGAGGTATGGGGGTTTGGTATGAATTCCATGTACATTCATAAACGAGAAACATCTCCTTGTGAAAGAACCTAGACATGGAATGCTCAGCTGGAACAGCTGTCCAGAACTGGAATGATATTTGTACACGCTCTCCACACTCTTATCTTTGATTATCTTTAGAGATGCTCTTTAGAGGACCACAAATCTTGCTGAAATCATCTTACATGTTGCTAAACCTCTCAGAGGTTTTCAAAATTCTTCACTCTGGGGTTTGTCCAACTTGGAAAACAAGTTTTCCAGTTCTCATGGGACAGGTACTCATCAATACCTGCACGGGTGGATACTGATAGTGCCTTCATCACATTCAGCTTAATCCACTTGGGAAGCAAGGCACTAAACAATCCCCAGAAAGCAGCTGAGCAGCAGCATCCTCTGTGGGCAGTACCAGGCTCTGCATTCACATTCCAGCTCCCTCTCCTGCCACCCAAGCGCTTGGCCTTCAGATAAGGGGATGTCAACCAAGTGGGAAGTTTGTCCCATCTAAAACTCCAAACTCTTGGGAAAAACCAAACTGTGTAAGAGCTGAAGCTTGTGCTTTTTATCCTCCTTCTTGTGGGTGGGCAAAGCACCAGCCTACACAAACAATACAGCATAGGAAAACTTTGAGGATTAAAACATGACAGGCTGTGTTCCAGCAGGGATTTGGACAGGCCTCACAGGGGGAGGAATCCCTCATGGAAGAAGGAATGCCTCCCTCGCCATCTCTGAATTACCTCGGCACTTTTCCTGCTTTCTTCTTTCACTGCAAACTTTCACTTGGAGAGAAATCATTTGCCACTGGGATGTGTGTAGAGAAAGCAGCAAAATCAAACGACTATTTTTGCAGAGGCCTTTTTCTTTCCGCCCTGTCGGCAGAACAAATCTTACACAGACACAAGAAAACTATTATGCTAAGCCTGTTCCCAGGACAGGAAAAAGTTCTCTCCCATCCTCATTAACATTGTACAAAGTATTTCAGGCTTACAAGTGCCATAGGATAGGCTTGACAGACGTGACTGTTGACCCGAAATATTCGCGAGGATTGGAAAACAACCGGCTGAAGCTTTCTGAACACGACCAGCAGCGTGACTGCCAAGGAAAGCACCAGCACCCGCTACTTCATGAACCAACATGTGATTTGCAGAAACACTTACACAGCTTAAAAAGTCTAAATCCTGCTTTCAAAGGAGCTTAGTCACCACAAAGTGATTTTGGTATCTCAGTACATTCAGGGGCTGGCCCTTAGAAGTGCAACTTGCCGTGGAAATGAGTCGTTGATTATGAATTTCACAGAGGGAAATTTCTGCTACACAGCTACTGCAGGAGAACTAAATCCAACTCAACAAACAGCCCCAGAGAGAATGAGATGCTTCAGTCCACATGGGTCAAATAAGATCACACTTTCCTTGTGTTTTATCCAAGCCATTCAACAGGTTTGTATTGTGTTAAAACACCGGTCTCCCAGGGCAGGGAGGATGAACTAACATGGAATCCACACACTGTTTTAAGGCAACTATTTCAGAAAGGCTGTTGCCACAGTTAAAACTCCATCCATGTGCAAGAGATCCATTCCTGAGTCCCTACCATCTTCCAGTTCCTTGCCATTATGATTCAGAGAAATTAACCGCTGAAATCCTTTGCTGACAATGGGAAGAGCTGCTATGCCAACATCCTAGCAAAGATCAACACAGCTTACACCCTGGCAGAAAGGACAAGAAATCCCAGTCACTGCTGTAAGGAACAGAAATGCAGGAGAAATTCATGTAAAGGACTCAGTAAAGGACTTCACATATTAGCCTGGAGCACGGGCAGGTAGAAAAATGGAACCAGAAAGGAAAACGCAAAACTTTGGATTCTGAAGTCCAAAACAGGTCTGAAAGGGAAAGTGGCAAGGAAAGTCCCTAATAACCACAAATCAAGGTGCAGGCCAAACCCTTTGTCATTTAAAAGCCTTAGATCAGTGGTCAGAGTGGCATTATTTGAATTTAATGGGCACAGAGTACAGGGCTGTTTAATTAACCATTGAAAACTCGACATGGCTGCTTAAAATACCTTTCAATGTGCCATTAGCCCTACCATACATTAATAGCTAGAGCTTGCTGGGAATGCTCCACTGGGAGACGTTTTGAAGCGAGGAAAGCTCAAAAAATTTCTCCATGAAAATTTCTGTTTTGTTAACTCTAAAAATCATGGAAAAATACCTTAAAGCAAAATATTTCATTTTGAATCAGTCCAGCAGTAATGGAAAAACCCACCACAGGTATGTTCATGTATAATGACATATTGCCTGATGCAAATGTAAGTGTTTATCACTGAAACCTTGAATTTATTTTTGTTTTTTTTAATGAGCTGGGCTCTTTGCTTGGACTACCTGAAAGGCAGCACTGAAATCCTCCTACCTTGAGCCATTTGGGAGATGTCTGGAGGAATGGGCCTCTTGTCTGATGGCTGCCTCTCATTCTCATACCTGAACAAGCCCCTGCCAAAACAAGCAGAAAAAGCACAAACTCCTCTAAGACATGGCAATGAACAACATTAAACATTAATGGAAAGATAATGTGAGACAACCAGAATAGTCAAAGGGTTACTTTTTCCCTTCGCAATTAAAACAGCAGGTCTGAAAGTCAGCTAAGATCATACTGATGGTCTACCCAGCTATGGCACAGATTTGTTCAATAGGAGTCTCCAAGGAAAAGTAGTATTTCCAAAACGTGAAAGCATTGTGTTCTTATGTATCTAGGCTGAGCAGACTAGTGAACTCATTCCTGCTTACCAACAGGATTTTATTTAGTTTCCACTATGAGATTAGATCATGCAGGAAAAGTCCACCAAATAATACTGTAAAAAGAGATGAACTCACACAAGATTTTTGTTGGTCATTAAAGAAAAACCTTCTGTCAAACTACTGGAAATTAATTAACTTTGAATACTCAAATACATCAACATTTCTGCAAAAACACTTTGAGATGAAAAAATTATTTATTGAGCCCTCCAGGGAAACGTACCTTGTCAATCCCTTGTCAGTAAATCACTCGCTCACAGTTTTGGTGTGAGGTAAATCGCTGTGCAACCCTGATGAGTTTAAAGACCTTGATGCCTAATGAATTCTCCTATTCATTCTGGAGGTTACATCTGTGCCCCAGCTCCCTCTTAACAACCTGCTGCTGAAAAGATCTGATGTAATTTTGCTATTTACCAAACAGGTGTCAGTAATTGTATCCAATGATGTCAGGCCACTTGCTCGGAGCTCATTTTAGGACAACTATCCAAGCTGGTGCTCCATGATCATAAAAAGGCTGTTCCCTGGGGAGCTACAGCCTCCCAGCACATCCTTCCTGGGGACAGCCAGAGCTATGCCACCATGGACAGGAGGAAGGGCCAGGGATATGTGATGGGGTCAGTTCTGTAAACACCATTCAAGGGGCTCTGCTCACATGACAGAGCACCCCAGCGAGTGCGTGGCCCTGGGTGTTCTGTCCCCACTGAAACACTCGGGGATACACCAAGTGAAGTGGTGCTCAGTGGAGCTGCAGCACTGAAACAGAGCAAATGGGCACAATGTCTTCCTGATCCCACGGGATGATGTGTTTTCCCCATGGAGCATGAGAAGCCAAAGTGATACTCTAAGAGACAACATAAGAGCTCCTGGAGTGGCAGTGCTTCACGGGCACCAACTAACCCAAGGCTCCCTGGAAAATTTCTGAGTCACCTCTCGAGTCACCCAGAGGCTGAGGGTGGCCCTGTGACCCCCTCCCAGGAAGGCTGACACAGAGCACAGGGCTGGGCTGCTGCTCCTCTCTCCCAGTGCTTCCAAGAGCCTCTCCTGGAAAGTGCCTACTGCAGGTATATCCTTTATGGAGCCTTTGGAACATCACCATTCCCAACAGCCCAAGAAATAGGTGGGCACAGCCCTGATGCTCATTATCTTACACCCCTAATGGCACCTACAAACCCCCAGTGGCCCTAAAGCTCCAACTGCTGGAGGGGCACTGAGCACATCCCAGGCAACACCCAGCTCAGCATGAAAGAAATAAGATCTTGGGTCGTCAGGATTGGACTCCAGGAATGTCTTAATTTCATTGAGAAATGGTATTTGGTGTTAACAACATGGTATTTTAATTGTTTAATGCTCAGTTACTCATGCAGCACTGGGCTGTTGGGAGTTTCCAAAGGTTTTGGTTACGTAATACTGCTGCCTGGGTAGGAGGGACATCTGAGGCAAAAAAAAAAAAAAAAAGGCAGGAATGCCAGATCTGGGTGAACAGTGATGTTTGGCCCCCATGAAACATGAGGGTCCTCAGCCCATCAAGCTTATTACCCTCGTAAACTAAGTAATCCTAATTGGGCTATTGAATATTTCTGGGTTTAGAAAGAAGACATCTTGTTGGACTAAGTTAAACCTTTCACAGAAAATGTAAAACAAAAATTTCTACAATACAAAGAAGATTTTCTCTGAAAACTTTCCCATTTCTGCTCTATATTGGGAACATTCCAGGTTAGACTAAAAATGCTTAGTCTTTAATGACAATGTTAAACTTTCCACAGAAAAAAGAGATTTTTTTCCCAGATACATTAATAAACAAGCTGTATTCCTCACTGCTGGAGACGCGTTCATTTGACTATATAATTTTGGGCACTAATTTTGCATTCATATACCTGGAGCTTTAATGGGAGATTGCTTTTATTCATCAGATCAGTAAAACAGTATCAAAACTCCACACAGGCATTTGTGCAGATATAAAAATCATCTTAATTTGTTCAGTTGAACTCAAAAACAACATGATGCAATGTTTGAACTCAAATCCAAACAAACTTGCTACTGGTTATTAGACCTTTATGTGAACAATCTTACTTGGCTCTAGGATATGCTGAGTTTGGTCTAATAAATACACTTCCCCAAACTCCAAACATTAAATCACACGTTTCACACCTGAGGAGCTCCTAAGCCTGAAAGTTTGAGCCAACTTTTTCCAGCTCCATCCATTGCATTTAACAAAACATGTTAGCAAATATCTCACCTTGCTGCACAAAGGGAACATTGAACCGATCGATTTGATTTTGCTTTGTAGAACCTGGTTCCTGACAATTGCTGCAGCAATGGATGTGAAAGAGTAAATTTCAGTGTTTTGTTTGCTTAAATAGAACATTTTCTGCTCTGCAAAAACTAATTTTCCAGGTCTGAGCCTACATGGTTTTTAGATTTTTTCCCCCTTTCACTTTTCTTACTGGGTATTTAGCTCTTCCTTCCTTAATGGGAATTTAATAAGACCCAGCTGACAAGTGCTCAGTGAAGTGACCAAGCAGCACCTGAAGGAGATGGGATGTAACATCCATATAAAATGCCTGAGTAGGATCATTGTTATTAAAGGGATAACCAAATGAATTCATAATGATGAGACACTCATTTCAAAGTGTTTCCATAGCTGTTACACATCAGGAAAAATAGGCAAGTTACCTCATTTTCTCCAATCCTAAATAACCTTATAAACTCACCAAAGAAACTAATTAGCCAATATTTCTTGAAAATTCATAACAAAGTTTCCATTTTTCCGTCAGACAATTCCTTAGTGCATTCTGGTTTTTAACTTCCTTCGAGTCTGGATCATTTTGATGTGTGAACAGACATTTTGTGTTTCCATGGGTTATTTCCACAGGTTCAAATATCTTCTGTAATTGACACTTTCCTGCTTACAAAAGCTGTCAAACTTGAAAGTAGCAGTTGATTGATAAAACATGGGTTTTGTCTGTAACTTAACTTCATTGTTGGGGCTTATTGCTCAAACTCTGAATAACTTTTCAAAGTGACTTGCACTGAAGGTTTTTTGGTTTCAGTGGTTTTTTTTTTTTTCTTTTTTTTTTTTTTTAACCATCTATACTTTAATCTACCGTAATAAAATAGAAAGCAGCAACTGCTTTTTCTTTTTTTTTTTTTTTTTCCTCTACAGGTACATCCCTTTAACAATTTGCTTCCACTTTAGAATTACTACTCTCTAAATAAAGGAGAGTATTTCTTTACTTGGCATTTCAAATCAAGTCTTCCAAAGTCAGCTTCATAATCATCCAGCAACATTTATCCTTTCCAATCCTGACTGTAGAAGGAAAAGAAAAAAAAGAAGAAAGCACTGAGGAGAGCACTGACATTTCCAGCATCACAGAGGACAGAGGCTACACAGGCCATAGAGCAGCAGTGCAGACATTTAATATTAAAAGCTCCCCAATAATTATGAAAGGGCTATTTCTTCTAGTGATGAGAGATGCACAAAAACATAATCCAAAGCTGAGTAGGGTCTTTTTGTTGCCTTTAGTGGCTTCTGGATCTTGTTGGTAAGAAAGACACAAACAAGTTGGTGTGATGCTGAAGTGACCAGTGTGTGCATGGACAGGGATGCCTTTGCCTCTGTGCAAGACACCACCAATATGGTGCTTTGTGGTGGGCAACTATCTACAATTTCCACCTGGATGTCACTGATTTATAACACACACACTCAGCAGCTCCATGAGGGCACCTCACCCTTCTGCTCTGTGGAACTGTCACACAACCCTTCTGCATTTCATGGAATCATAGAATAGTCTGGGTCAGAACAGACCTTAAAGATCATCCAATTTCTAACCCCCCTGCCATGGAAAGGGACACCTTCCACTAGATCAAGTTGCTCAGAGCTTCATCCAACCTGGACACTTCTATGGATGGGGCAGCCACAGCTTCCCTGGGCAACCTGTGTCAGGGCCTCAGTACCCTCACAGATCTTTTCCTACTCTCTCATCTAAACCTCCCCTCTGTCAGTTTGAAGCCATTCCCCTTGTCCCGTCACTCCAGGTCCTTGGAAATAGTCTCTCTACATCTTTCCCGTGGGCTCCCTTCAGGTCCTGGAAGGACACAATTAGGTCACACCAAAGCCTTCTCTTCTCCAGGCTGAACGATCCCAATTCTCTCAGCCTTTCCTCATCGCAGAAGTGCTCCATCCCTCCGACCAATTCTGTAGCCTTCCTCTGGACTCAGCTCCAACAGATCAATGTCATTCCTATGCAGGAAATCCCAGAGCTGGATGCAGCACTCAGTAGTGCAGGGTCCTGGTTTGATTCACACAAGGCAGGAGGCGAGTGACGCAGGATTGGACAAAACTAGAGTGCA
The DNA here is from genome assembly GCA_013390005.1 of Calyptomena viridis. NCBI lineage: Eukaryota > Metazoa > Chordata > Aves > Passeriformes > Eurylaimidae > Calyptomena > Calyptomena viridis. The sequence continues at coordinate 272,761 of WEIV01009814.1, read as the reverse complement.
AGGGAGTTCCAGAGGCTGAGCTCTGCCCAGAGATCACCTCCAACATCCTTCTCTCGTCTCTCACAGAACCCCACCTGCTCACAGATGGCTCATGGCCACTCTGTGCTTTAATTTAGCCCCACCATAAGCAGCACAGTCTCCAAATTAAGTTCCGTTGTCCTGGATAGGGATGGATTAAAGCAAGAGCCAATTTTTTTTTTTTTGAGTCCCAGCCCAGATACAGTAGTTTCACATGCCTTTGGCAGAAAACTGTTATTGCTTTCTAAAGCAGTTGTTGTTCCAGTGACATGACTTCCTGCAGGGGCGTTTTAATTACTGTTGGTGTATCACCTAATTTAGTTATGTATTGCTTTGAAGTTGTTCTTTGTATCTGACAGCAAGAGGATGGAAAACAAACATGACTGTTTATTCCCTTCCCCTTGCCCTGCATTGGCTTGGTGCAGCCTTTGCTTGGGATTGCACAAACATGGGGCAGATGGAAAAGGAGATTCAAAAGAAGTGTCCAAACCAAGTGCAGGTACCTGACATGTTTGTGCTGGCAGGTGTTTTCTCTTAGGCTGCCCTTATGAAGAGTCAAGCAGATGTATAAACCCCCAAATGGCAGGTCAGGCCCTGAAGACAGAAAATTGCTGAAAACTGTGTTAAATTACTGCTTCCAGATGAAAAAAAAAAAAAAAAAAAAAAAAAAAAAAAAAAAATCACAGTTCCTGAACTGAACCCTGCCATGTTGTACTGGGTTATGGGAGTTGCTTCTCTGTGGTGGAGAGGTAACACCTGCAAGCATTTGCATCTGCATGAAGTGATATCCCAGCCACTCAGAGAAGAGAGGCAAGGAATGCTTCCTCATTCGACTGCCAAGGCAGAGAAGAAGGATCAAGGCAAGCCAGATGGCAGCAGAGTATGTCCAACCTACAGTGGGCTGCCAAAATGTGGCCAAGCCCATCTCCTGTTACCTCGATCCATCAGAAATACCCAGGTATTGAGGGCTGGGTGATGACACAACTCAGTCTTCAAACACAATCCACCTCCTCCCCATCCAGGTAACAACTAATTAAGATCCATATAGCTATACATATGTATATATGAAGCTGCCAGCTGGGATATTCATTTTGGAGGAACCCACTCCTCTCAGGAGTGAATTTCAACACATTTAAAGTCAGATAGGAAAGATCTTGTAGGTTCCATCAAAATCTTTTCACTGCCCACCAAAGGCACCAAGAAAAGGCACAACAAGAACAGCTTCTAGGAGAGTCAATTATTATTCATGCTTCCTCATTAAAAGGGCAATTTTAGTCCCATTCTGCCTCTCCCATTGAGGACGGAAATTCTCATCTTTCAAAAGCAATCTGAGCAAGCCATGTGAAGATTTCACCACTTGTGGCTTGGGAAAGTAGAGATGAAAGACTTCCAAAACCTTTTACTTGGATTTGTTTTCTACTCTGGGATGATTATGGCATTACTCACCATATGTGCCAGGGAGACCTGGTGGACTAAAAAGCTCATGTCTTAGTTTAGGGCTTCTGTTTTCCATGAAGTTTTTGCCACCACAGCTGAGGTCCCAAACAGAGTTTGTAAGTTGGATGCTTAAGACAATTTTTACATTGGGAACTTCAAGGAGGGGTCACAGTCCTGTTTCAGGGCTGTGTGCAGCCATAAAGATTCCCTGTTTCTATAACAAACTGATTTTTAATGGAATTTTTTTTTTTACTCAAACGTTGTGCCATGCTGAGGAAGTGCCTTCAAAGGAAGGATGCACCTGCATCACCTCTTTCAAGAGCTTTGTGACTTGTACTCTCTGCTCATGGGAAACCGAAGTCCAAACAAAGAAAAAAATCCTCCAGCCAGCTCCCCACTCCCACTTCCCAACCCTGCACACCTGGTGTTTAACATACACAGAGAGAGTCTCCCTGCTTCTCCCACAACCCAAAAATCTGGAGTTTAGCACTAAAGCTGAGCAGGACACAAACCTGGCCCATCCTCCACTTGCTGGTCCCTCTGCCTCCTTATTTGCTGGGCCCTGTTTTCACATTCAAAGCCTTTCCAACATCCCCAGGGAATAAAGCTCATTAACGAGGAGGTGAGGAGTCAACTCCCGATGCCGATGCTGACACCTCTCAGCTCACACACCACAGTCACACCAGCTGCCCACGCTCACAGCCACGACATGGAAAACCATCCTGAAATCCTATTGCTTCAGAATCTTTGAACCCAGACAGATGTCCAGGGATGAAAGGGGAAATGAAGCTGCTGAGCTTCTTTCCTGCCATGACAGAAGCATACACACAAGTCAACTGCTTCCTATGGCCAGCCCCACCCTCTGAAATTCTGAGAAAAAAGGGAAAAAAAAGCTCAGTTAATGAGAATTGCAGCACTGTTCACACCACAGTAGTTAAGGTTGTATTCATTATAAATCTCCTTTTCAAGGTTTCTGTCACTTCGCCATAAAAATCATTCTGGGTTGAAATTTAGCATCCAAGCTTTCTGCCCAAGGACAATATTTTTGACAGAATTTGGAAACAATTCGTTTGGCAAAGTAGAGCTGAAGTTTTAAGGAGTGTAAAAAAGAATAGTGGTTTAGCGGTGTCAGATATTATTTTATGCTCTTATAACTTAAAAACAACTAATTTAGGTTCTGTGGTTGTTATTACTCCATAATTTCCTCTGAAATAGTTGGCCTATTCCTAATAACAAGCTCCTACAAACTCCTAGCACCTCTCTAAATAGAAAGATAATACTATTCCTGGGCCAAATCTAGGGCTGCAATAAATTAGCTTAGTGTCATTTGTGCCCATTTACACCAGCTGAGGGCTTGGCCCCAGGTGTTAAGCAAAACTCATTTTTGGTATGTGCATGTGTCTGGTTGGTTCCATTAGTCCTTAGCTGGGCAGGTCCCAGGAATTTAGAAAGCAGATGGTTAGGTAATGTCTTCAGGATCCGACAGAAGGGATCCTGCTCTTGTCAAAGCCTGTTGCTAAACATGGCTTGACTTCAGGCACGGCAATCAGCACCTCCACCTAGAATGTGTAAGGTTTTCTTGGGAAGCACAGGCACACCGGGAAGCTGTGCTGGCTGCTCCCAATCCCATTTAAAGCCAGGCTCCCCCACTGCAATGAATCACACACACATTTAACTTCTCTTGCTTTGCCTGTGGAGAACCCAGCATTTAATTTCTCCTGAGTACATTACAGGACCATACATTTTGGAGGCCACTGCTTCCCACAGCACAGGAACTCAACGGTGTTAATGGTCAGAAGTCAGTGCTCCTGTTCCTTGGGAACTTGCTTTTGAACTCAGGCAGAGGTTTTTTTTTTTTTTTTTTTTTTTTTTTTGAGTGGAATATTGAATGATACAAGTGAGATTTGGATATTTTCAGAGAGGCCCATCACAATAACCACCTGTTCCCTACTCCCTGAACCCATATCAGTGGTATTTTCTTACCAAAAAGTAGCGCTTGGACAAGCAAGAACTTTGGAAACGTTGGATTCGAAACAGAGCAGTTCCTCTCCCCATTGCAGTGACCTGCAGAGTGAAACCCACGTGCATCACACCATGTCATCGTAACACTTTAACAAAGCACTTTGCCTACTGCAAACCTTCTGCAGCTCCTACCAGAAGTCAATTCCATCCCTACTCCCTCCTCTTTGCTTTCCCCTCCACATTTAAAATAAGCACTGCTCAGAGGAATGGATTCAGAGCAACAGTAAAGATTAACAAAGTACCAGGTACAGGCCACTTTTGTTCTTACCCAAAATTCACCCTATTCATGCCCTTTAACCCTGGTGCAAAATTCCCTGTCCCACCAGATCCCCTTGGACAATAGACAACTGTACACATAGTGATGGGATGCTGAAGTTGGCATAGTTGCATCCTTTCAGCATGAAAAAACAACCACCAGAAATGGGCTGACTCTTTCCTCATGTCAAGATGAGAATTATCAGGTGATCCCTCACACATTAATTCCTCTGTGGCCAGAACAGCTGCCTGAGATCAAAATACTACAAGTTTACAAATCAAGTTTCCCTTCGAGGTTGCTGATTTAGATACAGAGACCAACAAGGCGGCTCCAACCAATTACAATGGTTCAACAGCTTAATTTTTCTCCTGATGTTTGAAGTGGGAGGATAAAATCGCCGAGCAGGGCAGAGGTGATTCCCAGGCTTCTCAGAGCTTCTGTCCAGAGGGAGGAAAGGCACAGGAGGAGGTTCTGGGCAGAGGTAACAAGACACCCATCACCAGTGCAGCAGGGACTGATGCTGGTCACCAGGGACAAACCTACCCACCTGACAAGAGTAGCAAATTGCACAGTGTCAGATGTCAAGAGAACCTCCCAAACACTGTTTGGAAAGTCCAGTGACTGTTTATATTAGGGTGGGGGGAAAAGTATTCATCCCCCCTTGCAATGGCTTAAGCAGCTCTTACCCCTAAGATAAGCTACTTGTGCTAAAATGTCAACAACTGACCTAATTTATTTTAGATATGGAGCAAAAGTGGCCTGTACTATTCAAGTTTCAGTGGGCAGCTTAGGGGAGGATAAAAAACAGAAGAAAAGGGATTCCTTCTCACAAAAAGGCACTACGCCATCCTGTCAGTTGATGAGATTTTTCTGCCTGGGCTGCTCCATCCTCCTAAATTATATTAAACAAGTCCTCCAGGTTTTGAAAGTGCCAATCTGAAAGCCCTCTGGTTTTTGAAAGTGCCAATCTGAAAGCAACATAGAAAGCAATCTCTTCCTGAGAGCTGGTTAAAATTTCAGTGATAAAAATAGCAGCTTTCAGCTTTGACATAGCAGCTATTGCTTGTTCCTGTCAAGGTGGTTTTAAAATAGTATTTCAAGTCACAGCCAGAGAAAGCCCCTCTCAGCCACCATTTCAGAACCCTGCTTGGCTTTTTTCTAATCCCTGTAACAACAACAGCAGGCTCCTAAAAATACCCAGGAAAAAATACAAGAGCTCAATCAATGCATTGCTTTCAGAATAATATTGTAGATCCCTTATTTCCCTCTGTGATACCATCACATTTCATCGTGAAAGTCAGGGTAAGGTTTTACTTGGCTTCTGGATCCCGTGGTGAAGGGAAGAGAAATTCTGGGCTTCCAACAGCTGTGGAGAAGGGCCTTGAATGTTACATCATTTATCAGTAGTATTTCCAGAAAAAAAGGAAACATTCCATGAAAAGATAATTTACTTGTCTTAATAATGTAAGCAGGAATTAAAGTAGAGAAATCCCTTCTGGCAGGATTTCTGACAGTTACCTTCATTTTTATCCTTGCTGACTGCACATATCTACTTTGAAAATGAATACAGTTTCCACTTCAAAAGGAAAAAAGGGGAAAAACACACAAAAGGAATGTGAGAGAGAGCCTGTTATGTGGAATCTCATTGATTACAATATTTTCTGAGGAGCTTACCTGCTCTAAAGTCCATATAGACAGGAACATCAGAGGGTATTAGGGAAATGTTTAAGCACATTCAGTGAAAGCACACATTAGGGTTTGGCTTAATATACCCACATCGAACTTTTAAATTAATGTGCATTTAGGCAAAGAGAAGTGATGGATCAAAAACTGTACAGCATAGACATAGTCATTAATGACTTTCTCCTAGTCAAAATAATTGGAAATAGTTCAGGAGAAGAGGGAATGGTAACCTGCCAGTTCCCATGTTATCATTACTGCTGCTGTTAATGGTAGAACCCAGTTTTCTCTGCTCCCATTAGATCCTTTCTGTGCCAGGCTTTGTGTGGAGGCTGAATCACAAGTCACTTGGTAATTCTTGTAGAAGTGATGATGAAGAGGGTCCTGGTTGGCACTAACCCTGGTTGGCACTAACCCTGGTTACCTTAACTAGATGCTCCTTCCATCCAAGTCTTCAACTCTTGTGGTAGAGTGAGACCTTAGGGCCTGATCTCAGCTGATTTCACATCAAGTTTTCACAATTTCCATTAAATTCATAGCTTTAAATAAATGTCATTTCCAACACTGCTTCGAACGAGAGCTTTCCACACACAAGTTCCATCCACATTAACTTGTTCATGAATGTGGTTTGAGAGGAGAGAAAAACATCTGCAAGTCGTACTCAAACCAATATACCCCACTGCTACTGCAAAAAAGGTGGTTAGGGTAGAAAACCTGTCATGCAACAAAACCCCAATTAAATAAAACTATGATGTTTGCACAATACTTTCAGCTATTTTTTAAAATCCAAGTATTTTTTGCAGACCTGCATGTTAACTCAGTCACCTGGAACAAGCTGGTGCAAACCTATCCACTGAAGCTATACTAAGGTAGTAATTTTTGCCAGAGTAATGCATTCAAAAATCCTTGGTTGGCCACTGAGGGATGAGATTGCCTTACTGGTTGCAAATTTTAAATAAGATTGATTTATGTTTTGCTGGTCTCTTCAGTGCATGTTTTCAAACTTGCCTGTGCAACCACAAGGAACAGAAAACCAAATATAGAAGTACCATCAGACAGACCTATTTATCAGGGCACTATACTGATTTTTCGGACATGGAGCTTGGCTTCCTACCCAAAGCACTGCCAAGCTCCAAAACAACTTTCTGACAGCTCCTCTGAGGTGGTGGAAAAGGGAGAGTGTTTCTGACCCGAGCCCAGCAGGGCTGGGCTGTGCTACCTCAAAGCCACAGGGATCCAAATGGGGATGTGAGCTGCCCTGGGGAGAGTGAAGACAGGGAGCAGAGGGACTAAGACTTGGGGAGTTCACCAAGCACACAGCTTCCAGGCAAGCTGGGAACCTACACTGGGCTATTTTAGTCTCCTCTTAAAGAAGGGGCTGCAAAATATTAGATACTTCCACAAAGAGCAGTTGATGTAACACAGGACTGCATTCCCCAGGTTTGCCTTGAGCACCAGATATTGAGCCCAGAACACACCAGACATGTCACGGCCTGAGGAACCACAGGCAGGAGGTGGCCACTTCCATAGGCATGTCTGGAGTCCAGGTCCCTGCCCCGGTCACAGGGCTAAAGCCTTTTTCCCCAGCCCAGCCTCATCCAGCTCCCCTGTGAAACCCCAAAGTTCCAGCACAGTCAGGAGCACCAGCCACTCCATGCCCCCGAGGAGTTCCCACCCCACTTCCCTAGAGTGAAAACTCCATAGGCTCCTCCCAGGGGCTTTGGATCAGGAAGGGAGACCAGCCCTAAGTAGTTTAACAGATGTATGATCCCCTGCACAGAAGTCCTTTATGTGAAATCAATGAACCACTGACTGTTTTAAATCTCAAACAAAATACAGAAGAGTTGGGATTGTGGTTTGAAAAGAAAACTGAAAGGAACATGTTGGAAGGGGAACAGATCTCACCCAACAAGGACCTTGCAAGTGCTGGGGATTAACACACTGTTGGTGATTCCTCTTGAATGCTGACAGCTTTGTCACACAGCTCATGACAAGCCTGGGAAGCTTTGTAGCTTCACTGCACCATTTTAAACCTTTAAAAGTCTTTTGGAGCTTTAAAAAAATAAAAGGCCAGTGTGAAGTGACCTATCTGACATGGCTTCAGAGTGTCTAATGCTGGACCAGAGGGAACAGCATGAGGAAAAGGGTAGGTTTACATGATCCTACCACATGGGGTGCTTAGCAGCACCTCCACACAGTAACATGGCTTTATATGTTACCTGAAAAAAATTCTTCCAGCTCCTTTTACCCACTCCCATTTCCCCCTGTATTTATGATTTCTAGCAAATCACAGCCTTTGGTCTCCTCCCCTTTCTGAGAGGCTCAGATCCAGCTGGAAGCTCATCCACTGGGAAACAGAATGAGGAAAGGAGTGAGCTGGCAGCATGATCCTTTGGCAGCTGGAGACAACGTTTCTCTCTAATTCACAGCATCACAGAGCTCAGGTTTCAAGGGGAGCTCTGCCTCAGTTCCTGCCAATGCACCTTGCAATGGCACATCAGTGTCCTACCAGAGGATGCTGCAGCAGCCAAATCCTCCACAGGAGTTTGATGGACCCCAGCTGACAAAGCGATGGCTCTACACTGCTGTGTAAAGCCTCCTCAGATAACTATGCTATCTACAACATAAACCACCACCAGCCAATGAGGACAAGCTGTTCCCAGCAGAGCTGGGATTTGACTTGAGGTATTTACACTGTTCTTTGCCATAGAGAAGGAGTTATGATAAGAATTCAAGTGAGTGTGTTGAAAAAAACCCCCATCAAACAGGCAGTTTATAAACTCAAGAGGTTTCTCAGGAAGGAGCTGGGAAAAAAGGTACTTTGGGTGTCTTAGAAGCAGGGACTGGGACTTGGAGTCTGCATTGTGTCTCTTCCAGTTGCTTGTAGGACTCCAGATAAGCCATTTAACTCTGGACCATTCTGTGAGAACTAAGGTGACTGGAAATTAAAGAAGAGTAGTATAAGAAATGCTTTTCTAGTCACAAAGTCTCCTTCTACTGACACAAGGCCAATTTATTGAAGGAATTTCAAACTGATCTCTTTCTCCTGACACCCAGGACAGGCTCTGGGATAATCCACTATAGACAATGCTGCTGGGCTGAGGGGAATTGCTATGCTTTTTAGGTGTCTACAAGGGGGATTGTGGGGGCAGCAGGTTTCCTCAATCTTGCACCTCCAGGGCACCCTCACCATACACACACTGCCCTAGAGGTGGCAATCCCAGCCCTATCAATCTCCCTGCTGTAACACTCCCAGGGACCCCAGAAAGACAGGATATTTCGGACCATCTCAGGGCCTTGCAAAATTGAAGGTAGAAAAGTGGTCACGGAGATATATCACCACGGAGATATTTATGAGATCCTGAGGATCTGCTCCTTCAGAAAAAAGCCCGAGGCCTAAGCAGTCCCTTTACTCCGAGCGGTTGGCACGGCTTGTTTCTTGTAAGAGGTGTGGAAAGTTTCTTGCCCAGTACATTTTGAAAACATTTTTTCTTGAATCGTAATGAAAACTTAAAAAACATAAATATTAAAATATGGCAGAGTTTCAAGTGGAACAGATACTCCCAACTAAACCAGCTGCAGCCAGGCCTGGAAGGAGCCCTGGAGTGGAGCTCTCCCCATTCCTCCTGGCTGAGGTCCATGACTACTGCAGGGAGCCATCTGCTCCATGGAAAGGTGTAGAGCACACTCTGCTCTCCTCTGCTTCCTCCCCACAGCAAGGAAGTAATTTAGCTCCCAAGTGCCTGTCTGATCCTTGGGAGGTGCTAATTTTAATATTATTCCTCCTCTTTCCAGGCCTTTGCTCCTCTGTTTTCACGGTGGAGATAGCATCAACTCTGCCTGTCCCTTGTGACACATACAGAGATAGTATGTGCTTCCTGTCTTTTTTTTTTTTTTTTGTGGGAAACATCTGGACACTGCCTGGTACAAGGGGATCTTGCTTTTGGTTTGAGCATCTGTGAGCAGCAATCGCGTGACATCCCTCAAACAGAGATGTTGACTTAGCAGAGCGTTCCCACCCCAAAGCTGTGTCCTCATTTTTTGAAGATTCTGACATCACCCAGGGCTAAACCACCCAGTGTGGTATGAAAAGGCTCACTTTGGGCTTGAAGGAGGGCTGGGATTTCAAGCCCTGCCTCTCTGATCCAAGTACTTTGCAGTGAACAGTAGCAAAGCAAATACTCCTGTTTTTACTGCTTGTGCAAAGAAAACTCCACTTTTCAGGGGTTTGTGCAGAGCGGATCATATTTCTTTGACTCCACCCCACCCTTTCCCCCCTGCTTTTTTTTTTCCACAACGACACTGGCATTTCTTTGGAGGTTATTTAATTGCAGAAGGGTTCAACAGACCCTCCCCACTCAGAGCCCTGTTTGCAAGTGTCAACCCCAACTTGGAGTTCAACCCTCAGTCAGCGGAGCAGTAAAGCTGGCAGGCTTAAGTACTACAGGAATGCTAACATGGCAGATCTGAGAGAGTTAATTTGGCCAGAATGCACTCTAGTAATGTTTATGTTTTAGATAAAGTGCCTACAATGTTGCAGCTTGCCCTTCTGACCCCATTTCCTCATTCGTGTGCAGCTCAGAGAAAGTGATACTTAATTCCAAATCTTTGCTTTTATTAGCTCCCAGAGAGGGATAGGATTTCATCCCAGCCTTATCTCTGTTATAAACATCCTGTTACCATTCATATCAGGAGGATATCTTTAGGAAAATGATTAAATACTTTCCACCAGACACAAACAGCACCCTCCAACTGGTTTTGCACGGTCCAGGGTGATTTTGCACTTGTGCATGTTGTCAAACAGCACAAATTTAGGTGTTCCAAGAAGGTGGAAATTTTACATGCAAGTGCAAAAACTCACAGGGGCTCTTCCATGAAATCCTGCTATCTGGGCATTTAAGAGCACAGACCTAAGTGCTGTATCTAGTCCCAGCCTTGCTCACACAGCTAATACAGCTAAGCCGAGAGGTCCACTTCTTCATTCTTCTCCCTTTCTGCTAAGTCTGCTGCTCTGATTATGTAAGCCACGACCAAGCATGATATAAGTGCTGGTGCTTCTCCAGCTCCACTCTGGTTTCAGGATCAAATAAACTTGGGCACAGTCTTGCAGTAGCATTAACAATAGTCAACGCATACCTCTAAAGTAATTTTCATTTAAGCAAACAGTTTGGTGCAGTGCTGTGTGCTCAAGGCAACTGACTCCTGAAGAACACTTCTCACACACCCCAGGTTACCATCACCTATCACTGCTCTAAAGCTGCAGCTTTTCAGCCAAGGCACATTATTTACAAACTTGAAGTCCACTCAAAGCACCAAGAAAGCAAGCCTACCTAGGCTGTGCAGGGATATATGTAGGTGGCACTTCTACAAGTATCTCTACTTCTAATCTGTGTGTTTCAAAGGGCTCACAAATCAAGAAAACCTTTACCATGGAATCACAGAATAGCTTGGTTGGAAAGGACCTTAGAGATCATCCAGTTCCAACCCTCCTGCCATGGACAGGGACATCTTCCACTAGACCAGGTTATTGAGAGCTTCTTCCAGTCTGGTCTTGAACAATTCCAGGGATAGAGCAGCAACAGCTTCTCTGGGCAACCCGTGCCAGGGCCTCAGCACCCTCACAGGGAACAATTTCTTCCTAATATCCAGTCTAACCCCACCCTCTCGGTTTGAAGCCATTCCCCCTTGTCCTGTCACCACATGCCCTTTTAAATAGTCCCTCTCCAACATTTTCTCTGGATCTACCTGTATATCATCTCCATAGAGTTTGTAAAAATAAAGTCCCTGTTAACACATCACACTTTAGCACATGGCAAAGCTGGACGCACACGGGGTGCAAGGATGGGCTTCCTGGTGTTAAAGTGGCATTTCCCATGTGCAGTTCATGGAGATGGACAAGGAGAGGAGGAAGTCTGGTGGGACAAGCACATGTGCAGAGGCCCTGGCTGCTGTGGCTGTACCAAGTGCTGACACACCAGCTTCTTGTGACATCTTGCCATTTGGTTGTTCAGCTCTACCTTGTGGCTCTGGCCCAGGTGTCTTTATACAAGTGTCTGGGCCAAGACCATAAAAACCCATATATCCAATATTAAACCCTTGAATTCTGTAATTTGGAAAGAAATTTCAGTGTCACAAAGAGTGGGTGGGAGCCAGTACTCCATGACTTTCCATCCGAGCCAAGTCCTAAATTACCTCTTTTTGATCTAGAAAATAGACCTCTTACTCAACTAAAGCCCTGGATTTCCAAACATGCTCAGCAGGCTGCAGTGCTCCTCCATGTGGAGCCATGGTGCAGCTCTACATTCCCCAACAGGCATCTGCAAATGCTTCCATATGGGCTCAACCCAGCTCCCCATCAAAACACACCCAAACTCTGCCAACAAATGTTGGGTCTATGGGACTTTTACAGGTTGGACTTGTCAGACTGAGTCATGTCTTAACATAGACAGGGAATTCGGGGTAAAAAAAGCACAAAATGCTTCCAGTCCAATAACTAGAGTATCACTTATTGGAAAATTAAAATTGTATGACAGAGATATATCTATATCTCCTTTTATTCATATATATATAAAAATATATCTCATTTCCAAATTCTTTTTTAATGAGTTAGTGAAGATACAAAGAAAAAAACCCCAAACCAAAACACTTTCTTCCATGTTCTGTAATCAGCTCCCAATTCCTTTTAGCTTTGGAGGTTTGGCTAAACCCAGTAATTTGTGAGTTTAAGGAAAACAAAATCTCAAAGTGAAAATTTTAAACAAAACCTGAATTTTACATGGAAAGTTATTTCCTGTTTCTTTCTTTCTTTTCTGTCCAAGATTGAAAGATATGAAATAAAACTGAATATTTTTTGGAATTTGTTTTCCCCCTTGTGCTGGAGGCCATTATAAATCAAGCAGGTTTCCAATTTAATCTTTTCATTTTAACAGCCTTTGTATCTAATTAAATAATACACCCTCCAGGGGACAAGGAGAAGGAATGGTCCCTCTGTTCCCCATTCCTAACAACCTTTTCCTCTCACAGAAGCAGGAAGGAGATGCCTCATGCAATGGATAATCACGATGAGGGCAAGGTCCATCTTTTTGCAGACCCTGAAACATGAGCCCACTGCGTTCCTCACCCCTGGCTCAGGTGGGCAAGGAGCACTATGGGCCAGGATGGCTCATCCCACAGTTCCCAGCACTGCACATCCCACAGTTTCCTGTAGCACCTGGAAGAGGTCATGCTCAAGTAATCAAAAAAAAGATATTGATGGCTTGTGCTCAAGAAACCTTTTCTATGAAAAGCCTCTACACGGCCCCAAATAGCAGTGAGAACAGAGCCCTTTGGGATCACCACCAACAGATCCAGCCTCCCTGGGAGGAGGAGAGACAGCCAGGTGGGTTCAGAAAGGTAGGAGGTGCAGAGAATATCTCCCCATCAGCCACTCCTCCTGTCCCCAAGCAGGGTTAAGCTCCTCCAGCACACACCACTCATTTCGCCAGCTGGCTTGCAGCCAGAAGATTTTGCCTTCCAGTCATGTGAACTTTTCAATTTGTGATTCTTACAAGCTGGGCTTACACGAAACTGTTTCCTGAAACTGTTTCTATTCCCCCTCCATCGTTCTCTCTGCTCCATCATTCCTGCCAGAGAAAAGCCAAGCCCATTTATTGATCAGCCAACAACAAACAAAGGCTCAGAAAGTCCAAGGCATTCTTTAAAAGCTGTGGAGACACTGTCTCCTATCGGGTTTGTTCAGTTTAACTACACTTCCCTCAAACATTACATCCCTTAATGTGTATTTAAACAGGCTGTAGCCTCTTGGGTACATTTTCTAATGACCTTTGTTTTAACCCAGTGCATTCACTGGTGCAAATGAGATGCTGTGAGCCATGTGCGAGTCACGAGTTTGCTGAAGTGAGAACTTGATCACCGATTCAAATAAAAACCAGATCAGATCCTACATCTTTACTTCCAAAAATCAGCCTGTCTGCTGTTTTCACCATGGCTGGATATAAGTAACACAACATTACACCACAGGATGTTGGGCAAAAGAGAATCAGACATGCAATTATTTATTTCACTGGGGATCAGGACACCCCATTAAGGATACAGATTTTCTGAAGGAAGGTGAATAGGCAGTGGGAGAGGACATGTGTTGATGTCTGTGGCCAGATACAGCACATGGAGGGGGGGGGGGGGGGGGGTCTGACTGTGGAATGAAGACTCAACATCAGATCCGGACACTGTGTATCATCCCCACCTGCAGCACAAGGAGCACCAGTTCTGTGACAGCAGGGGGGAAAAGAGCCAAGAGAATGTGAGGTCAGAGAGTAAAGTAATACAAGCCTAGTTATGTCACAGGCAGAGGGTGAAACCTCACCTGGAATAACATGTGAACATCTGCTCATTCTTTCCTTAAGATGAAGTGTATCAGAAGGAATTAAAGACACTGAGGAGTATAAAGAAAGGGAAAACTAGAAGAATGCAGTCAAAAGACTAGATAATGTAAAAAACAGGATAGGAAGCACCAGAACCTGGGATCTGGAGACACAAAAGTACCATTAGGCTGGATTTAGACAATCCTGGGAGCCTGTGGAATGCAAGCTTTGCATCTCTCTCAGTAAACCCTTTGCTAAAACACAAATTCAAGTGTATGTTAGAGCGTAGGTGTGGTACCCCTAGGACAGGATCATGCCATGATGCTAAGCTCCTGAGTGTAGCAGACAGGATTTGGGGACCTTCTGCCACCTGCACAGCCCTGGAATCTGGCTTGGCCAGCTGCTGCAAGGTTTGACTTACTCAAATGACAACAGGACTGCTGGAGGTCGTCCTCACCTTTGCCAAGAGCATCAGCCCAGCTTTCTCCACAAACTGCCTTCCTTCAATGGTAATGCTGATTGCAATCAAGAGTTCACAAAGGTTTCTACAGATAGAGCCTACACTCACTTTTTGCTTTAAAAAACCTTTTTCCAGTCTAATATTTGGTCTCTGATCTACCTCGTCCCTATATTTTCTCATAAGTGTGTTTTGGTGTTTAAGGCACTGTCAGCCTGGATTGGAAATGCTGAGGCCTGACATTTCTAGATTAAATGTCAACCAGATGTGTGTGCACATCCCTCATGAGCCCTTCAAGAAGCTTCCCAATTTGGTATTGTGTCTCATTATTAGGGAAAAACCAAGTTCATTCCTTGCTAGTTTGAGCTGAAAGGGATTGAAAGCCTCAGGGGAAGAGAGAAGGGAGAAGAAATCACAGGTACCTGAGCGATAGGAAGTACTATTCCAAACTGCATCCCACAGTAACTGGTGTCCATCTTTCCTTTTTCTCCAATGTGTTTGAAGCCTGACTGTTATAAATTAGCTTCAACTCCAGAAACTATTTTTGCGTAATACTATCATTTTCTCTCCCCCACTGAAGCAAGGGAAACATGGAATGGGATGGGCCCTTCCCTTAATCCTCTCAGTCACTGTGCCAGAGGTGGCACTGCTTCTGACAACGGAGAGCGGGATACAGGGGAAAAAGGAGGAGAAACAAGGAAATATTATTGGAGCTGACTGTCTCTAAAGCCCTTATCTTTGATACAGGAGGGATACTTTGGGTTTCCTCTGCTCTCTCATCTCTTTGTGCAACTTTTTGTGCCAAAGAGAAGCCTCAGTTCCCACTACACGAAGTGGGATTCATAGGAAGATTATTTTTGTGTTTGATGTGTCTTGTATGGTCTTCACAGCAAGGGATTCATTGTTATTATGCTCCTTACGTGTACTGCAAGAGGGCCTCAGGCCACGATGGGAACTCAAGGTGCCAATGTAGTCAATAAATAAGGACATAAATAATACAGTGGCTCAACATGTGGCTGAGAACTGGCTCTCATCCCAGAAATTCAGACTGAACTTGCCTGTTTTTGTTAGTTTAGTTTGATTCTACTTTCTTGCTCAAAATAACAATTTTTTAAACTACATTTTCAATATTATGAAAGAAATCAACAGGGAGACCCCAGAAAACGACCCAACAAAATGGGCCCTCATGAACATCTCTAAAAGCCAAGGAAAGAGACAGTTAATGGCTCTTCATGGAGCAGGCAAGATCAACGCCCCTTCCCAAGCCAGATCCTTCACTTACAGCTGCATCCAAATTCCAGAATCCACATTTTTTTGGATCAAGCCTATCTATAGAAAAAAAGGCATTAACACATGCACATACTCTGCCAGAGTTAAGGGTTGTGGCAAAGGCCAAATTCTTACTATCTGCATGTAGTGAGCTCCAAAACAAGTCAGAAATAAGATTCCCAAAAACCCCCACTGGGGTGTCTCACAAGAAGTAAACACCTGCACAGCCTCCAAACCACCCTCTGTGCATGCAGTGGGAGATACAGGTCAGCCAAGAGCTGGTTCCTACCCATGAAGACACAGGTAAGAATTCCCATTGAATTTCATTACTGAGGACAAGGAATATTTCCACTAGACTCAGCAAATGGCTTCCAGACTGTGGCACAGTGGGATCACAATGAGAGCCTGATCTCTTACACTCCTGCAGTGGGAGGTTGGGAAAGATAGCTGGTGAAATCCCAGCTGTGCTGAAGTCAGTGGCAAAATTCCCACTGACTTCAGGCAGGTCTGGGATTTCGCCCATTACCTTTTTGGGTGTCGGGGCAGTAACCCAGTACTAGATCTTATTCCAGCCTCCCAGGTCTGTTTGGAGCCACTTGTCAAGGATCAGTGACCACTCCAGAACAGCAATACATTCCCCAGAAAGCTCTGGAGTGCTGGCAGGCCTGGGGAAGGTGAGCAGATTGGAAGACTCTCCATAAAAGTGTCACCCCAAACAGAGCAAACACAAAAATCTGGTAACTGAGAGCAACTCCCGAGTTACTCCGCATGGTGGGGAGCAGGGGGGACACTGTTGAAGGCTTTTGAAAGCAAAAATACTTAAATACTTGCAAGGGCTTGGCGGCTCATTGTCCTGTGAAAAGTCTCTTTTGACAACACAATGGCTTACGAAGAGAATAGTTAGAAGAAATGCTCAGAACAAAGATATTTTGAAGGGAATAACAAATGGAAATGAAACCAAGGCAATCAATCTATCCACACTGTTACAGAAATGTCTTTGCATGAACCCAAAAATTGGGAAAGTGCTAAAGTCAGTTTGTAATCCTCTGACAAAAGCGTACTGGTCTGTCCATCTCCAACCGAACTGACTGAGATTGATTTTGGTGCTGCAGTTAGAGCATATAGTTTTAATGTATTGTTTTGCCATTACATTAAAGCTAAAATACTTCCTATGAAGCAATATTCTTGTAGTCATGCCCCCAAGCCAGTTCAGAAGCTAATAGTGTCACATACAGAATAAATACTTATGTCAATATGATCGTATCCAAGTATTCAAAGTGAAAAGTTTAATGTTTAGTGCAGATCTAACATGAAAAAAAATATTGCCAGAGAATAGACATAACCTAGCATCTAAATCGCAAACCTTAAATCTCATTGTACACCTGACTGGAATGGAGAATATTAAACATGCCCCTAGTAAGTCTTCCTTGTTCCCAAGTATAATAAATTAACACCTTCCAACTTCTTAGACAAGACAACAGCAAACTTGAATAAGCCACAACCTGGTCTCTCATTGAAGAGCCCACACTTCGCTCCAAGAAAATAAATTCTTTCTAGTTACCAAAAATCACAGCTATTTAGATATCACCAAGTGCACAACCACAGATGAATCTTCACTCCTTGATGCATACCTGAACAGAGATATGCTGCCTGGTTCTGTTTACAAATAATTAAAAGCCCCACCTGCCTTGGTGAATTCACATTGCTTAAATGGTTTTCTCCAAACCCGACTTCTTTTGTAGTGTTGGGGCCTGAAGACAAAAAAGTTCTATGTGTTTATAATCAACAATTCCTAAGACCAGCTTAATATATAATTGCCTGCATCCAACACACACACACAGGCAAGAACATGCAGAATCAGAGTTCGTTTTGCAAGGCAAGAGATGCTGGAATGCTAACAGATATGACCAGAAAACACATTCCAGTGTGTTAAAATAATTCCACTGTTCAGGAACAATCTTGTGCTTCTTGAAACTACAAGTAGTTAATATTTGAGGAAAGGGTGGCAGCTGAATTGCACTAGTAGCAACTTAGCACTCAGACCCAAGAAATACATCACAGTTTCCTCCACCCAAGAGGTGCATTCTTCTCAGGGCTGTGTGTTCATCAGTCTTTTCCTTCAGCTTCTTGCATCAAAACAAGAACAAACAACCCACAAAATCCTAACACGGGTCTCAAAGTACATGCATCCATCCTGTCCTAACACAGTGATAAAGGCACACAGCTAAGTGGTGACAGCACAGGAAACACAAATTTGTGTTGGATGCAGCTTCCTCTGAAAAGATTGGCTCAGACACATCCTGACAAGTTTTGTGCAACCACAAGTTGTCCTGGGTGCAGAGTTGGTGCTTGTAGTTGGAAAACAACAACGCACACAACAACAACAACACGTATTTTTGAGTATCAGTTAAAAATAAATCTTTTCCATGATATTCTTACTCCTCCTTTTTCCTTGGGAAACATATTCCCCTTCAAACTTATGTCTTCCACTTCCATTTAGCCTGAGGTGAGTTTATCAGGAGAAGGGAGGGAAATAGAGGAAACACTTGAGGAAGCAATAATTACGTCATTTGCAAAATGTTTTTTTTTTTTTTTTTTAAAGAGCAAAACAAAACCCCACATGAATATTCCCACACAGTACTTTTTTTTCAGCCTTTAAAATTAGTTAAAAGGACAGTTTTAATCCCAGTAGGTGGTAAGGAGACCAGCTTAGCAGGGGGAGAAATAAAACACGGAGTGGAGAACAGCTTGTCTGTGGTCAAATATGGAAATACTGACAAAAAAAAAAAAGAGCAAAACCCAACCCACTTACTTCCCATTACATTGTCTTCACCAGAAGACAAGCTTCTTTTGGGTAGGGAAATAACTCAGAGCTCAAACCTGTGTCCACACAAAATCCATCTGCCTGCACTATTTGTGCACACACAGTGAAGTTTATTCCTCAGACAGGAAACATGGGACAACATTCCTATATTTAAGGCACAGAGCTGGGCAAGTACTTCATTACACCTGCAGCTGCAATTGTTACACCCTAGGAACACTTTGCAGAAGTGCACAAGCCCCCGAGTCCCACAGTGCTGCCTGAAGGCCTACAACCACCGTGGGCTGTGCTCCAGCACACATTCCACATGGAACAGGCCTTCCCTGAACTCCTTGCAGCTGCTGAGCTAAAGCTCTTGGTAGAGACATCTACATAGTCAGACAAAAAAAAAAAAATCCCCTCACATTATTAGTTTGTCATTACCACTTATTCCAAGACAGAGACACTACAGGACTGCACACGCCAAGGCCGCACCACCCACCATTTTCCTCCAGAGAGCCTCAGACAAGGCACCCACATCACACCCAGCACAGGAGATGGTGGCACCTGCTCCCCAGCACAACACCTGGGCTGGTGGCCTCTCCACACCTCAGTTTTGGCAGCAGGAAGGTTCCCAGTCCCTCAGCAGGAACAAAGAGATGAAATGGCAGCAGGTCCTAGCGTAGGGTGTCTGTGAGGGGTAGGGGGTTCCAGGGCTCCCCTGGTCCTGGGCTAACAGTGTGTTAATCTGGAGCACCTGTGGCTTTTAATGAGCCACAACCCTTGCCTTTCTCATTATCATCGTGGCTACTCAGATGAGCTGCTGCATAACTCCCAAATTCAGGGTTACCCAAACCTCGCAGTTAGGGGCATTTCTTCTGCTGGGTTAAACCCCGGGCATTTGTGCTGAAGGCACAACACACAGCTGGTTGCCAAGGCTTTTCCTTAAGCCCTGTTTAGTGTGGAGGTGGGTGCCCTGAAGCTGTGGGCAGTGGATGGGTGACTCCCTGCACAGTTTCTAATGAGAGCAGAAAGGAGCAGGGGCACCACAGACCTGCCTCCCTCCTGTGTGCTTTCCTGGACATGCATCTGGATTTGGGCTTTGGAACATGCCTTGGATGTCTTGGAGAAACTCCCTTTGAAATGCTGTTTTCATACAAATAAAAAAATGAAAGCCTTTTAAAATTACCTACCATTAAAGTACCAAAATATTAAAATAACAGAATTGGGTGGAAGTGCTTATTTAAAAAAAAAAAAAGCTATTGTGTTCTGTATTTGACAAGAGTTTATATTTTAGTCACTTAAAAAATGTCAATTTTAGGACAGTCTACTTTAAAAACACTGATGATTTTTTCCTGCACATTTTTAGAAACAAAACACCTTTTCCTTCCAAATTAGTTACAGATCACCCTATATGACAAGGCAAAACATGTATTTACTAAAACATACATGGTATAGCTCCACAAAAAATTTCAGCAGCTCTTGCTGAGCTCCAGGAGTTTCATAACATGTTATTGTCCACCTACTGACCTGTCAAAATACAAAATACCCTCAGAACCTCTAACACTGACTATCTGTACAGTAGATCATTGTATATCAGTATTTCTGTATATACTTTGTCTGTCCACTCTCTACTTGTTTGGAGCAGAGAGTAAGCAAAATGAGATGGTTTAGGCAGATGCTAACATGCCCTGAACTAGGTTTAAAGTCTTTGGACAGTAAAATACTCTTTATTTATAGTGTAGTGCTTCTTTCATAGTTCAGGCATAGTTCAGTCCCAGTCATATAAATAACAGTTTGACTATTATAAAAGAAAAAACCCCGGGTCTATAGAACTACTTATTACACCAACCAGATAAGCCCTTTAAGGCCAGGGTAATTTATGGACTATGTTGGAACATTTATGGGCTAATTAGGCAGAGCTACAAGGACAATGAATTTTATGGACACTGAAGAAATCCTGCAGATGAGCAGCCTGGCAAAGCACACAATGTCACACAGCTTTGAGGGCCATTCATCCAGCACTAGTAAAATATGGCTCTGTGAGAGCTGGGTTTTGCTGGCAGCCAAAACAGCGCAGTAAACAACTCCTGCCCTGCAGTGAGACAGTGCTGGAAGCTCCTGCAGCCTCCTCAGCCACTGGTCTTGCCTGGCAAATATGAGGCATGAAAACATTTAAGTGCATTTGGGTAACAAATAGTTGCCATCAAAGCACAAAGGCAATCAGCTCAGTGAAGCAAGATCAATGGGTTCCTAATTTTCACATATTTCGGGAGTAAACTAGATCCTTCCTGAGATTAAAAAAAACTACATCCATTCTGATTTTTTGAGGGATTGCAATAAGTCAAGAGAGGTAATTGTCTTGTTCTCTCAGCAGTGATGTTTTAGTGGTAACCCTTGAAGGCAAGATCTGCTGCTGGAGGAACAGGACAGAAGGTCTGGCCGTGGAAAGAAAAGGGGTCCAGGAAAGTTGGTGGATTTTTAGGAACAACCTCCTCCAAACTCAAGAACTGCCTTCATCAATAAACTGAAAAACTAAGGCAGCAGGAGCCTGCATGGATGAACATGTTGTTCCTGACAAAACTGAGACATAAATGGAAGGGTACAAGAAGTGTGAGTAGGAACAGGTGACCAGGAACATAGAGGGTGAGCAGACACTGGAGCAGGTTGCCCAGAGACGCTGTGCAGTCCCATCCATGCAGGTATTCAAACCCTACTGGACATGGCCCTGGGAAACCAGCTCTAACCATCCATGCTCAGAGCAGAGGTTATACGGAATGATTTCCAGCCTCAGCAAGTTTGTGGTGCTGGTCCACAGAGAGTGCTGAGCAGAGATGTGTGTGTGAACTGCCACCCCAAAGTCCCAAAAGCACTTGAGTCACAGCAGCCAGGGAGGTGCCTCCTTCCATCTGCTCCAGGCCCAGAGCCCTCAGGATGGTCAGTGTTTATGGCTTGTTTTTTCCCAGCTGCAGCCAGACACCAGTGGGAATGCCCTGCCTTTTGCACAACCATCCCGTGGTCAGAGCTCTCAGCTGTGTGTGGGGAGCTCTCCCAGGTTTGTTCATGTATTTTTCAACAGTCTTGGCATAAAATAAAACAAAACCCAAGCAGAATAACTTGGGAGTTGGGGTGAGAAGCCAGGAACCCTACCTGCTGTCTGGATGCCCTGGGTGTTGTGTTACAAACATTTTCCTTCCCAAGGTATTCTCCTTGGCTCCTAGGGAGCTCTCTGAATCCCCAGTCTGAGCTGAACAGAGGCCCTTGACTATCTTTACCCTCAAGGCCATGCAATGACATGAGCAGGAACAACTGGACATCTAAAAGACTCACCTAAAAGACTCTGCAATACATATGTCAAGTTTCCTGTTGTTCTTTCTCTTTCTATTTCCCTGCTTTGCCTTACAGCACATCTCAGAGTGCAAGCGAATCCTCTCTCTGCTGTTCCTGTGTTGTTATCTCAGGGCAGAAGGCCTGGCTTTGCAGCCACACATTGCACGTCACACCTCAGCGTATTGACTCAGCAACAGTCTCCCCTGATTTACGGGTGCAAATGACATTAGAAGTGGTTCCTGTACAAAAAAAACCCAACATGACAAAATGTGGCGTAGTCAGTAGAAACTAATTTAAAGCCACTAAATCTGCCTGGGGAATAGTCCTGTGCTTTAGGTTAAGCACACTCCAGGGTTTAGACATATTTAAGCACAGCTCAGCCTGTGCTGCCCAGAATTTCAGGTGGTGTTTTTAAAGGTGTTTAACCAAATGCAATTGTAAATTGAAGGCAAATATATTTCCAAAAACTTCTCAAATAATGCTTTTGTTGCTCTCAGTAGAAGTTAGTACCCGCATCCTCACAGTTTTGAGTGTTTCCTCCAGCTGATTCGGGAGATTTAAATCCTAAAAACCTCAAAGACTCAGTCCTGTGAAAGATCCTAGGTGCCTTCTGGAAATCTCCCTCTGCCCAGTCAGGAAAGGTGACCTTCAGGCTTGGCAGCACTGGGCAGGGAATCTCCAAACAGGCAGCTCAGGAACTCTGGATGGACTTCTGAAAGTAGTTCTGAAGAGGATACAGCTGAAACAGCAAAGAGAAAACCCTCGCCTTGACCTAAAACCTGTACCCTTTCATGCTCTCCCCTCTTTTTCTTTTTCCCACTGGAAAAAACAGAAACGTTGGAAGTATTCTGATGTATTTTGACCACCTATCACACATCTCATACTGTTTTTCAGTAAGAAAAACCTGATGGAAAACAGAAAAAAGTTAAATATAATGTAGGAGGCTGGAATTGAAGCTAAACCATGGCAATGCCACAACTGAATAAGGAAGCAAAAATCTGCTTTACAGAAACCAAAATACATAAATCTTTCATTTTACTATTTCATTCTGATTTTATAAAAAAAGAGGTTTTCCTATATTTCCTTCTCAGTCTGACTGGAGATGAAAACTCATGGGATATTAATCCCTTCCTAAATTAGGTATGCTTTCTGAAAAGTATGGAATTGTGGGCTATATATGGCCTAGCATTAATTGCAGTAATTTCCTCCTGGTTAAAATGGATGTTGCAGGGCCTTTTATTCCCTTGAATTCTCTTCATCTATTTCTTTAAATAGCTGGAGTGTGAATGTCGCCCGACATTTCTTTTCCTTTGGGGAGCAGTTCTACCCCTCCTGACCCTTGGCTGTGTCTCCCAGAAGCTGCAGTCATTTTCAGTACATGGTAATTTCAGTACAGGGTAATTGGCAGCAGAATACACTTTGTTCTGTATAGTGTTAAAAATGGGTGACTTTGTTTTGCCAACCTTCCTGAACTTCCTTTCAGTTCAACGAAGGAGTGCAACATTTGTATTAGAAAGAAATATTGTCTTCAATGGGAAATGTATTCCATGTGTGTTATAATTTATATTATGACAGATCTTTCTTAACGTACAATATTATTATTCACCGAGTGGAAAGAAACTTTATCAACTGCTTTCTTCCTTTTTGAAAAAATGTGTTCTTTGAGGTGACCATAATTTTTATTTGCGGAAATATGTGATAAATTTGAATAATAAATTTATATTAAACCTCCCATTTGTATTCGATTTCCTTCATAAATCTGGGTAAGATGTCAGCTGAGCGGTTCATATATAAAATATTAGAACAAACATTGCCTGTCTAATTGAAAAATCTGTCTTCATCAAGGACCTGGAGCTGAGCTTAAGAATGAAAGATGGAGGCTTTATTTAATGCAGTTCTGCCCTGACTGTCATGAATGCTGTCTTTTTCCTCCCCTTCACCACCTCAACAGAAATAGCAAAGCTCTATTCCCCAACTGGTCTTAAAGGCAGAAATACAAAGATATGTAGAGAAAGGAATGGTCGCTGGTGTCTGTGGAGTGGTTTAAGGGACTCATGTTCCCGAGCGTTAATCCTCCTGCACTTAAAGGATGGGAGCTGCAATCCCTACTGGGTTGGCTGGCCCGGGCTCAAAATTTACAGCTAATGTAATAATCTCCCAGGGTCACCCCATGGGGTCATTCCTGTTATCACCAGAGGATGTAACTACAACAGTGGGGAGAGATAAAGGTGAAAGCAGAAAGGGAAATGAAAAAAGGAGGCTGGGAGCATTTTGCAGACCAAGGAAAGAAGAAAAAGAGGAAAGAAAGGGGCAAAAGAAGAGTGTATGTGTGTTTTCAGGGCCTTGCTGATTTAAAGCTCAGAGAGTGACTGTGAATACTTGCCAAACCCACCAGCATGCCCTGATCCAGGCAGACTTTCACAAGAGCCACTGTACAGTTCGTCACAGTTTGAAATGGAGATGTGGGACAATGGGGCCCCTGGAGCAGCCGAGGGCAAGAGCCAGTGGGACTGTCGGTGCTGCCTTTTCCAGGTGCTGGAGAGGATGCAAAGGGAGCAGCATCCCAGCTCAAGGAGCTTGGCTGAATGGGGCACAGGTCTCACCTTGCTGTGCAGCAGGGGTGAGCAGGACCCTCTTAGTTTGCTGGTCTATAATAAAACTGCCCAAGTGCTTGGTAATTAATAACGCAAGGATATCTCTGAAGCTATCTCAAAGCCCACGTATAAGGATGTGCACTTTCTTTGCTGCTCTCAGAAAGCACAGAGGTGAACAAATGAGAAATAACGCTGGTTTTTAGAGAGCAGTCACCAAAGGAGATAAACCTCTACTTTTGCAAAGCTGGATCTTGCCCAGGGCCTCACAAATGGCTCGGGGAGGGTGGAGGCTGCAGTGCTATGGACAGGGAGGAGCTGTATCCAGATGTGGACTTGGCTGGCAGCAGACAGATTTGTGCAACAGTTTAACCTGGATCAGCTCAGAGACACACCCTGGCATCTCCTGCAGATGTGAGCAGCTGTTGGGGTGCTCATCCACAGCTCTGGAAAACTGTTCAGTTTTTATCCCATTGGACACTTTCCCTGCCACCTTGTTCAAAGCACTCAGCTCCTCCAAACTTTGGAGTTCAGTTTTCTGCAAACTGTATTTCCTTTGTTTTCAGCTGTGATCCTGGTACTCCCACCACAGAGCCAGGGCCTCAGTGCTGCTTTGTGTCCAAGCAAAGGGGCAGTTTGTGTAACATGAAGGAATTTGGAGAGAAGGAAGAACAAACAACTGTCAAGGAGGACTACGAAGATATTACTTGCTCAAGAAGCAAAATCTCATTGTAAACTGTGGTCACAGGTCTCTTCTGATGGACACTAAAGCTGGCATTACATCAATATCAAAAATTGCCATGTATTGCTTAGTCCTGTGGCCATTGAAAACTTTATCTTCCAGCTTTTTGAAGGATATTCTGGACTAAAGAAATGATAACATTTCTAAAAGTTCAATCTATATTCATGACTCATCAAGCCCCTCACCAGCATCTTTGTGAAATGAGGAGGTTGATGAAGAGCATCTGTTTTAGCACATCAAGATCTCCTTTGACTTAAGTACCCCCCGACCCACAAAACCCCTGGTAAAGAGAAGTGTTAATAAGTTAAAAATACAGAACAGGGAACTGAGGGTTTCAACACTAATGTTACAACCAGTGTAAAGAAAACCAGAGACTAACAACTCTGTCAAAAGAGAATAGACTACATTTTTGCTGCACTCAGAAATGAAACCAGTATCAGGCTGAGCTCTCAAACTACTGGAGATATGTCTCTCCTCATAGTAGCTGGAAATTCTTCCAAGATGTAAGACAACCTCATTTGTCTTCTGTTGCAGCTTTGTGCCCCGAACTATTTTTCATGTAGGCAGTGCTGCTACAGTGGAATTACAGCCCTGCAATGCCTTTCACCTTTCAGGCAGAAACTAGGGAGGAAAGGGATGACTTGTGATAGAAATATTTTTTCTTCAGCCAAAAAGATAAGGAAAAAAAACCCTATTAATGGCAACACAAATACTCAGCAAGAAGCTAGGAAAACTGGAATGAAAATTATTCAACTCCTGAAAAAATTTGCAAATTAAAATGTCTCATTTTCTGGTTTTGATGGAAAACAGAAACACTGCAAGGAAAGTAGAAACTTTCTGTGATTTGCTTGCTTTGGCAGAAATGAAATAGTTTCTGATAATAATTTTTATGAATGCTGTTTTTAGCAGCCTTTGCCCTCACCTACTAAAAACTAGGGAAGCCTCTTATTAGGAGACGTGTAAAGAAACAAACGAAGAGCAAATCACCTCTCTGTTTGCATGGGACATTAAGGGATAGTGGGGATGGTAAAGCAGGTAGTTTCCAACCAAAGTCAGAGGAAGACTGTGACACCTTACTGGGGACAGGACAAAATTCAGCTGGCAGCAGGGATTTCAGCAGCTGAATTTCCTGCAATGCTAAATGCCACGTGCATGAGCTTTTAATTAAGTTTCAAGAATGCCATAATAGACTGGGAGCAGATGCTAGAGGTGGCTACCAGCCATGCTAGAAATGGCCACCAACCATCCTGCCTCACCAGCAAGACATGATCCAAAATGTAAAGGGTTTGGCGTGCGATGTAGCACTGCCGCACTTCTTATAGAGCACATAAAGGGGTTTGTTTGTTCTCAGGGCTTACAATTATTGACACACACATAAATAAATATATATAACACGAGGAAGGCAAGAGATTAACCCTAGCTCTGGAGGTTCCTGACTCTGGAAGATACAGTGGCTGATGAGAGCAGTCCTTTCCATTTGATACTGTAATTTATGAAGTGACCTGTCTATTAACCCTGCCCCGCTCTTGCTGCACCAGCAGCAATTCAGGTGGAGCTGAATAACCTCTGTCATTGTCCTGGCCTGCCATGAGGTTTCTCAGCTCAATGCCACACTTGAATGACACTCTGTCATTATGCTATATTTAGGTAATGAAAGGTGTAATTAGCTTTGTTCTGCTGCAAGCTGATCTGACCCTGTATGCATTATAAAAGGTAATAAAATAGCTGCACAGATATAAAAACCTGAATAAGCATATTATTCGGTGTAATTCCACGAGCCAAAAACTGATGAAAGAACCGGGCTGAGGGAGCCTCAGCCTCTCTGGTGCCCAACCAGCCTCGTCGTGAGAAGCCACCAAAGCGCAGCAAAGGTATTTCAAGGCACCGACTGAGCCACATTGAACCAGTCCCCGCTGGTGCAGCTTTTCTATAATTGATGGCATTTTGTGATGATTGCTTTCCTATTACAGCACTGTATCTTATCTCCCCATTGTGAGGGGAGAGACTTTATGTGATTGTCAGCAGCCCTTCAGAGCCAGCATTATCCTGGGCCCAGGCCCTTTGTGGAGCTGTCGGCTTGTCATTAATTGTCCTGCCTGGCCTTTGTCTGGGACTTTGGCCATCTGCTTTATCACACCCCATCAGCCTTCGGTAGGAATGAATGGAACTGATAATATAAAAGTCCTGGCAGGAGAGATACTGGGCTAGAAGCTCTGGATGCCAAATTAGTCAGTCCTCGGGACGTCACGCATTTTCTTAGCATGAGTAATTCTAGTTAGGGAAAGGAGTTTTGCAGTGTTTGCAAAAAAATATTGGCGTGTTTGATATGGATGCTGTCCTTACCAGCAGGTCCTTGGTGACCTACACCAGGTGAGTGGCACACCCAGATTTGGGCTATGCCTTTGCTTTTCCAGGAATATCCAGAAAGCTTCACTTGCCTCCAAGACAGTGGAAAATCATGCAACGGGTCATACACTCTCCCACATTCAGGATATGACCCTCAAGATGAGCTACTCCTCCAGCCCCGACTCCATTCCAGCTGCAGCAGGACCAAGTTCCATAGTGAAATATGCCAGTGCAAAAATCCCCTGCCTGCTCTACCAGAGGCTGGCCTATACCTGCTGTATTTGTCAGTGGTTGGGAACTCAGGAGAGACTTGAGCAAGGATGGGAGGCCCAGAAAACCTGCCATACATCCAAGGAGAAAAGGAGAGCAGGCAATTCACACATGTCTGGAAGGGACTACACCGTGACTATAGCATTTGTAGAGTATGTAGGTCCAACCTTTCATGCCCACCTGTTCCCTGGATGTGGCTGCTCTGCATTCTTCACCCATGATGGGGGGCTGGGAGCATGTGGCCCAGCAAACACACAAAACACACCTTGGAGGAGCAGACTCCAGGGTGCTGTACAGCACTTTCACATAGTGGCCATGATCCAAAGGCTGTTGGAGTCACGGGAAAGACACATCCCTCCTGTGGACTCCGGTGGGCTCTAAAGCAGGGCCTGTGATCAGCAGCAAATGAAGTCTCCTCATGAAAGTCTCCCACAATAAAGATGTTTCACCTGATGCAGATGCTTGTAAAACATTTCTCAAGCAATTATAAACAGGTAATGCTGAAATTGCGTGGGAATAGACATACACAAAGGGAAACAGTTCTGTTTTCTCTTCACTAATGAACAAGACTATGGGTGTTTGCTCCCCGGTGGGAAGAAGGAGTTTCTCAGACATATTCCCTAGGTGAGGCAGCAAAGGCAAATAGTCCAGTTATTGCCATCTGGTCTGGCTGTGACCACCAAATGATTTGTACATACCCACCCCTCCACCCTGCTTTACCACCTCTTGCTCCTTTCCCTCTGGTGGGTCTCTAACCCCTATTTTGTTTGCCATGTAGGAAGGAATTGATGTTTTCAATAGCTTGAATGTAGTTCTCTTCCAAAAAAAAAAGCCCTGACTCTCAGGGAAGACTTTAGACTAGCACTAAGTGCTCCTGAACATGTTGCCTTACAGTAGCAAAGGTAAAAAAGACATGAAAAAGAGCCCTTTAAAATACACAGTATTTTTTTTTAAAATTTTCTCCCCTTGTGTGTGGTATTTAACCAACTCTTCCAGTTATCCTATTTCCCCATAGCACATTGTCTTTATCAGAATAAATCAAATTTTCCTATCCTCATGCTCAGTTCCCACATTCTAAGATACAGGAAAAGTCCACCAGCCAGCCAGGAGCATGAAGGCAGGTGGGGGGGACATCAACTCAAAGCCACCTCTGCCACCAGAGATTTCACCCAGGAATTACAGAGCAGAAAGCCCTTGGTTTCTCAAGAGGTCAGAACAGATTTCCTCACAATCCTCTTGGATCTTCTGAATTCAACATAGCAGCTACAAGCAGCCATCCAGCTGATTTTTTCTCCCCTTTCTTTCCCCACAAAGAGGCAGACAAAACCACAGCAAGATACTCCACATGTGCAAGCCCCAACCTGCCATGGGCCCAGCTGGACACAGCCTGGGCTCAACCCACAGCAAACACCTCCCAGATCCCCGGTGACACTGCAGCCGCCCACACTTTCACTCAGGAATGCCTCTGGTCTCAGGAGATGATTTTCTCCTGATGCTGCCCATGGAAATGCAAACAAACACGCACACCTTCTGAGAGCCCCCTAACCTGGCTACTACTGGGGGGTGGGAAGCCGCACCCTGAGAGTAGAAAATTACTCCTGGGTTCAGGCAGGCGTGGAGAGCACCTGTACCCTGCTCTGCCACAGACTTCCTCCTCAACCTTGGGAAAGACACTTAACTGCCACAATTTGGATATTAATGAGTGAGAGACGCAGGAATACTTTTCAATTTGCTCTTGGTGAAGTCGGGGTAATGGCTGGGCCCAACCTCATAGGGAGGTGGTGAGAAAAAAACGATAAAGGTGGTAAGACAGTCCCAGCCTGCTGGGATGGGGGCCACACACATTCCTGAAATAGATTTCCTTGGGGTCAAGTTTCTCTCGAGGTGGTATTTCGAAAGCTAAACATAAAGGGGTAATGAATTACCGCTCAGGATAAACCCAGTCCTCAGCTATTCATAGTTCAGATATGTCTCATAATGTTTTTATCAGGGCCAGCTCCTGTGCTTATTAAAAATGCCAGTAATGTCCTGTTCCACTCAGTTTCTCTGCCCTTAAGTGATACTGCTTGCTGAATACAATGAAAATGTGACACTTCAAAATAAATGTGTTCTTTCCAAGGAAATCTGGCTCAGGACAGGCTGATAAATTCCACCATTCACCCAGTGGAATCTGAAGAATCCCTCCCCATCCTTCAGCTAGTATTTTCTTAAAAGTAACTACCATGAATTACCAAAGGTGGGGAATTCCCAAAGGCCCTAATATCCCAGCTGGATCAAAGTGTGGCGGTGATAAGATCAGTGAGTGCACACATCCCCATTCTGTGGAAGGGAGGTGGGTGGAAGGATAAATACAGCAGAGGCTGTGCCAGAAGCTCGTGCAGCACAAACACTCAGCTACTCCAGATGCATTTGCAGCTGCCTTTGTTTGTGACAGGCGGTTTTCCCACCTGTGAAGAGAGGAGCTGTTCGGTCCCAGTTAATCTGGCACTGGGTCACATTTAGCACCTCTGCTGCTCCACCAGTGTCACTCCAGCTCCCTCTCCCAGGGAGAATAGGGGGATTCCCAAGCCAGGCAAGAGGGATGAGGTACTACTTGGGCACAGAGGCATGAGCCTGACGCTGGAGGAGACAGAAGGAGATGCACCAAATGTGGTTTTCCACAGTTCCTGCGCGGTTTACATTCCTTCAAAATTCCCACAAAGCTAAAGGGCCTTTAAAGTCCTTTAAAAGATACCAGGTCTCTAGTGGTTCTTGCCAAAAGGTAGCTGAGACTTCATGTTTCATCTTAAACCAAGTTAGCTTTAGTGATTCCACGTTTCTGCAGCAGATGTTTGAATCTGCCATGGAAAAGTGCCTTTGGAATATGAGACTCCTGCTTCCCAATCAAGGGTGCTTGAGCAAACTTTGCAAACATAAATAGATACATATTCGTGCCTTTTCAATTACAGATAATGGTACTTGTGGATGCAGGGGCTGGTGCTTACTGTCTGGGTAGTTTTCTCTTTTATTTTGAGTTTGCCATAATGAAGCAAGAGAAAATAAAAAATAATGAATTCTGCATCCTCCTGGGCAGCCTGGTTTCCCTCTGTCAGAGCCCCATCCTGCCCACAAGGTGCACTGCTACTGTCTGCACAGGGAAGAACTACAGTGCCCATTCTTCTGCATTGAGGTATTTAGTAGATGCACAAAAGACACATTTTTACCAGCCTGAGTTATTAGAAAATCAAAGTAAAGAGGAAATCCCAACAACATAAGAGCACCTAAGGGAAATATCACAAAATAAGAGCAGTTGATGCCTTAGCATTGGATACTGATATCATAATGTGTTTGGAGAGAAGATGGTGCTCATTCTCAACTATTCAGTGGTGTTTATATTTCTAACTTTTTAATTTTCATTTGGCCATTGCCTGGCAGTTGCCAGATAGGAAACAAATCAAGCTGGGTAATTTCTTTTCATTTTACTTGCCTCACTTACTGTAACAGTTGTGAAGTTGGTTTGAATGGTAATGTCAGGGGAAGCATTTTTTTATTAGTGGCTTCCAGAGGAAACGTGCCAATAGCTGTGCTACTATTATTTGCTTCACCAGTCTGAAATCACAGGAAATGAGAGAGCTGACAGCAGGACCAAGCCAGTTCCATGCCAGAGGATCGGGCAGCACATGCAGGAATTGCTGATGCCACCATGTGCTGGGAAATGAGCTGTGTGTCAGGGCTTCACCTATTATGGCTTTAATGGTTATTTTACTGCTGATTTTAATGCCAGAGTTTCCATTTTTCACATGTTGAGTGCTTTCAGGTGCATTGGTTCATACTACTAGCAGAGGCTGCATTTTTAAAATGTTTTCCCGAGGACTGGGAAAAGAGATTCTTAGGATTTTCCTGCTCTTTGGGGTCACTCACAGCATAGGCTCTGTCAGTGCCACTGTTTGGATGCTAATGTGATGAATTAATGTTATTTAAAATGGGCTCAGTGCTTCACAGGCAGCACACACACCATCTCACAAATGTGACACAGGAAGAGAAAAATAACAGCACACAATAATATTATCACACCGAAAGTTTGTGAGAAAATGAATTAAAAATTCTCCCTGATGGCAAAAGCATTCTGTTGTTTTTTGACATTCCAGTTTCTATGGAAAACAAGGTGGCACTCATGCTCAAAAGCAAATGTGATTTTTTCCAAGATCTCGTATCAGGCCACAGTTCTTTTGCAAAAGGCTTTTCGAGGAGGAATGTGTGAGGAAGTGGCAGTGACAGACAGGTAACTGCTAAAGGTGACAGAAGCAGGTTGTGGTGCCAGGAAGTATTTCAAAGACCCAACCAGCAAACATAGTCTGGCTGCTTTAAGCAGGATTTGCCAGTGTGTAGTAAAGTTAAGCTTATGCTCAAATAGCACTAGGCTCAATAAGGATGGGCTTATGCACATATTCAAGTTCTTTGATGAACAGTTTCTTATTAGTGGGTTTAATTTTGTACAGCTGAAAGTGCCAGAGCGAGTTGCTGGGATGTTAATACAGACTGTGTTCGCTGACCAAGCTCAGCCAGCGGGTGGAAAAAGTTGTGGAATGGTGTTAAAGAGCATTCCAGAGCAAAATTAGCTTTGCTTCATATTATATATATTTCAAAACATGGGCAAACTGTTAATAACAAGATGAGACATCAAGGAATGCATCAAGGATAACGAGTTATTCATTAAATTATTTCTGTCTATTTACATTGTCAGACAAAGTAGCAGTCAAAACACTCAGAACGTTGCCTCAGTGCTAGAAAATCCACAGGGAAAATACCTTTTTGGCACTTAAAATAACAATTTTCGTGCTACTGAGTCATCAAAATTAGTTCTGCACTGTTAAACTTTAAAGGAATTCTGCAGATAAAGGAATCCATGAAGTGACTCTGAGTCAATTGTGCGATGCAAACCATTTATGATGGAAAACAAAAACCCCCCCTTACTATTACTTTTGGTATTTTCTCATTTTCACTAACATCAAGCACTGTTGTTTCTGTGACTCGACTAAAGGGTATTTAACAGACTAGCACAGTGAGAGGGATCTGCTCAACAACCACACTGATTTATGCAGATTAGACCTGCCTCCCTATCACCACTACAACAGCACTCCAGAGGTTCTTTCCCTCACCAGATCAATGGTATCTCATCCAACGCCACAGGCTCATCAGAAATGCTTGGAAATGGTGGGGTAGGAGTTATTGTTAGCTTTCTTAAGATTCACCTTCTCAAATGACACAGCTGACAAGTCATCAGCCTGCACCCTGGTGAGCCTGCAGTCTGTATGAGGATGAGGAGGAGGAAAGGGAGTCAAGGGGAACTATAGATGGTGCCTGAACAAAACCCCTGGGAAAAAAAATGCTCACATCTGTCTTGCTCAGGTCAAATGACTGGAGAAAACAGCAGCACCTGGACACCCCTGTCCAGGGCCTGAAGGACCACCAAGAATACCCCGTCCTGGTTTCCTAATTAGCTGTGCAAAGATGGAATATTTTTGGCTTTCAGCTCCGTGTGGTTTAGCAGCTCTACTCCAGGATTCAAGCCGTGTTTAAAGGCACAGCACAGTTGTTCTGGACCACTGTGATTCCTCCCAATGTGACCATTACAAAGTTACGGAAAATGGGAAGATGCTTACGAAAAGAGATACAGATCTGGAGTAATTTTCTGTGTTTATTTACAGAATGTCTGCACATAACTCCTACAGAGTTACTCCCACTCTAGGTGAACATATTGTTCCCCAGCCTGAAGATCTAAAACAGAAAGATTAAAAAAAAATTTTTTTAAAAAAAGGGGCATCTAAAATAGGAAAAAACCCTACAAATTATTTTGGTTGGTCAAATGTCCTCAGTCATTTCTTCAGTGAGGGACTCTCCTAAGGAGTTCCTTAAGATATTTTCACTTATTTGCTTCTTCACTCTAATGATATATCCTTGTGGGTCCCTTCCAACTCAGAACATTCTGTGATTCTGTGACACGTAGTGGGCACAACTGTTTCACTCTTTATCTGGTACCTGGTCACTGCTGGCTGCAAGGCAGGAACTGATCTCCAACCCTCTCCATTGTCCCCCCATTCTGGAAAGCCAAGTGGCCCATTCCAACACCACACACTGCAACCACACCCAAACATATCCATCTTTCTTGGGAAACCACTCTGGATCTCTGTGTCAGAGGTCCTCAGCCACTCCAATTCCTGAAGACAGGATCACTTGGAACCAGAGCTTTGCAGCCTGCCCGTGAATCACAGCCCTGTGCCTACAGAGGTGAGGTTGTTGGAGCTGCGCCCCCAACCCAGACAGGCAGCGCAGCCCTCAGAGCCCCCGGGCAGCCCGAGGGGTGCTCAGGAGCAGAGTGGGCACCACCGGCGTATCCAGCCTTCCCACAAAGGGCTCCTGCACAAAGGCTTTGCTCCGCAGGGCGCTGGATCCCCTCGGCCCCACACGGCTGCAGAATGTGGATGAGAGAACTGGCCCCGGGCAGCCCCAGGTATGAAATCCTCAGCCTGCAGTTTTTCGAGCAGCTTTGTGATTATCAGCAATTACCCAACTGGGTTGGGTATTTCCACTCCTGCCCCTCTCTTGTTTGGTCACAAGATGGTTAATTAGAGAGATGAGGAGAGTTTCATTATATCCTCACCACTGCCTTTCGAGGGGGAAGAATTGCAAAAATACGAGACCAATTTCCTCACAGTCAAGATTAATTTGAAAGCTGTCCAGGGAAACTATATTTTTTTCTTAAGCTATAACCACTTGCAGCTACTGGGATGGTGGAGGCTGTAAAATATCTATCAGATGTAAAAAATGAAGTTTATTTCTCCCAAGTGAGAACTCAATAATGTTTTCAAATAAATTAGCGGGAGGATACTGTGTTTGTTGGTACTACCTTCTTCAGCAGATTTTTGATGATTATTCCTACTTCCTCATCAGAAACGTTTTCTACATTAATTGGTACTCTCATTTCTTTGGTATTTCCACATGCTAGTGGTGTTTGTTGTTTTATTGGAGAAAGGATTTTTGCACTGAGATGAAGAGTGATCTTTAGTTCTCTCAAAGTCATGCGGGTCAATATATTCCCAGTGGAAAACAATTTGACCATTACTCTGGACAGCAAACATAATGTGTGAAAGAGTGAATGGAAAACAACTAGAATTGTATGAAAGTCTAGAAAAGCTTGAAAGTATTTTATAAGCACATTTTCGTTTCACAGAAAGAGAAAACACACTGAAAGCTACCAGCTTTTAAACTTATTTTCTATTAAAGGTTAGTTTGAGTAGCTCTAAAACTGTCACAGAACAGGACTTTAAACAAGATTTGGAAGATAATTGCTGACCTTTGAATATCACAACATTTACTCAAGTAGAGAATGAATCATTATGACTGAATGAATCCATGGAGGGGACTCCATTTGCAGTAACTTCCATGAGGAGCATTTCAGTGAGCCCCAGTGGTGAGTGAATTCCCTCGACATTGTCCCACATCTCAAAACATTTCACAGAGCACCAGGAATGCCACGGTACACTGGAAGACCTCTGGGATATGAAGTTTTGATGGATATTAATCACTGTGGTCCATGAGCTGACTGCCACAGCAGCGCATCGTTGTGGTCCAGATAAACTTAGGAAGATAAAGAATGGAATTACATCCCACCAAAATATTGCTGCAGCCCTTTAACATTAACAGAACAGTGCAAGCAACTGAGTTTTGCAGAGCTTTGCAGTCCAAAGGCATTGAGAGGCACTAGAAATTTCAGTTTGATTTGAAATTCCTACCTTGTTGAAATCTGTAATAAGGGAGTGGGAAACACCTACACGGCCACAAGTAGCACCAAGAAATGGGAGGCAGTAGCCAGATGTGGTACTGAGCACACAAAACAGCTATTCCCAGGCCACTTTCTTTTTCAGACCAATATATTACTGTTTTCCATTCTTCAGTGCTGCATCACTACCACTCTTCCTGCGAAGCTGCAGCTGACAGAGCACTATTTTAGCAGAAATAATGTGAGTGGTACTACTGCTGTACTGCCACCAGGCACAATTCCTGTGGAATATCCCCAGATTTACCTGTGCTGAGCCTAATTGCTGCTAATACAGCAGTTAATTCTCAAATGTTTAAGAGAAAACGTATCTCCAATTAGGTATGGTGCAATTAGGGTGCATAACCCTAATTTCATGTTCAGTTTAATGGTGTTTTGGAAGTGCAAGACTCATTTTCCTTCTTATCTGTCATCACGGAAGAACGATATTGTGTTTTCTACTGGTGTATGTTTGCAACTGTTTGTTTGCAGCTTCATGGGAGTGAAGGTAGGAAAAACCCATGTCCGATGGTCCTGGGAGCTGACTGGGTCTCACGAGGAGATGACAGGGCTATGCCTAGTTATCCGTCTCTGAGACAGAAGCTGTGTGCTCTGTGCAATGCCTTGAGGGACCATTCCTTGTTTTATCTCCATCTTTTGCACTGTTATGGGTAACTGATCACAGCTGAAATGTTTTGCTCCATAAGAGCACGTATCCTCTCAAGAGATGCTGGAAGATAGAGGTGGATTCCTAGGCTGGTACGAACAAGCAGATGTTCCTTTTGAACACGCACAGAGAAGCCAACTGCTCTCATGATTCTACAGGACCTCCAAGAGAGATTGAGGTGTTCCTTTCTTTTCCCCCTGAAGCAGCAAGAACTTCCCTGGTTATGCAAGAAGTCATGGGGGATTGTATCCTGGCCTTTGGCAGCACAAGGACCTGTTGCCTTTTTCACTCAATTGAGCTGATTTTGTGTCCTGAGGTGCACAGGAACCAGGGGCACCTTCAGTGGGAATGAAATCCCTCTTCTGATGAGAATACTGATGAGATACAACCTGACAAGACTGATCCCCGATTTCCGGCTCTGCCCAGAGCCCCCCCAGCCCACCCCAGGGATGGGGACGGGGGACAGGGATGGTGCCCTGCTCGCATTCCCACCCCTCTCTGTGTGACCTCGCTCAGTGGCACGTGAATTACACGTTATGAGTGGGAATACCCCGCAAGCCGCCTTCCCGCAGAGGTCATTTACTCACTTGAAATGTCAGCTGGGCTATTTTTCTCCCCCTCTCTCCCCCCCTCCCTCTCTCCTTCCCCTCCTCCTCCCCGATCCTCACCTCGCAAAGCAGATGAAATGCCAAGAAGAAATGTCACTCCAGCAAGTAAGTTCGCTTTGGGGCATAAGTTGCACTTTGATAATGGTATTTGTTCTGTGGGTGGCCAAATTCCCCTCCCCCCCCCCTTTCTGGTCCTAACCATTATCTCAGGCAAAGATAAGGTTCATTAGTAGCTCCTCTGAGCTGTGGACACTGCAGAACTCACGAAGAAGTGTGTTCATTAATGATAGTACTTATTAATGATTGCTGCTTTCATGCACCTTTCAGGTTTATTCTGCTGCTGTCTCCAGTTGGGAAGTCTTTAAAAAACTTTCAAAACCTGCTCAGTTTTGAGGCACATGTATATGTGCAATCCATATATATGTGTGTGTGTGTTGTTTATGGTTACAATTAAATTTTACCTTAGTTTGTGCTTGGGCTCACGGTTTTACTAAAAATAATAATTATCTAAACCAAAAAATTAACTCAAATTCATTTATACCATTTATATTTTCACAAGCTTGGTCTGAGATTCCAGTCTATCTCTCTTTTGCAGCCTAAATGACAGCATTGTCCTTTTTTTCCAGTAGTAGGAACAGATATTCCTGTTTCTGTTGGTTAGGAAGAGGCTACTTAATTCTATAACTTATAAAGATAACATCAAGAAAATTTAAAGAGATTTGGTATTTCTCTTAAATTGACTCACACTTTAAAGCTTAACTCCTAAAAATATTTACTTGCTTTATATTGTCTTAACCTATTTCGGGTGGAGGACAAAAAAACCCAGAGATCCTGGAATGCATCTTGCATCTACTCTAAGAGGAGTGCACAGCTCCTCATGCACCAGCAATGTTAAATGCCTGTAACTTTCTAGCTAAAGACAATATGAATAAGAGGAAATAATATAAGCACATAAAATATGGAGCAGTGCCAGGAAAATAGGCTGAAACTACTATTTATCTTTTTTTTTGTGTAGCACAAACAATGAGCTTTTATCCTGAAAGGAATACTTTTCCACAGAACAGAAATCTAGATGGTGTCCAGGATTACATTGCCATCATGAATGAAGTGAAAAGAATAAAGAAACCCCCTTCTATCTATAGGAAAAAAATAAACACAATAGATACAAAGGGTAGTAGCATAGAAATATAATAGCTACAAATGGTGAGTAAACAAAAGCTTCTGAATGCAAAACCCCTTTGAATCTTTGCTGCATAAAATCTGCATTTTTCTGCTTTGAGGATGTGTTGGCTTTTATGTGCCTGTTGCACACTCACCTCCTACAAAATGGTTTTTCTCTTGGCTGCTGTCAGAGGTGGCTCCTGCCCAACTACATCACTGGCCATGCCACACAACCCAGTTCCAATCTCAAACCACACAGTCAGGTTTTCTCCCACAAACTGCACTAGTAAGTTAATCAGTGATAATGAGCAAAACAATAACAATTGAAAAGGACCCAAATTTGAAAAATATCCCAATTTTCACCTTTGTTGTCCCTAAACTGGGTTAAAGGACTCACTTGAAGTAAGGCCAGGTTTTGTTGTACCATTCATTTCATTTACCATGCAAGAGGTGGTGGGTTGCAAAGAGAGAAACAGTTCTTTCCCCTCCCTTCTTGTTTCAACAACCAGCAGTAATACCACCCTATCTTACAGCGTAATCCATCCTCTGAAAGTGAATCTGAGATAATCAGCAATAAAGCTGACTTATCCCTGCTCTCTGACAAATAGCAGCTTTTCCACATGCTCACATGGAGAAATTTCTGGACCAAGCTCACAGGAGAGACATGGTGCAAGTCCTTCCAAAACAATGGGGCTCTTCCTTCTCTGAAATCCAAGTGAGATGAGTGTCTAAATATCCCAGGATGCTCTACATCACTGAGTCACTGCAGAGCCAAACACCTTGGCCCTCGTCCTCAGGTGTGAAGAAAACAAAGACCTGGCTGAGGAAGAGCCATGGCTGATTCATACCATGCATTTTATATATATATATAAATAACTCTTTTCCATACAGGATCATAAAAGGAGATAGGAGAGCACAATCCACCCAGAGCTGTCACTGCAATCCAGGCTGCAGATACTGACACATACTCCTGTCTTGTTAAAGTGCTCTAACATAAATGCTATGGGTTTGGCAGTGGAAAGGCTCTGTGGGGCAAGTTCTCATGGAAAAAAAGATAAAATGAGGGAAGATAATGACACTAAACATGAGTGCATGCAGTTATAAGTCCATGGTGTCTATGTCTCTCATATGCAAGCAGATATGGTTACCTCCTTTATTCCCCACAGTTAAAGGCAGCATTTGTGCCATGGCAACTCCTGAAAAAATGAATGAGTTACTTGAGATTTTTTTTCAAGCTACTCATGTGAGCAACCTGACTCTGTACTCCAGAACTCCATCAGCACCTGCTCCGGGCAGGGAAGGCAGCTGTAGCCATGGCACATCAGTCACTCTGCAGCCTGTTGGGATTGAGGGTGGGTGACAGGGTGGTGTGTGGATACAAAGCACAGTGTTCCTGGTACAGCTGTGTTCAGGAGAGGGGGGTTGTACCATTACAGCACACCCTGTAAAGCATTTCTATGCCAGACATGACCTTACTTTTATTACCTAGACTTGTAGTGGTATGGCAAAAGGGGGTGGGAGAAGAGCATGGTGATCCCAGTTCTGCAGAACTGGGGTTCCTCTGGTCCCTCCACACACAATTCCCCATAAGCTGTTCAGATTCCCTTCAGGAAATCACACATGTGCTGTCTTACCACCCAGCAGCTGAAGTGAGCTCTCACAGGTTTAGATGCTGTAAGTGCTGCCCAGAGAAACCTCCAGTCTAAGCTGGAAGGCCACAGACACCCTTTTATCCTTTGCAGCTATTGCACAGGTTGAGGTTTTTAAAAGAACAGGCTGAGTTCACATCATCAGGTGCAAGGACAGAACGTTTTTCCCTAAGTCCCCACCATCACAGACTTTCACCATTGCCTATTCTATCACATTTTAAGCAACATGAGTGCTGGGGTCCACCTGGTGTGCATGGACTGTGAGCTCCTTATGAGCACCCCTCCTTCTGCAGCCCGTTGGAGAACTCCTTACGAGACGGTCCAGTTCTCCAAACACAAATATCCAAATATGAACAGATCCATAGCAGTCTCTGATGTGCTGTGCACATCAGATTCCAGCTGATGGTCTTTTAGCTCTGAACCAGAAATGTCACCTCAGGGTGGCATGAAACCCTTTCTAAGCAATCAATTAAAAGCGTAGCTGTGTCCTGGAATGAAAAGAAGAGAAGGAGGAAGGGAAAAGAAATTTTATTCACCTAATGGTGAAATGTGGTTACACTGCAAGGAAGGAGCCCACAGACTGTGTTTTTGCACCGCATTTTTACAGGCTTTGGGGCCAGATACAAGCTCACCGGTTCATGAACTCCCTTTTGGCCAGGGCCCAGAGCTGACACCAGCTGGGCACTTTTCAGCCTTTATAAAGTAAATTACACCCCAGGAGGCTGTCACTCTTTGCACAAATGAGGACAACCTGAGGTGAAGCCATACCACAAAATAGTGTGCCAGCACAGAGACAGTCACTGAGGTAACCCTGCAGAGCTCAGCTCCTGGCTTTGGAAGGCAGAAAGAGCTGCTGCTGCTGCTCCTACAGCCACTGGTGAGACACTCTGAAGGTGCTGGGGCTGCTCGTGTTAATGGTGTTTCTCTTCCCATTAGTAAGCTGTGCTTACTTTTCAGGCCTCAGTTTGAGGACAACCTCTGCTCCCCACTGTAAAGCAATTTGAGATGAAAGCTGCTAGTCATGTAACGGGTATGGTTATGAGTCAGCAGCTTCAACCGTTTCCCAAGGTTTTTGTTTTTACTTTAATATCAAAAGAACAGCATGAAATCCAGGTCTTACCCTTAGTTGTTCCCAGCAAGAGGAATAACTCGTATTTCCAAGGAGCTGCTAGGTGACAATTTCACCTGGACATATGAGATCAGCTTTCACCAGCTCCTGTCTTGAAAGGAAGAGTGCTCTTATGGAGAGAGCAGAGGTCAGTACTTAGGAGATCTGGTCTCAGCCCCATGACAAGAAGGTATGTGACCTTCAGCATGAGTCTCAGCATCCCAGGACTCAGCTCCTCCCTCTCAACTGAGAAGTAAAACATGCCTTTACCATTTCACTCCAATACCCTGTGAAAATGCTGCTGCACCCTATTACTCTATAAGAGGGAGGTGAAAACTGTTCCCGATTGCTCTTTTATCAAATGAGATATTCATTTACTCCTGAATGGCCAATACAAAAGCAAAAGTGAGTCCAGTGCAATAAATGTGGTGAGGGACTGAATTTGAGAAGTGCTCTCTCCATGCTTTGTGGGCTGCCTGACCTTCAGCTGAAACCACTACATTTTTCATAGTCCAACCAATTCTTTTGGAAAAAACCAAGAAAGCAGCATAAGGTACCACAGTTGGATTTGCCTGGTGTGAGACAATAGGAAAGCAGTGAAACTGAGGACACAGGAGGGTTTGTTGCCTCCATTGGTAGGAAGCACTGTAATAGCTGTCAAGGTTAAGCAGCCACTGTAACTTATCCTCATGGCTGCAACGCTGCCACACAGCTCCATATAGGTCACTTTTGTTCCATTTAGGGCTCTTTCATGTAGACATACTGAAGAGTCTTTCAGTACAAAAGAAAGATGATGTGCCTCTGGTGGTTTACCCTCAGGACAACCCCTTGAGAGTGGGGAGAAGTGGGAACAGGCTGAGAAACTGCAGCAGGACTTTGCTGAGTCCTGCAAAGCTGAGCTGGACACCTCCTGCCTCCCAAGATTTCACTCCTGCTTCCTCAGACTAGGCTACAAAAACAGCTTTCCTCTGCTGTCTGAACAGA
Organism: Calyptomena viridis; assembly: GCA_013390005.1. NCBI lineage: Eukaryota > Metazoa > Chordata > Aves > Passeriformes > Eurylaimidae > Calyptomena > Calyptomena viridis. The sequence goes on along the minus strand of WEIV01009814.1, from coordinate 231,211 downwards.
GAGGAGGTCCCATTACACAGCTCATTACACATCAGAAGTGCCCTAGGCTTAGCCTCAGCACTAGAGAGGACAGTCCTATAAATGGCTTTTTCCCAGAAATGGACTTTCAGGCAAAGCTGTGTGTTTCCATGCAGTCACACCTTCTCCAGAAAATGGGTCAGCACCCCGATAGCAAATCTGCCAATGGGAACCAGGACTTTAGTATTATTAACATCAGTGAAAACCATGGGGGAATTCAGAACAGCCTGGGACAAGCAGGTGAATGGGAAGACAAAATTCCCTGATGCCAAGCGTTGGTAATGCCTCCTACAAAGTACAGTGGAAAATGACTCATACCTGCATTTGGCACACACATTCCCTGTCATTGCCCGTGGCCAGGGAGAACTAAGCTTAAACAGCTGAAAGAAAAATCTCCATACCTGGTACAGCGAGCCAAATAAGTAAATAAAGTATTAAGAAGGAGAGGGATGTGACAGAAAACCAGACTGAACATATTCTAGTAATGGGGTTTCTTTAATGTGAGTTAATGGCTGCCTTCAACCGGCTCATTGGTCTGTAGCAAATAACAGCTCTGCACAAAGCCAGAGGGTGTCAGATGTCTCTTTTTTTGTGTCTGAAAGGAGAAAGTCACTCATGTAGGCAGGTAGCTGGAAACAAAAGGAGCCACCATCCCTGCCAAGGTCTGATCTGGAGACAAAGCTATGGCAGAGCTGGTTACCCTGACTGTGCTGAGTGGCTGCGAGCATTGCTTGGCAAGGTCTAGGAGGGGTGTGTGGCAGAGAATGGAGCAGACCCAGGGGCTGATGATCTGCAGAGCCCCGCAGCTCAGAAATGATTGGCAGGACAGGCTCAAATGTTGCCAGCCACAGGACTTTCCAATGTTTGTTCCCGTTGTGTTTGGGGCTTGGGCAGTCACCAGCATCCTTTGTGGTCAAAGTGTGTACCTGGCTTGTGTCATCCATTTCTCCTCCTGAAGGAAAACATCCTACAAGGCCTTAAATATTGATTTACCTCTCAGACCAAAGGGGAAACTGTTCACTGTATTTGCTAACATCCCCTTATCGCTGAAGGACAGCTGTAATAGACTCAGAAGAGGGTGTGGAGCAGAAATGAAATGACAAGCAGCAGAGAAGTTTCAGTAGAGAGTTGGAAAAGTGTAGGTGTGTTTCATCTGTAAGTAGGGTGAGTAAGTGGGGATGAGACAGGAGCATTCCTCTAAAGAGTGGATGGGGATGGGGAGCACCTCAAACATATTTTGCATCCTTTAACCTAAGGGCAAAAAAACTCTCTGTGAAACTGAGATGAAGGATATAAGGAAATTTAAAAAAAATCGATGCCTCCATACAACTGACCTAGATGTGCTGCTATAGAAAGTCACTGTGACCAAATACCTCAAGACCACCAAAATGGGACTCAGTAACTATAAGGACATGCAGATGACCAGCTTGTTTCTAAAGCAGACAGAAGTCCCTATGTTTCTAGACATAAGCAAAACACTCTGTCAGAAATAACATATCTGTAAGGTCTTTTTGTACTATCCTGAAAGCACCTGGAACTGATCAACAGGTTAAAGAAGATGCTGGGTGGAAGTTCTGGACTATAATGATGATGAAGAAAGTGTTATCAAGAATAAACTTTTGAACATGCAAACTAGCCCGCAACTTGTATTAGAACAGCAGAATGTCTCTAAATGCAGGAATTTAAGGTGCAGGGACAGAATTTCAGAGGTATCTGAGCAGATACAGCCAGCCTTCCTGCATTTATGTGCTCTGTTCTTTGTTATTACAACTTTGGACTGATCCTGAAGAATTCCTGATTTCCCATGGTTGTTTTCATTAGTTCTGAATACAAATAGGATGTATCCTTGAGAAAGATCCTTCTTAGCATGAGTGAAAGTGGCAGGACCAGATTCAAAGCACACCTGAGGTACGTTTAACTGCCCAGGACACCTCTTACAGACTGGGATGTCTTTGATTTATTCTCCCACACCCACACACCAGGCCTCTGGAAATGGGAGAGCTCCTAACTGCACCTGAAAAACAGCAATTCCTGTAAAGGAAGAAACTAAACACACCTTGCTTTGTTCCAGCCAGAAGGCCCTTTGGGTACCCCTTCCTTGTCCAGCCAGCACAAGAAAATGCAGAGATCTTGACATCAGCACATGCAAGGAGCTGTGTAAGAGCTTTGCAGTGACAGACTCACAACAGCAGGACAGCATCCTTCCTTATCCTTCTAATCCAACAGAGCCCACTGCAAGGAGAAACGGTGGGAAGGAAGAGCTGCCTTTGGGTGATGCTTCACTTCGGGCCAAAGTGCTCTTGCTCTCACTGTAACCCTCTTGTCCAACAACCTCAGACAGCACCACTCACTCCCCACAGCCCCCAAAACATACGTGAGAATGAAGCCCTTGCCCTGGGCTTGGAGAGTGGCATGGGTGCAGTGGGCTGGGAGCAGGTTTGTCCCTGGCAGGAGTGACTCCCAAGAGGGACCTGCTCTAAGGTAGGGCTGACCTGCAGAGCAAACTGCCAGCAAAGCCTCGTCCAGCAGAGAACTAATTTAGTCTCATGTACAGTTGATGAATGAAGAATTTCCTCTTGGGACTAAATTACAGGCCTTGTCAGGGTTGCTCTTTCGTGATCTGTTATTTAGATGTAATTTTCCAACAGGGCTGGAACACATAGCCATGAGCTAGAATAGTATTTGCTGTGAAGAGCTGCCACACACCGTCCTTCACATCCCACACCCTTTCCACCCTCCCCGGTATCCCCCCTCCTTCCCTCCCTCCTGACACACAGGCGAGACCCACTAGGCACAACTCTCATTGCATTTGTTAGATCCATACTGAGGTCCTTAATTAAACCACAAGAATGGCATTTGCCCACCTTCCCTGCGCCCCTGTTGTACAAAGAGTCATGTCTTGTTTGAACATGCTTAAAAACAGACAAGAAGGCTTTTTTCAGACACTGATGATTACAACCCTGTGTCAATCTTTTTTCCCCTTGGCTTGAAGGTAGACCTGTGATCCTCCTTTGGCTTTTTGAACTGTTGGAAGCTGTGTAAACATACAGCATGTTAGTAAAGCTCTGCTGACCTAATGGTTGTTGAGTGCAGAGCGATTACATTCAAACTCACAACGCTGCCACCTCACCTGGTTTGAGGTCACTAACGATGAGGTCTGAAAGCAAAGGCAGGAACACTGTACTTGGGCATTACCTAACGAAGAAATGGCTGGGTAGGACTACTTAAAGGAGTTTTATAACAGTCCAATAATTGTTTCAGACTTTAATCCCAGGATGCTATCTCCAGTTAGGAAGCTGACTGTTTGAATGCAGGGCAGTAAATTGGAATGCTGAGGGACCCCGTTACAATGCAGTCCATAGACCCATCTGGGAGTCACTCTGCTAGACATGCAGCAAAAATCCAGAGAGACTGGATGCAGCTCAAACCAGGACTCTATTTTATCCACTTGCACACCATCACACCTTTCCCCTATGTGAATTTGGCCATGTGCTGAGAAGCAGCAAGCTATGCAGCCTGCAGAACTGCAAGGCCTCTAGGTGAGGAGCTGGGATCCGTTTTGTATAAGTGACGGTGACCGAATAGCCTGAAATAATTTTCCAACATAATGCTGGTGTGGAGACTAAACAAATCAAGGAGCTGCTGACAGCAAATTATATAGTTTTAGAATAGCATAAAGGAGCTCAGCGCAGAAAATGGTGAGGGATGAATTTGAACTCATTTACACACAGGGATAGACCAAGTATCTTATTTTATAGCCTCCCTGATGATACCTGGCACGCTGACACTGTCCAAACATAAGTCCCATGTGATCACTTTGGCACCTGTAGGACGGTGTGCGTGGGCCCACAAGTCTGGCTCAGATCACATCCTCGGGCCAGCACAGTGAGGAAAGAGCCCTAACCACAAGTGCAAGGAGTTCCTACCACAGGCAGATGCTGAGCAGGGACACTCTCGGGGACCTGGAATCTTTCTGGTCCGTAGTGGTTTTCCTTTGGGTGGAATCACAGAGGGGCAGCTTGGAGGGGCTGGAAGGGCTTGGAGCAGGATTGGCAGCTCTTGCTTGCCTGTAGGGTGCCTTCATTCCTTTGCCTAAGCTCCCGAGGTCCTGCTTTCTTCTTGAACTGGAGACAAGATCATTAGCTCCAGGAGAAGAGAGAGGATGACAGACTCCAGGAGTTGCAGGTGTCCCCCCAAAAGCGGCACCTCATCCACAGGGCCCACAGGCTGCCAACTGCGGAACGCAGCGACACAAGGGCGCTCCTCTGCGAGAAGGTGCGATTTCCATTTGCACTCTGTCCCTGTCAGGAGCCTTCCTGACTCCAGCAGCCCTGAAACGCTGTTTCCTGTGGGAGCCTGAGCCTTGGCGGGAGCTGCGGGAGAGCCGTGGCTGCCTTGGTGGGCAGATAATAGAAACAGCACCATCTACTGACCCGTGCGGGTGAGCGGCCGAGAGACAACGGGGTTACCGGGACACGTGAAATGCCATCGCATCCCACATCCTTCGTATTCTGGGACCAGAGGGCGGGAGCATAAATGTTACAGTGCATTTACACCCACTCCCGAGCCTCAACAACACGCGGTAGTGTGGATCCCTGTTAGAGCGCACTGGAATCCTATTTGAAAACCTACTCCTTTCTCTGCGCATAAATCTCCTGCCAGCAGATTTGTGATTTAAAAATATCTCCACAGGTCTTTGTGTGTTGGCTCCTTGGAACATTTACGAACTTGAGGCAAAAATTACGGTCCCCCTTTTCTAAGTACCTGAACAAACAGCAAACCGGAAGGACAGAATAGGCTCCCAAAGGCCATCAGCCTATGCCAACTGCAGCTGTATGTAGCTCATGAGTTCAACTCTGTGTATCAGCAATTTTTATGGACATGCAGGCAGGTTTATGGACATGCAGGTGGGTTTGCCGCATGCTCCTTGATGCATTAAATAATGAATGACTTCATCTAACCTGCAGTTTAGACTCCTATGTCATGTCTGATGACAGTGACTTGCTTTGCAGAACATTTTTGTCTGGTACAGCACAATGACAGGGTTTAGTACTGGACCAGGTAGCACAGCTGCATCCATATGTGCCTGTCAGCAGCAAGCTGACCCAGCACTCCCACTGCCAGGATGCTCAATCAAGTGACACACAAACTTTTAGCAGTGGAGAGTCTGCATGAAATAGATTTTTTGTTTCAACTACACGCAGCTATGTTTTAATGGCACAAAATTAATTTGTAACGTTTTTCTCAGTATTCACAACTCCCCATAAGACAGGTCTGTCTTCTCTATTACCCCCAAAATATTTTCTACATATGAAGAATAAGGCAGGAAGGCTGCATTTCTACCCCTCTAGATCCCATGGCTTGTGCTGTGTGGCATATTCTGCCCCATATATAAGAAAACCATCAACATCTCCTGGGAAAAGCTGAGAGAACAGCCTGGCAGCTTTGTGCTGAGCCCTGGCACTCACCAGGTCCCAGTCACACAGCTAGACCTCTTGTTTGGGAACAACACTAGCCGTTGCACAGCCTTCTCCCCATGAAATCTGTATTTCCAGAACTTCCTTGTTCCCAGATCCTCGGGAGCATAGCTGCTTACTGTGAGGAATGTCTGGTTGCTCTCCTTGAAATGAAATGCCCCAAGTAGTGGGTGGTATTGGGTGCAGGTTTGTAAATGTTGGCTCCTATGGTGCTCTTTCCACACAGGTGCCAACACGATGAGTGGACGGCTGCTCACTCTGGGCAGGGGATGGAGCAGCTTCAGACACTGACAATCACATCCTTGACAGCTGAGGAAAACAGGAGCCATCCCCACTTTTCATGCAGCTTCTTTAGCACCACCTCTCTCTCATGCAACTACTCCCCTCTAGCATGAAGCATGGTGGGGAGGTGAGGTATCACATTTTGGAAGAGCCTCACCCAGTGCTGGTGGATCCTCCTTGCTTCTCTCCTTCATGCACATGGCCTAAGGTTCCCAATGGTAGCTTCTGGTGACCACAGCCAGTACGGTCCCTGTTTCCCTGTGCCCCTGAGTCCCAAGGTCAAGCACAACACAGAATCACAGAATGGTTTGGGTTGGTAAGGATATTAAAAAGCTCATCTAATTCCAAGCCCTCTGCCATGGGCATGGACACCTTCCATTATCCCAGGTTGCTCAGAGGCACTGTGGGATGCCTGAGGAATCACTCGAGCCTTTGCCTGTTTGTGGAGAGAGAAGGGTCAGCCACAGTTCTTCAAAGCCATATCCCCAGTTCTCAGGCTTCCACCATAAATTTCACAGAGTGGCTGGTGTTTCCCTTCAAGATCTCTAGGATCAGGTTCTCCTGCTTTTTCTCACACTTTTTGTCTTTGTGATTTGAAGGTACTTTAACAACTCAGAAACCAAAAGTCAACGAAAGTCTTCCGCAAATACAGGAGTTTTGAGTAATTTCCCCACTTTGAGGGCAGTCTCTGAGCTCACACATGCTTGCTAAGAGCACTGGAGATCCTGCTCCAAGGGCTTGAGAGCAGCTTTGATTCTTTCCATTAATGGCCTCTTAAGAGCTATACTCTACAGCTGCCACATCTCTTGAGGCATAAACCCTGACATTCAGCATTTTAGCACTGTTTTATTTAAGAAGGGTTGTTCTTGTTCTTCCCCATCTCCTTCAGTTAGTAATTCCTTGGTGATTTTATCTCCAGTTTTAACTGCTGCAAACCTCTGGATCCTGCTGTATTTCCCCAGCTACCAGCCCTGCTATCAGTGCCAAATATCTCAAGCTGTCAGGGCATTGCTGAACTGAAATTCCTTGAAGCCACTGGTAGCCTAAAGGTGAAGCACTTAACTCTATTGCATTGGGGTTAACGACTCTGATGGCCCGTTTTAGCTTATTAGTGGTGGCCAGTTGCTGCTGGTGGCAGCGTGGGGACAGACTTAACAGGGTCCACCCTGGAGCAGCTCCAGCTCCTGGCTGCGGACAGGAGCTGCCATAATTTGCTGTCTCACTCCAGATTCCTTAGGATTTTCCTGAAAATGTGATCCGTGTTGCATTTTTTCATACTTCTGGGTTTGTCCCTAGTAGGAGAAGGGGTGGGGTCAGGTCTGTTTTTAGCGTATTTTTTCCTTTGGTTTTAAAGTTTATTTAAACTGACTCACATTTAATTGTCCTAAGGTAAACAGATGAATCACCCAGGGGGGGATACACCTCCAAAGGTCAGGGTTCAAAGCAAGTTTTTTTAGTTTCTTTCTTTTCATTGGGCTTAAAAAAGGAAAACTGGGTTGGTTGGAAAATAAAACTATTTTATTTGGGAGTTTAGCAGACAGTGACTCAGATTTTTTAGTTTCCTGAACTTTTTACTTTTATATAAGTAAGACTCTTGATAAACAGGTATTGGGCCCACACCTGTCATGGAAAGAGCAGCAGGAGTTCAGCACAGTGCGGTAACAGAAGCTCTCTTGTTTTCACACTGGGATTAGCTTGTTGGCTACAAGATTCTTGATAACTCCTAATTTGAGCCCTTCAGACCAAATGTGCTTCAGCGCCCTTTGTTTTTTTTTCCCTTTTGGAAAGATAACAATCAGTCAATGAGAAAACACTATTTAAAAAATTAAAAAAAAAAAAAAAAGCAGCAGAAGAAAAGAGCCACAAGTTGAATTTTGCTTCTGGAAAGTGTGGTCCCTTGAAATCCCTCAACAACTTGCTACTTGAATTTTTCTCTCCTATTAAAACCCATTCACAGTAAAGGGTTCCTATTTCTGACCTCACTTGTCTGTGTGGGATGTGTCTCCAGCTCCGTGTTGATATATTGGCTATGGAGCTGCTACCTGGTGTGGTGTGAGGTTGTCAGAAAACAGGCTGTACCTTTGTATTTCCCAACATTTTCACTTTGATCTGGTTTTGGGGCTTGGAGCTATCTCGGGTCATGCTAACAGCACCTGTATCCCTGCAAGAAACACCTTGCTCCATTGAGTTTTGTTGCTGATCCCTTCCCTGCTGCCAGTAATAGAGAGAAAAACACACCAGTAAAGGGCTGCAGAAACATAAGGCAGCAGAAGTCACACAATGGGATGAGTGATGTAGAACAAGGATATTTGCTGCAATTGCAACTTTTCCCTCCCCAAACCAGGCAGCACTAGGATCATCATATGATCTGGTCTGAAATTTAAGCAGAAAGAACAAACTGAGGATTTATGAGCCCCCATCCAGCTCTAGGATGAGTGACAAGACTGTGCATGTGCTCTCTACATCGTGAGCCCATCATTCATTGCCTGCTGGATAATGCCTGGGAGATATCTGCTTCCTCTTGTTCTCCATCAAAAGAGAGGTCCCAAAAGTTCCTCTCATTTTGGGAACTGAGGTACATCATTCTGCCAGCATGGAAAGGCTGTTGGATACAGCAGGGTTTTCCCACAAGTTTCTGATTTGCAAATACTTTGTGCTTCCCTTTTTGTAAAACATGGAAGGTAACAACACTTTCACTGAGATTCCTCTGAGATACTCAACTACCATGGTCATACTTCAATTAGATGCATTCCTCCATGGAAAAATGTAAGGAAATATTCCTTTTCTCACTGCGATATTTTTGAGAGTTCTGAAATTGGAAACAAAAGGGAAAAAGTCCACATTTCTAAACCATCCAAAATATTCGCTTCAATGGAAAGACACTCATCAGAAATCTGACAACCAACAATGCATTTTACTATTGTCTTTTGCTTTTTTAATTACCACCTATTTTCCTTAGCTTGCCAGGAATATTTAAATGTGAACTGATAGCTAAAATACTTTGTGAAAAATAAGCATATATAACAGCAGTGACTCAAAAGGCAACTCCTGCTACATTTTGTTGACATTCTATAAATGAGAGATGAAAATAAATTCATTCCTGCTTTTCATTACCATTTGGGTTGCAGCATAAGTCAGTGGACAACATTCCAGTACTTTGTGTTCACACGTGTGTCACCAAAAGTTTTTCCCAATTTGACTTAAAAGCGATACAGGGAACTTGAAGACCACTTAAACCAAACATTATTTGTTTGCTGGGTCTCTGAGCATCCATAAATATTCCCTGATGGAGACAGGACTTTTGGTGTGATCCAGAATCACTGTTCCTGTGCTCTTTTGTCTCTCTCAACATTTTGGAAATCAAAGCGAACACTCAGCAATGTGGGGTCTGTCTGTATTTACACCAAAGTTACCGGAGCCTCCATGGGCTTTCCCTGCATGCTCTCTCCTTCTTGTTCTCCCTCTATTCTTTCTGGAGGTGGATGTGTCCTTGAGAACACCGATCTGCTCTGTGTGTTTCTTTAGTTTTGCCTCTATTAGTAGCTTCCGTCCACCCTTCCAGCTCTGAGCACGGAGAGCTGGCAGCGAGGAGATCAAACAAACACAGCTGCTCCCATGTCCCTCCCGCTGGAAGGCAGCTCCCGGAGCCCACAGCGGCCAGGGCGCAGGTGGAAGTGGGTGGCTTTGAGGCCGAGGTGTAAAATACCCATAATTAGACATGAATTACATTTAATACCCATGACAGGGCCTGGTGGGAAACAGGTGGGGCAGAAAGCTCGGAGATGCACACTGGAAAAAATTCTCCTGATTCGACTTGATCTCAAGCCCATGGAAGCGCATGGAAAGAATCCCCCAGAGTTGTGATGGGCTTTGGACCAGCGATCTGTGTGAAAAGGAGGGAGAGTGCAATAGGAAAAGCTGCATATACAGGATGGGTTGGCAATTTCAGCAGCTTTCCCCTTGGCAGGGAGAGTTAAAGGAGAAAGGGGGGAGGAAATTAAAAAAGAAATAAGAGAAAGAAGAACAACTAATCAAAACACAACTGGAGGGCAGGGGGAAAAGCAGAGGAATGGTGATTTATATCTTCGTTTCAAAGATCCTCACACTCTCTATTCTGACACACCTTGCAGAGAGCAACAAAACAGCCTGGGCTGCCAGAAATAAATGTTATGGCTCTCACGTTCCCAGTTCTTCTTGTTTTTCTGGAGAGCTATTTCAGATATTTCTTACAATCTGACCTTTGAGCTGCTTGGAAGATTTACTGAGTGCCTCACACGCAGTCATTTTTGCAAAACTGATGTGTAGCATTAGCTATAGGAGAGTGTTCCAGTGATGTGCAAATAGGTCAAGGCAAAAAGCGAACCAATAAGGTAACCAAACAGGAATGCAAACTGAATGGAGCCTTTTATGCAAAGGTGAAGGGTTCGGTTTGTTCCAGAATTATGAAATATTGAAAAGCTTGTGTCAGAGCCCACCTACTCAAAACCTCTTGATAAGCAGAGATGTTTTTAAAGCTTCCCAGGCTTCAGTGCATTTGTCCTTGCACCTCTAAAGATGTTGGTCTTGGAAACTCACCTCTAAGTACAAATATGTGGTTGGAAAATCTAACTTTATCGTAACACACAAAACATACAGTAAATTTTGAATTTATGTTTGTGTGAGATGGTTTCAGACTTGCCAATGTTATCACGTGTACCTGGTTTTGGTGGCTTTTTTTTTTTTTGTAAAAAGCAAGTCATCTGCTTTGTGTTACTCTGTCCCAAATCTCCTGCCCTTCCATATAAATTTATCCACACTCCTCCTCTGGCTTATGTGGGGGCACATCCTCAGCTGATGCAAGTTTCCCTTACTTTTGATACCTACAGAAAATCTAAGTAAATCTCCTTAATGGATACTGAACAGCAGCCACAGAAACCCACACTCACAGCTTTGCCTCAGCAGTATTCCAGGCTGAGTTTACAATTTTTCTTTCCCAGATGACTCATACCTGTGAATTTATTTCTCATTTTTCATGACCAAAGTGCCATGTTTTTCACTTGAACAGTCAGGCAAATCCTTCCTGGAAGTTTGTGTTGATATTTTAAATCCCTTTGATTTCTTTCATTCTAACACTTAACAGTTGCAATGATTCAATAAAGAAACAGAAGTGACACCCAGTGACCCAAACAACTCAAAATATACCATTGGCACCAGAGAGTCCAAAGAGACAAAAAGGGATACAGGGAGTAAACCACTTTTTTCTCCTCTCATTTAAAAGGATCCAATAATTTTAAAGTGGTGTTAAAAAAAGTGGAAAATTAGTCTGGTTAGAAGTTCTGAACCAAAAAGGCTGAATAACTTCATGAAGTATTTCTAATCAATTTCTAACCATCTGTAGTGTTTTGTTTGTCCCTATGGGAAAACACCAAAGGGAACACAAGGTAAATCCATATCACACCCTCCTGCAACTGTTTCGTCCACTCAACAGATACCTGTCTCCAGTTATAAATGAAGACCCTTTTGTTCTCAAGCAAGTGCCACTCACCAAGAACACCTAATTCCCATTAAAAAGCCAATTTTGGACCTAAATGTTGCTTAATTGTAGTCAAGGTAGATTCACTTGACTCCATTTTAGTGTTGATTTTTCTTCTCCTAAGTAGGTCAGTGCCAGAGATGCCAAAATCTTTCATAGTTTGCAAAATATTCCCCCCCATTTACGGGGGATCCTGCAGCACCTACATCTGGACTGTGGCTTGCAGTGGACCAACAGCCAAACACAACCAAAGGAATACAGAGTCAACCTGATGGGATTCTGTGGGTGCCACAGGACAAAAAACCTCCTGCTTTAGCATTGCCAGAGGCTGGCAGGCCCAGCCACCCTGCACCTAGAGTTAGTTTGTCTCCCTCATGGTCATGGGATGAATCCTGCTGGGGAGGGAGCTGAGATGATGTTCCTCCTTAAGGAAACTTGCCCGGCCAGTGGCATGAATGTGAAAACAAGGAGTTGCTGAGAGGCACCAACATGGCGTTAACACCAAACAAGGCTGAAAATTTCCATGACTAGCCTTCTCATGGCTTTTAGTCATACCTGAGCCAGGGAACGGAGACACATGTGATAATTAAAGCAAAAACATCTTTTTGAACCTTAAAAGATTTGAGTTTGACTGAACTGGAATCTTAGACAAAGGTTCACATGGGTTTTTATTTCCCCCAAGCCAGTTTATCCACCTTTGCTTTTCAGACAGGCTTAGATTTTAATTCTCAATACCTGTGAGGTTATTTATGCGACTTTGTTTGTTTGTTTGTTTCCAATTAACTTTTAATTCATTTTTGGGTCTGAGCAGGATACTTATTTTTCAAAATGTTGGGTGTAACCATTTATATAAACAAATCTGCCTCACTAATTTTTCTCCTTTTGATGTTGATTTCCATTACTTTTAGCCCCATGTGAGATGGGAGACTCTCCTACATGTCCTGCTTAACTCTATTTGAGACTAGACACCAGTGACTTCAAGCTTAGACACAATTAGATTAAAATAATTTCTTTTAAACCAGATGAAAACATCTGCAGAACATGACCACTTTCACCAATTTGTGCCCATGTTTTTCAGTTCATCAGAAAACCCAAATCTTCAATGTTTCAGCCAAAATGGCCCATTCAATCTAGACTTCAGGCTGAGAGAAGTGGGCTCTGTGGGGTTTTCACCAATTTTTACTTTGCAATTTTTAATGAAACACCATAATTTTCTACAGGAGAATCACAACAGCAATGGCAATAACAACAAATACCTCATTTTCCAACCTGCTGTGTTTTGTATATGGTTTTAGACTCCATTAAACATGGGCTAGAAACACAAGAGGAAAAAATCTGAGCTGGTTGTCTTTTGGAGCATCTCCCTTATCTCACACTGACAATCTCCTCTGCTGATTCTCAGAACTGCACTACAAGTCCCTGATTGCATTAAGGAATACACTTGTTAAGACAGAAAAAAAAAAAAAAAGAAATCAAACCAGACAAGTGCTTTTCAATTCCCATAACTTCAGTTTCCCTGGTTCAGATTCTCCTTAGTTTTCACACAAGCAAACTGTGGGAAGGGTAAGGGATGAAAGCCAGGAAAAATGTGGTCCTTTTTTTGAGTGACTTCAGGTGTTCTCTGTTTCTAACTGCTAGAGGTGAGACAGAAGGGTAGGTGGTGGTGGTGTAGTGGCTTGATCCAAACTCAGAGCAGGCAGCAAAGCTGAGGTTGCACAGTGAAAAGGATGCCGTAAGAAGGGGTGTTTAACAGCTCATGGAATGCTCAGCCAGCCTTTACCGTAGGACATCTTGGGACAGAAAAAGGTCCCTTGAGGTGCTACAGTAAAACTTGGGAATGTGACCCTCTGTCTATTTGGATGCAGAGCAGAAAGATGAACACAGTCCCTCTGTAACCTCACACAAACTGCTCCATTGGCACCTTGAAGCCTCCCAGGAAGCTCTGCCTCAATGGCACAGTTGAGACCCATTTATTTAGTGGATAAAATGGTACATAAGTTGTACAAAGTGATTTGAGATTTGCACACATGTGGAAGCCAGTTGAGATTAATTACTGCTCGGGTCTGCACAGCACTTTGCAAATGCAAGGCAGCACAGGAACACTGAGTATCATTATTTCTATCTACTCACCAGCTGACTTTTTAATACCAATTAACAGCCAAACTCATGCAAAGAAATGAATATAAAAATATTGGAAATAGAAACATATATACTTCCAGCTATCCAGAGACCCCTTTTCTACCATAAGCTGTCTCAGGCCAGGGCACAATTCAGCTCTGTTGGACAGATCAAAGAGCCCCACCTCCAAGAAAGCTCCAATGTAGTCTAATTAGAAAGGATGCTGAGTCCCTAAAAACTCTCTGCCTTTCTTTGAATGTTAAAGTGATATATAACTCCTTAAAGAGCAGTGACACAGTGCTCCCTTACCCCAGGGAAGGAAGAAGGATCCATGTCTGTGCCACAACGAAGCAAATACCTTCAGGTTTTACAGCCAAGACACTCAAACCCAGGCCTAGTCCTCCCATGGAAAGAAACCCCAAACCAGCAGGAGAGCTGAAAACAGCACATTGTTCTTGTGCAGAGTTATTGAGGTCCTTCATATCAGGGATCAAAACAACAACTTTTCATCATACTTCATTCTTTCTCACAGGTACAGGTCTGTTTTCCCCTGTTCCCTTGCTGAATGGGTTTCCAGGTACAGCACTGTGCCCTGGGCATGAAGGGATGGGCTGGAACATCGGGTTTAGTTTTCCATCATGGCTTGGTCATACACGCCAATCCCCCTCCCTTCTCTTCTGGCAGACAAAAGGGACAACAAACTGATGCAAGAGCAATTCCCGTCTACTCTACAGCCCTTCTGGAGAACCAGCTGGGAAAGAGAACAAGATCCACACATTTCCAAGTCCTAAAATCCCTAAGCTTTAAAAGGACAATAGTTCCAGCTTGCATTATTTAGGAAATTCAACAGTTGTGGTGAAGAAGGGAGGAGTGTAATGTGTCTGTTTATTTGCTTTCTGGCTACTTGAGCAGTCCTGCCATTTTCCCAAGGGTTGAAAGGACGATGCTATCAGAAAGCTGACTGAAGGCATACAAATTTCATATGCACTGGGGAATGAAAGATTTGCTTCCAAACATTGGGTGCATTTCCAAACTCTCCACACCTCCTGAATGTGGTCAAGAAACCTCGTAAGAGTCGACTCCACTTTAAATGGTCTGAATCCAGTTGGGCCACAAATGCCATAAGAAGAAAGTTTCTCATGCCACAGTGAAGAATTTTTCCCATGTAGACAAGGCCTTAATTAATCTTTAAAGTGTTACAGTTTTAATTTTAGGTCACAGTTGGGGCTGGTTCTTACCGTGGCTCTTGTCCAGCAAAGCTCTTAAGCACATGGCTAATTCTAGGCATTTAAAGTAGCCTTGTTAACTCCTATGGGATTGCTCACATGCTCAAAACTATGCAGATGTTTAAACTCCTGCAGGATCGGGACAGAACTGTCCTCCTCGAGTCACAACAACAACACAACGACACAAAATGCTCCTGAACCGACCTTCAAAGTTTTGTCTGAAGGCACACTGGAAGGACCAGACAGCTGGCAGGCTTTGCATTAGTTCCTTCACCACAGTATAAATTACCCCTGATTTGCTTAATGACTGTTTGGAATCAGGATGTCTCAGCCCCACTAATACAATGCCCCACGGGCAATAATCCTTTTTTTTTTTAAGGAGAGTCATAGGCAAAGTACATTTTCAGCAGAATAAACCACTTCACACAACTGTAGGTGAACTATGTGCTGTGTAAGGACCCTGGGCCCTGGCAAAGTGAATCGGTGTGTGCTCACTTTATGTGCTTGGTTTGAAGGAGTGTGGTTTATTTCTCGGCAAAAAATAACATTTTTAATGAGGGCATATCAGCCAAAACATTGATTAACCGTGGCTCTTAAAAGCTTACTCAAAGAGGTATGAATTTAATTAGCCCTCGTCAAAGTAAGAAGAATTAGCAGTAAGCTGGTTTATAACTCAATTCTCCTGGCTGGAGGACAAAATGAAAGGAATAATTTTTAAAAGCGAATGATTAGAGAGGTGATTAAGTGATGCTGTCATGTGTGCTTGGGCTCCAAGTACAAATTTCATTTAAAAAAACAGAAATACGGAAAAGACAACGAGAGTAATGATGAAGGCCCTGATTTGTCACATTGGTGTTGCTGTAATTCCTGATTCTCTGACTTGGGCTACATTAAAGAGCATTGAGAAGCAATAGGAGCAGTTAATGTGAAATTCAGTACTCTTTGCTTGGAGGTCTGCTAAATGATGTTCAATAGATGCCAGCTAGCTGACTCCAAAACCCACTTTGTCTCACCTAGACAAACCCTCCTTTCTCATTTCTGTAAGAACAAAATAGCCTGTAGCAACCTTCCTGACATGTGACATGTGAAACATCTGCACCTGTAAGGAGCAGATCAAAAATTAAATCTAATAAGGCTCTTTTTTTAAGTTAGTGTTGCTTCTTGAAATAGATTTGGGATTTTTTTAGTCACCAAAGCTTTTTAAAGCAAAAAACAGATTTAAGAGAAAGTCTGAGAGACTGGAGAGTTCTGAGCAGGAGTCCTTTGCCATTCTGAAATCCTGTTCCCAAAGATCTGCTGAAGTGCTGGCCATCCTCATGGAATCTGATGGACATTTACTGACTCTCATTTTAGAGAACAACTCCCTGCCAGTTGTTCTGCCTTCCAGTTAAGGCCCCAATACACAAGTTGCTGCCCCACTTCCTTCTCCTGACCTCCCTGAATGCCCTTCTGGAGCCACCTGCTATCAAACTGTGAAGCTTCCTGATGTTCCCCGGCACCTTCCTGGTGCTGCACAGCACCAGCAGAGCTTTCCCTGATGATTCCCAACATATCCAACCTGTGCACACAACGAGTTCCAACTGCACACATCTCAGGACTTGGAAACCTAAACTGTGATGGTTTTGCTGGTGGGAACAGACTTCGCTCTTCTTCTGTGTCTTTAGCCCTGGATCAACTTGGGAAAAAATACTTTAAAAAGCAATGGGAGAAAGGCTGCTGAAGATAGGCTTTAAACAAAAAGAGTGTACTCAAACACAGCAGGCATCAGAGAACCTGTAGCAACAAGAGGGAAAGAGAAAGCAAGGGGAGTAGAGATGCTCCAAAACACTGCAGTTAAAATAGAAAAGGATCTGGAGCCTAAGACTGCTCAGAGAAGTGGAAAAACCTAAAGTATTTCTGGGAAAACCGCCACTGGAACTAAAGTGTTTCCATTTTCAGGGGCCCCAAGGGCTGGTGGGACATGTTCACAGTGCTGAGCAAAATCTGGAGCTTTTCAGGACAACTGTGGCTTGTTCTGTTCATGTCAGAGATAGGCTGAACTCTGCAAAAAGTAACTGAAAGTAGTCACATACCGAGGGACAGATCCTGTTTTCCAATGGTTTATGGTTGTTACTATATATGCCTAATTGAGAAAGCCACGTGATCCCGGAA
The DNA here is from genome assembly GCA_013390005.1 of Calyptomena viridis. Lineage (NCBI taxonomy): Eukaryota > Metazoa > Chordata > Aves > Passeriformes > Eurylaimidae > Calyptomena > Calyptomena viridis. The sequence goes on along the minus strand of WEIV01009814.1, from coordinate 214,427 downwards.
GAAGGAAAAGCCTCTGGCCCTGCACATCTCACCAGGGCTAAAAATCCACCACCGCTATTTATTTAATCCTTTCCATCTCCAATGAAACATAAATATGGTGGATTCCAAGAACACATGTGATCCAGCTTGGAAGAACAATAAAGGTAAATAATCAGATGGTTTATCAGGATTCACCAGATGGTTCTGATGTGGAATTGGACCCTTCCAGTTTCTCCTGCCTCAGGCAGAGGACAGGGAAGCTGTGACTGAAAAGCCTGAGAGTTACGTGCTCTCCTCCCAGGAACACCAAGAAATGCTAAAAGGCTTGGTGAGCAAACAGCCAGCTGTGCATGGCAGAGTCCACACTGCAAAACAGGAGACTGGGAACATTGGTGCAAGAGCTGAGGTAGTGAAGGGATGTGGTGAAGCTCTGACACAAGAAGCTGTACAGCTGCATCAGTGCTTGAGCTAATTATTCCTAATTAGGGTAGGCACGGAGCCACAGTGTTGAGCATTTGGAATGAAGTTAATAGTCCTGCACAGGCCCATGAGGTGCCAGGTATGTCTTGCTGGTTTTAGGTGCAAGGAAAATAGAACCTTATTTTAGGCGGTGCTGTGCAGCTTGTAGTTAATTGTATAATGGCAGCTTGTCTCTGCTAAGAGATCAACAGGCAAAAAAGAAGGGATGCATATTAAAAACTCCAATTGGCAATTGTGAACTACAGAACCACAATCCCACTATCATCTGGTAGTGGTCTCTTATGGTCTGTCGAGTCATGCAGAAGCCCTTGTTGGAATTACAGACCCCTAATTCAGCACTTCCCTAGCTTTACTCTGTTATTACCATTGTCATGGCTACTTTTATATTATATATAGATCAGCAGTCTGGAGCTGTGCCTTATGCCCCCTGCAGCTGCTTCAAGCTATGACAAAATGTCCCGTTGCCTTCACAATGGCTGCTAACCTCTTCCTAATATTCCAGAAGGAATGGAAATGCATTCCCTGCCTAACAGCCTCCTTCCAGCACTCTCCTGTGCTTAGTCTTCTCACCCTTCTGTCCTCTACCAGCAACAGTGCTCACCTCCTGGGAGCTTCCTGTTTGTCTCAAACCAGGAGAGATGCCAGAGTGGTAAATTGGTGTCCTGGATACATTTGCACAATTTATCTCTTTTCACATATAAATATTCATGGGGCAATTCCTAACCTCATGGCAGCTCCAGATAAATCTCTCTTTGCCTCACTGAAGCAAGAATTGAAGATGCTGTGGTATTCTCCTGGCAGCTCCTCAGCCCAAGTATTTGAAGGCTAATCCATCCCCACAGGGCCAAGACCACAAGGCAACACCCACAGTCAAGGAAGAATATTCTATAAGATCTGCAGCATTGGGTATTATTCGAAGGGATGGTTGGAAGCATGATTTATAACATGAAATACTGCATTTACCAGTTGCTTTTTTGTATATGTATGTATATTTACATATATATATATCTCTCTATATATTTACACATGTATCTATTTACATATATACACACTTATATTTGGCACACAAAGTAATATTAGTTGGTTGAATTCACTTGACACTTAAATATTGCAATAAGGAGTCAGCAATAATGTACCAAAACATGTAGCTAGTTAAGCAATTCCCATAATTACTTTTCATAGAATAGAAATTTGTAATGTCTGCTTCAGGTTTTCTCACTCAAAATAAACATTTTCTGATTCTTGGTATGTTTCTTTTGGGTTTTTTTAACTGCTGAAAAGTGGTCCATTTCAGTTGATTTTCTGAATTTTAATGTATGTTCCCAGCAGCATCAAGACACCATTTGGATTTTGTGACAGATTTTTCTTTTAGAAAGGAATCACTGAGGTCAAAAAGGTTTTCTTTTCTGTTTTACATAATTAATTTTCCTCTACTAAAAGTTAAAATGTTATACGAATCAATAATGTGTGTAGTATCTTCTAGATAGTGCATTATAACAGCAAGATTAAATTCCAGGAGAAAATGCTTCACACAAGACACCAAAGGGCATGTGAAGCACATAGTAGAAGTAAGAAAAGCTTTATACCTTCTTCCCTTGCATGTGTGTGGCTCTCCAGTAGAGACTAATCCCTTAATTTTGCAGAAAGAATTTCCATGGCAATTTGCCATGGGAATCTTTATCTCCTCTGAGGTTCTGCAGACACGCTGACTGGTGCTCTAGGGTGCAAAGATGGGAGCAAGAAAGGATTGCTGCAGAGGAACCGCAAGGCCAGTGGTGTCATCTTAGTGTCCCCAGGGAACAAATCCTGGCCTTTCAGTCTGGAAGGGGTTTTCCTGTGCACAAGCCTCATTAACCACATTGGCACAGCTGTTCTGTAAATACTCGGTGTATTTCATGTGCCTTTTCTGACTGTGCATCCCCAGCACCCCAAGCTCCTCAGACCTGCTGATCATCAGAGCGAATTACTTAAGCTGTCACCTACTGGGGGTCTGGACTGGGGACAAAGGCAGTAGAGGCTTGCCTAGCAAGTGTCACTTCCCAGCTATCCTGTGCACCTTGCATTGCTGACCGTGAGGAATTACATTATTCAGTGTAAGTGTCTAAGACACTAAGGATAAGCTGGAGAACACTAGTGCTGGCAAGGGCCTAAGGGGAAGCCACAGAGGAAAGTCCTCTAGTGAAACAAGGAGGGACTGGACAGGACCTACTGGAATAAGGGATTCAGAGAAGGACCCTCAGTCCCTCATGGGGGTTAGGGGTCATTTTAGTTGGTTGAACACACAGTTCTGCACTGGAGAACAAGAAACAACCAACACCAATAGAAGTTACCCTGCTGATCATTACTAAGCAAATGAACAGTCACAGCCAAGAAAGCTTATTCTCACCCTGCTCTCAGTCTGAACTTAAGTCCATGTTCTAACACCTCTGCAATTGGTTTAGTTGCCTTCTGTAACCAGCTGATTATATCTACACTCCAGTTTTTCCAAAGGAACACTTTTTCCCAGGTGTTCCAGTTTTGGGGCATCTTATTTTAAGGGGCCTGATTTTCACTGCATAACCTTTCAGCACTTCCTAAAGGCTAAACCCATTTTACCATGGGAAAATCCTCACTTTAAATTTCTCCCTTTCCTTTGTGCTCATGTCCTTCATTCTCAGGAGCCAGGCATGGTGCCTTCACTGCTGGCACTCTCCTGGGCATGGTCACCATGACCTTACACCAGGGATGTAGTTACATGGTTGCTTTTCTGTATGAGAGCAGAGATGGACTTGGAGGAGTAGCTGGGCTGGACCAGACATGCACCACTCAGTGGGGTTTTTGTGACTCCAAACACAAAGCAATAGAAATTTGACAAAATTATCAGAATTATGAACTCTAAAACTGACACCTTTTACAGCCAATTCCTGTCTCTCGGCATCCATTGCCTTCACTTGCTCCATTTCCTTTCATCAAGGGCTTCATAATGCACAAAGAACTCTAAAATATAAATGCAGTTTAATGATATACAAGGAAAAACACACTTAGACTAGCTGTAAGCTGTCAAATTCCTGATCCAGAAGCCTTGTCCACTCAGGTAGAGAGGTAATTTATTGCAGCACAGTATCATCTGTTTCTTTTTCTCTAGGTAAGATTTGCAAAGCAACCAAAGAGTTACCGGTTAAAAGAATGACAAATCCTTGTTCAAGTCTGCTATTTATCTTTGAAAACTTACCCTTAATAAATCTCAATAATAAGAATACTATTATACTCACTTAAATATGAATTTTCTGGGCAGCAGATTAACATCAAAATGAAATGCTGTGCTATCTGCTGTTGCTATCTGGATTGGTACCTACCTCATATTGCTCTAATATCTGTCCATATTAATGTAATAGCCACACACTGCTGTGTCTTTATAAACACATGTGTCAGGTCACACAAATGCTCCAGCAAAGGCTTTCATATTAATCCCTTCTATTATATCCATGAGGATCTATAAAAATGAATTACGAGGCTCTTTTTTTCGTACCCTTAGGAAGATTCCTTCTTCCTATCATTTTGCCATCAAGGTTATAATTAAAGACACTGGCTGCTGTGGCCTGTATACATAATTGCAATATATGATCAAGGATTGTAAGCACCAGGATAAATGCATTATCATGCTGTCTAATTATCGTGTTATCTGACTGACAGGAGGCTGTTTTATCTCTTTCTAGGGATGAAGGACATATCTGACAGACACCAGGACTTGGCTTTGATGTCAGATTTGTATATGAAAGAATCAAAGACTCAAACCCTTTCCAAAATGGTTCCAATGTGGTTTAATCCCGCCAGACAATTCCCTGCCTCGCTGCCAGAGCCTGCTTTGAAGTGGCACTGCACAGCGCCTGCTGCTAGTGCGTATTCCCAAAAGCTGGAGCACCACATGCCGAGCAGAAGGCCCATGCCCTCCATCTCACACACCCACCCCTGGAATCCCAAGATCACAGGGCGGAGAGGGGATGTGGTGTGGCTGGAAGGCAGGAGGGCTGGAAGAACACGGGTTCAAGTGCCACCCCCAGCACACGCCTGGGGTGTGCGGCCCAGTGCTTCCTGCTTTTGGCCGGGCTTATCCTTAACACTTCCTATGGGAGCACGACCACCTTGGGGTCATGGTGTCACCCCTGCCAGCACCCAAGCAGGAGCATCTTCAGCATCTCATGCACCACTGGGCCATCTTTGTCCTCACTGAGAACTTGCATACAAGTAACCTCAGTCCTTGGCTGCACAGGAATACAAAATCCACACCCCTTCCCCCTTCCCACCCCTGTCTGACCCAGCTCTGTACCACCACAGCATTTCTCCATCCCATTAGTGATAAGAGCCAAGCCCTGTTAAATGTCAGAGTAATAAGGGAAGGCTGGGAATGGAGGAGACTGGGAAGGGGCACTGGTGGTGGGACAGGCTAAAAGGGAGGGAGGAGCACAGAAGTGTCAGCCTTAAATGAATAAGTGAAAGTGTCCTCTCCTGCATGTTCCCAGTGGCTGGAGGCCTGGCATCCCACCATTCCAGGCCCCCTCCCCTGCTGAGAACATTGCTGCTTATCTCCCCAGTGACCGACTCCTGCTACACTCCAGGCAAGTGGCTCAAGTCCATGCGATGGCACAAAGGTTAATTTTGCCCCCCTGTGCACATTCATTATGACATAATCCCTAATCACACAATCCATTTTTCTTTAAGTAGGCTTTTCCTGGGGTGTCTGATTGCCATCTTCAGCCTGCTGTGCTAAAAACAACCCTGCATCCCCACACAGCAGCAACAGTCTTGGACAAATCACTTTAGAAATGGTTTTCATCATTTGAGTAACTGCATAATTATGATAAGATAATGAACCACATTTGTACTATGTCCAGCTTTTTCTTGCAAAAAGAAATGATGCCAGGGGCCTGAAATAGTTTCTAATCATTTCTGTGGTATAGGAATGTGCAGATAGTTTAGTTGTCAGTTTTTTTTTGTTTTTATTTGGTTGGTTTCATCCTTCTTAGTGCATTCTTCACACATCCCTGGGCTATTTATAAATTATAGCAGAGAAGGATGAATCTTGCAGAGTTCTGAAAGGTCCTAAGTCTGAAGCACTTAACCTCGCAAATGCAATAATTTTCCAGTATGGGGTTTGTTTGTATATTTAAAATTCCAGGTTATTAAAAGTAAAAATGAACTAACTATCCTTGTCACATCCTCAAGGCCCCACTGGGAATGCTCATGTCTCTCTGTATCAAATCCAGGCAGAGCAATTCCTTTCTAGAAGAAAGAAGAAGGAGTTGTTTCAGCAGCTGGGGCACCCTTTCGGATGGAGAAGATAAATCCCCTCACATCACCCTGGATCCTGCAGGGCAGATATCAATTGATCCTTTTCCTGAGTTTCAAATCAGGTCTGTGCCTCCAAGATCTTCCAATGCCCCTACTCCTCTGCTATTTTAACTAATGTATGGTATTTCAACAATCTAACTTTCAATCTCAGCCTACTTTTGTGGGTTTTTTTAAATAGACCTTAGTATCATTTACACAACAGGTATTTGTGTATTGCCATGGTTAATGTCCCTCTAAAAGTAGCCTGTCTCCAGGGATATAGGCACAGGATTCCCCTGGGTTTCACACTGCCATAAGCTGATTTCTGACCACTTAATGACCAAGACCTAAAGGAGTTTTGAGTGCCTAACTCAGACCTTTGGGAGCAAAGCAGCACTGACCCAGAGCTAGTGTTTGGGATACAGCAGCAAAAAAACAGACACAGAGAATGTAAAGTTGCAGCAAAACCCCCATGGATCTGCCTGCTCTAAGTGCTCTCAACCCAGTGTAATATTTTGCCCTTGCCTTACAGGTAAAACCTAAATAACTTTGAAATTTCAATGACACCAAAGTGCAGCTTCCGCTACTTTTAAATTGCACTTGTAAAACCTCTGGCCATGAGTAACTCCAGTAAGGTTGCAGGTGCTTTACTGTCCCTTGAATTTTTAGTAATAAAAGTACATTTCGACCAAAGTATTATGCTGTTGAGAAATTCTTACAGGACCTTGTCTTTCAAAGGAACATGGAAATAAAAGGGACAATCAACACATTTATTCAAATATATGCAAACACATACATGCCCACTTACTCATATGAAGAGGTTAGTTATGTGATAAACTTGAATTGTCTTTACTGTTGTATGATGTGCAAATGTGGTTATCTTATGCTGCCAGACATTCATTAGCCCTTATTTATTTAGAAAACCTTTGTTTACTATGCAATAGGAATCTTTTTAGTATCTTGTCCATTCGGACCTCCAGCTCTCCGGAAATCCTAGCAGAAAAATATTAATTTTGATTTCAGTGGAAGGTGAATATCAGTGATATGATACTGAAAACAAGCCCTTTAAGTAATTCAGGACTGAGTGAGCCCCCAAAAGGTTTAATGGAGGTTTTGTGGGAAACCACAGCACTCAAAGAACAGTTGAACACTGGAACAACGCAAGGCCAAACTTTTTCCAAACATGAGATAAACTGGAACAATTATCAGCCTCAGCTTGTATAAGAATTCATATACTCCTATACATGCTGTGAGTGTTTGATGCCATTAGGAGACTCTCTGGCTGCAGCTCAACTATTTGCAGAACAAAATTCTACTTACTATGGGTAAAGTTGTCAAAACCTAAAAAACATACCTAATGCTAGAGGTACCCCAAATTTTCTCATTGACATTTTTCTTTCTTCTATGTAAAAATGGCTTTTCCATATGAGCACTTTCCCTCCATTGAAAGTATAACATAGGTCTGTTTGAATGTATTTTTTTAATTCCTAAAAAATCAAGCAAAAGATTTCAGGTTTTAAGAGAAAAAAGAATATTCACTGAAAACATCTAACCGAAAATAATCATTTTTTGAAGAGAAGCTGCTTTATTCAGTCTATTCAGCCTTACTGAGTGTGGAAATAACCAATTAAATCATTTTAGTCATGGGCTATAAAGTGTTATACCAAGCACCTGGACCCATTGCTAAGCACTAACAGGCCTAAATAAATCAGCAGACTACCAGATACATCCTGAGCTCTCCCAATCTGTTCAACTGGCATCAAAGACTACAGGAGCCTTTCTTTATTTTGACTCAGGTTAAGTTTTTCTCTATTTTAACCAAAGTTTTAATTTTCTGTGTGAGCTGGGGCATCTCTGAACAGCTGAAGTGCCTTCTGTGCCTTCAGCCTTCACCTGACTCCAGCAGTGCGGAAAAGGAGCGCAGAAAACAAACATTCCAGCAACCAGGCTTTCTGTGCCAGAGGTATCCTTACTCCTCATTTAAATCCCTCGAACAGGAGGAGGGTTCATGAGTGACATCTAGAGGCAATTCCTTAAGATGACTGGGGCAACTGCCTACAGAGGCTCAGGTACCTGCCCTCAGCACTGATGTCTCACTTGCCAGCACAGGTAGTGCTTGGACAAACCATGGGAGTTCAACTCCACGCAGCAACACAGATTGGAACATGTCGGCCAGGACAAAAATTTGTCAGAGAAAATTATTTTCTGTAGAACCTCCCACCCAGGGTTTCAAAAGAAAACTTTCCATCTGAGACAAGTCTGAAACTACTTTTCCCTGTAGAGCACTTAAGTTCAAGTATCTCTTTCCTCATTCCGTTCTGTGGGATCTCGTCTCCCAAACTATCAAGTGCTTCTTCTCTTTCCCACATGATATATGAGAAAAACATCGTAAGTAAAGGGTGGGAAAGAGGATTGAAACACCTGGGCTCCAACTCACAAAGGATGGTGAGATAGCACACGGGAGATCATGGTATAACAGAAACAGGACTTAAATCTAGTCACAAATTCTATCTTTTGGTTTTGTTTTAGTGAAAAATGGGGGAAAAATATTATGCCACCTCCAATTTGAAATTTCCAGGAACTTCTCTTGTAGGGGGCCTACAAGGGAGCTGAAGAAGGACTTTTTAAAATGACATGTAGTCACTGGACAAGAGGAAATGGGTTCAAACCAACAGAAGGCAGGGTTAGATTAGATAACAGGAAGATATTCTTTATTCAGAAGGTGGTGAGGCCCTGGCACAGCCTGCCCAGAGCAGCTGTGACTGCCTCATCCCTGGAAGTGTTCCAGCCCAGGTTGGATGGGGCTTGGAGCAACCTGGTCTAGAGGAAGGTGACCCTGCCCATAACAGGGAAATTGGAACCAGACGATCTTTAAGGTCCCTTCCAACCCAACCATTCTGTGATCTTCATCCTTGTGGCTTTTGGGACCCAAGTGGTGCCGGCAGAATTTCAAGGCAGCTTCCCTGCCCGGCTGCCTGTCCATGTGCAACCTGACCTTCTGCTATGAGAGCAAATGTATCCCTTGAGCTCCTCCAGGTGACATCACTGGGCCACCCCTTAGTGAATTCAGCCCAGGCTATTAAAAACGGAGCAGCAGCCTCTCCTGCCATGATCTGCTTGGAGATCTTTCCCTGGGCTGACTTATGTATATATACATTAAATGTCTTATAGCTTTTGTCCATGCACAGGTTTTGGTAGTACCAGGAAGGCTGACATCTCCTGATTTCTCATCATAATTTAGGATGAGAAGAAATATGGATGTAGCAGAATTTCATTCAGGACAGGAGTTTCCTCTCACCTCTAGCAGCCAAGGGCCAGCTATGAGCACAAACCCAGCCAAGGATAATTAGACAATGCAATATCAAAAAAGAATGGGACCGGCCATTCTGCTTCAGCTGTGGCTATTTTGGACACTTCTAACAACAGGGAGATGAGGGGGAAAGGCTCAAACTAAAAAAAATGACTCCAAAAGAGATGGATACTAGTGAAACATGAACATCTTGCACAACACCATGGATGCTCCGTGCAGGAACGGGAAGGAGCCAAACAGATAATGCAGAGCCTGCCTCAAGTCCTATGGATATGCTGCCGAGCATTACAGAATCATCTGGGGTGTGCCTGATAGCTGGAATGCTCTGAAGAGCAGGTAGCTCCTCAGCAGTTAATCTTTCTTTTTCATCATCTGCCTTTGCCTGGCATGTTTGGACAGATGCACCGGGTTTCTGTGCCATCAGGGAGCTCAGCCGTAGCTCACCTCTACCACATACCTCCAAAATGGGAGTTCTCTTCTTGTTTGCTCAGTTTGGAAGTATTTAAGGTACCTAAAGAAAGCCTTTAATCTGTCATTTGAAATCTTATTGTGGTTTAATTCGTAAGGAATAATGTTATTTTCATAGTGTGCCAAGAGCGCTGTTGGCAGCGGTGAGGGAATTATTTATGTGGGTTATCAGTTCACAGAGCTGATTAAGTAACCTGAAATGTGATGATAATGGCTTCCAGTAATGGCTCCATATCAAAAGGATAATAAATATTATTTGCTGCTCTTTCCTATATGGAATGGGATATATTTAAGCCCCGTTGAAACAAAAGCAAAACTCCTATTGTTCTTTGGAAGAGTCTCCTAATAGCTCTAATTTCACATCATGTCTACTTCAATATGCTCATTTTGTTGCATGAAGTTATGAATGATAAATTGAGTCTTACAGATACATCTGGATAACTGATGTTAAATCCCAGCCCGCTTTCAGAGCACTGGAGTGACCTCTCCACGGTAGTGACTCAGTTTTTATTCCACTGCAAGGTACAGAGAGCCAGCTGTATCCCTTTTGCTTGCTATTATCCACATAACATCACACCCTAACTTGTAGACATATTTTAGAAAATATTCAGAAATTACTTCCTGCTGTGTTTTACCATGGGAAATGAGCTCCAGATTTTCTTATGATGGGGCTTGGTGAAATGGGGTTGATAAAGGAACCAGCCTTGCCACTAATAACATTTTTTAGGATGATTCGTTGTTTAGTCCATCACAAATTACTCTGACCCCCCTTACACCCACCGAGTGCCCAGTTAGGAAATCTCTGTTCTGACTGAGGGACACTCATCAGGAGAGGTTTTTCTTACTCCTTTAATTATAGCATGAATAACATCGACAATATTCAGAATTGCTGCTGATATGCAACTTGCCAATGGCTCAGTTGCAGTATTAGATCATGATGAGCAATTAGAAAAAAACCACAAAATAAAAATCTAGTTTAATTTAGAGCTACAGGTATAAAGAGATATATTTATCTTAGAACTTCCAAGAATGGTTTGCAAAGACACTTTGGATGTGAAACCGTTCTCAAAAATATCTAATCGATGAAAAAGGGAAGTACAGTATCTTGTTTTGGATAGCAATTCTGTAGAGGGAAGGCTGTTACAAAAGCCTGCAGGAGCTTTTCTGCTCCAAGAAGAGCACTGAGCTGGTCTCAGCTGCTTTGAATGAGAGCCTGGAGGCTTTATGATCATTTCAGCTCATATGTATAATACACCTGCATCATACCCACAGATCAAATACAGTTAAATAAAAAAAAGAGGTCACTCTGTAAGTGCTGTGTGAGGTATTTGATCTTCAATTATGTTAAAGAATAAGGTGTGAGTGAAGTCACAGTATTGCAAAGCAGGCTATTTATTTATAATAAAAATACCATTTGCAGAGAGGGCAATATATTGCCAGTAGCTGTAGGCTACCATCCTTTACTTTTTGGCCTAAAGACCTATTCTGTAAATTTTGATTAAAAAGAATACTGTTTCCACTATTTTTAAAGATACCCTCTTCAAAGATATCCTGTTAACAGTTTTCCATAAATCAGCCCATCGGATCAGCAGTTTGGTACAAAGCACAGAGAGATGAAGACAGTACCCTCTTAAACCACTGGACAAACTAATAACTCATATCAAAAAGCAAAATCCTGCTAGTGAGGACCTGTTTGACAATGTTTTAACTAAAAGCCACACTACTTTACTGGCCACGACTATTAAGATTACTTCATAATTTTCTCTCAAACACCTTTTCCCTGACAAATACTGGAACTTATTTTTATTGGAAGCCTGCTATTTTTATTGAGCTTTCAAGAAGTGTTGAATGTTTCATGTTGAGGTTCTTGGTTCATATTTTGGTATCCAACTCAACATTCAAATCAATGGGAAGCTGATTCAGAATTTGAGCCTAAGTGCAGTGCTGAACATGAGCTCAAGAGCATAAATGTTGGATATTTAATTACTAAAAATATTGATCATTCTTGCCTTATATGGATTCCTCCTTTCAGGACGTAGGAATTGAAACTACTCTAAGAAATGCTTTCAGATACAATGGACAAATGTGCAAGCACTACTGAAAGCAAGAAGAAATCCCCAAAGAAGGAATACAGACACTTCACACTCTGAAACCTTACCTGAACAAAGGCATGCAAAGAAGTGCTTGGAGGCATCCAGCTAGAAAATTCAGGCCCACATTCACCTCCAGCTTTCTACTTCATTGCCAGAGGCTGTATTGGTTGGTTTATGACATCAAAAATCATTGTCAGTGTCATTGGGGCTGGATTTATGCAATGTGTCACAACCAGTCAATGCAGTGTGACTCCAAAACAGATTTAAAACATCCTATCATTTGACTCTTTTGCTGTGAAGCTACAAAAGAGATCACATGTCACTTGAAAATCTCTGCATGATCCACCAGGAAAACCCAGACTATGTAAGCATGTGGAGGAAAATACAGTGGAAGGTGTCTATGTTAAGAACAGGTTACAACAAACCCCTGTGAATACTACCAGTATTTATGGTGACACAACTAAATTTTATTCAGGTGACTTAATCTATGAATACTGGGAAGCTACAGGTGACTGACAGAGGAGGCTCCATTTAGAGACCAGGTAAGCAGGAGGGGAACAGACCCGGGGCCTCCTTCCAACCACACAAAGCATTATGTCAGTGCAGCTCCACTGATACCCATCCACAAAGCTGCTCCCAGCTGACACCTGCCCAAACAGTTTCTGACATGGGATCCTGATCCTTTGTCCTCAGTTACCACTAGCTACGTTCTGCTTAAACAAAAACATCGAGGCACATTCTCTGGGCTCAGGAATGGATGACTGTCCAGCCCCGTTTCTCCCATCTCCTTTCTTCACTGGTGTGTATCCACTGTACTCCCAAGCCCGTTTCTGTAACCCGGTGAATCATTTGTAGCCCCAGGGAAGGGCACCTGATTTCATTGCTTAACTGCTGTTAACAAGTTGCTGCACAAATCACCCGGCATTGCAGGATGAGGCTGTCAACGTCTTTCTACAGAGTTACAGGGAGCAGGTTTGCAATGCCAGTGTTCTTACAAAAACGCTATTTCATTTCTGATGGGGTTATTTCAAGTGTATTGCAGTGCTGTCCAAAATGTCACCTTCAGCACTGCTCTGCCACCAGCAACTTTCTGCTTCCGAGTTCTTCTCTCCCTTTAATTTGGAGAACCAGCAGAAAGCACAAACAGCTATTAGGAAGTTTCTTTCCTCAAACCTCTTACAGCAAACCAGCTTTTCCCGCCCATGTTATTTTTCATCTCAGTTTCTAATAATTTAAAATTATTTGGTTTACTAGAAATTTCTTTTTTCTTACCATTGGGTTATTTAATACCAACTAAATATGCTAGAACAGCAGTCTTTTAGAGTAAGCCTTTATCTACCCAGGTATTACAGACAAGCTGGAAGATGGCAAATCAAGCCAGCTTTATGAAGAGCATCCCTAAAAAGATGGATCCCATTCAGTTGTTGGTGTCCTTGCTAATGTTAGTTGATTTGATTTTAGTGTAATTGATCTCCTGTGGCAGATTTTATCTCCTGCCTGTAACATTTCAGGGCCCTTCCCCCCTCCCATGTCACTCCTTGCTTTACCAGCTCTCATCCCATGTGTTCTCACTTCACTGCAACCCTCAGAGAAGGGATGGAGAAGTCAGGTGGCCAATTCATATGAAATACAGGGTCTGCCTTCCTCCTTTCCTTGTCCAGGGCTCTGGGGGGGGCTGCCTGTGAGTGACTGCATGGGGGAAGAGCCCGTTCCACCTCGCTCCCGGGAAATTTGTTTGTTAAATTAACTTTCCAAACCCCACTCAGTTCTAGAAGATACAGAAATTGCAGTGTCATAAAGAGAGGAAAATCATCTTTGCAAAGTCACTAGCCGAGGATGAATACCAATGTGGCACATCTGGAGTGAAGAATTGTAAACCATCCCGCCAGTTCAGTTCCAAAGTGGAAATGAACAGCTCTGCCAGCATGCATGTAATTTATTGCTAGGAAAATAAGGGATAGACTTAGATATCCTCTTTCAACAGGAACAGATCTGTACTGGACTGTGGTACCCTATGCTTTATGTGAGCAGGAGACTTGTCCTGGTATAAATCACCAAAGCCACTGCCCAGAAATAGCTGCACACTGAAGGACAACTGTTTCAAAGACAGTCCTTATCAACCTGAGACTCATTTACTTTGGGATCCTGCTTTGTTTTAATCACTCTGACAGGTTTGGCTTGTAAAGTCATTTTATCATTGCCTGTTTATCTGTATATAAAATACATGTGCACATCCACCCCCCAAGGACCCAGAGCTGCAAAGGCACATAAATAACTTATTGGGTAAACAGCAGGGAGGAAGAACAGGTACTTATAATATTGACATAACAGCAAATTGGTAGAAACAGTCCATGACTAACATGAGGATGAAAATTAGGGAAGACTATTTAACTATCAACTGCAGAAACTTTCCATCAGGAGGGATGGCAGGCAAAAACTTGGAAAGCTTTACATTAAGGCTTGGCCATTTTATGACAGGAGTTATGAGCCTTGCCTGTCACAGCACAGGGAATCAGTGACCCAAGAGGTCTCTTTTGGCCCAGTGTTTGTATGTGACTGAAGTTACTCAGAAGCGTAAATGTTTATAGGATGAGTCTGGAGCTTGCGTCAGCACAGCTGGCAGGATTCCAGGCGAGTTTCGCTCGACCCACCGAACGCCATAAACACTGAGGGATAACTTCCTAGTAAAAAGGCACACACACTCACACACACACTGTAGATGCATAAAAAAATAGATATTTTTTGCATGACATTTGGAAAATGCAAAAAAAAGTTACTAGTTATACACATTTTAACGTATATTGTAAACGAGCTGTATTTCTGCTGCAAATTACATACATATTTAGGCACACATGCTGACGAGAAAGCCAAATAACTTTCACTGAACTCTAACATGAATTAGATTATATTCTTGTTAAAAGAAACTGAAGGAATGTGTTGACACAGATGACTTCTTCAGACGTCCATATGGCATTTAGGAACTTTTAAATGTATTTACTGAGTACGATTTGGCCACTGTGCCCCACAACTTTCATCAGGGATTACACACCAGAGCAGGAGGGATCTGGGTTGCACAATTTAAGTTACTAAGAAGGGGACTAGGATTTAGCCCTAAGGCAGCTTATGGTCTGCAGATCCATGACTTAGGTCCTACATGACTTGATAATGTTACCGTGTAGCATATATTGATTCAACAGACAATGATAAAAGAAGACCTGAATGCACAAAAGTGAGCAACCAGAAATCAGAATATTCCCAAACTAAGTCTCAGCTGGGCATCTGAATGACAGCATTTATTATGGATGCAAAGAATTCATCCTCCAGTTCTGACAATCTTCAGGACCTGCATTTTAGCAGAAAAGGCTTCCTCTCCCTACAGACTATTTCACACAGAACATTTTTGTAGTCACATGAGAAAACACCCTTCAGCAGGATGATAATGAAATTATGCTGTGGATATTGCTGAAGCCATGCTGAGGATGGAGTTGATTTCCATTGGGACATTAGAACTTTTTTTGAAACCATGTAAGATGCAACATTGAGATACAACACAATATATTTATAGCTAATTTCGCCATAACATCGAGGCTGCACTTATAGAAAAAAGGAATTGAGTAATATGTTAATAATTAACTTTTAAGAGAATGAGATCAGTATTTCCATAAAATAGAGTAAGACACCCTGGCTCTGTAGTTACTCATCGTCAGTCATAACAGCCCAAAATGGATATAAAACACTCTCACAAAACAACTTTCCATTCTCTCTGTCTCTGTGTCAAGATAACACTGACTCAATGTCAAGGACAATCAGCCTCAAAAATCTTCCAGGACTGATGATTAAGGAGAGAAAGGGATTTCCCCAACTTCATTATTTGTAAATGCAAAGATCTATTCACTTGTTTATTTTATTTGCATTTGCATCTGATCTTTCGATCAGTGGCAATGTTAATGAAGCAGCTAAGAGAGTCTACAAGTGAAAAATCCATTTACCAGATCTCTTCCTTTCTTAGCTGAGAGATTTCCTTAAGAAAAGTATTAAATGTGTTGCTCTAAAAGAACAAGCTTGGATAGAGGCCTCTTGGCCTGGGTGTTTCCTGTAGGAGAAGAATTCTGACTCTTGCTGTGGGAGAAACTCCTACTTGTCCTGCCCCAAGGGTGAAAGATACTGCCAGGGAATTACAGCAATATACTCCAGGTCTCTGTCAAGCCCCAGCCATTCTAGTGAGTTATTAGTCCCTTAGGACTCAGGAGACCTCAGGGAGACCGAAAAGCCCTGCCTCTTCTTCAACAAGCAGGCAGAGGGGCAGCCTTTGCCAAAGCTGGGGTTGGGAACTGGGGGACCAGCGAGACCATGGAGTGGGTGGCTCGGAAGGTCTCTGCCCTGTCAGAGGCGGGTGGTCCCTGCTGCAGCACTTCACGGGGTGTGATCCCAACCCACTTCCAAGGCTCCGGAGTGCCCCCAGCCGGCCGGACTGCCCGCTGGCTGGCAGGCTGCGGGACAAGCTGCAGCTGGAGCACGGTGGAGGTTCACCAGAAAGCCCAGCAAGATGTTGGTCTGAGACAGGCTGCGCCTGCAGGGACCTGTGGGTGCTTGGAGGAGAACAACTCAGGCTGTCCCGTAGCACAGGCAGGGCAGTGCCAGGGGCTGGACTCTGGCAGACACTGGGTCAACGTACAGCAGGTCCACCTGACCAGGGCCTTGCGCATCCTGGTGCTCCAAAAGAGCTGCTCTGGCAGCACAGGGGGCTGGCAGAGCACATGGAATTACTCTGAGAGCCCCTGGAAGGCAGGCTGGGCAGAGCCCCACTCCAGCCACCCTCAGCTGCTGCTGGGTGGGCATAGAACAGAAGGGAACAGGTTTCATGGCCAAAATACCCATCTGAGCTGGAATCTGCCCATTAGGGCCCAGGCTGAGCTCCCGGCACAGATGCAGGGAATTGAAACAAAAAAAAGAAAGGAAGGAAATACTCTGACCTGTTCTCATCGTGGTGGAGTGAGTGAGCCCAACTACTGAACCATGTTCGGGGCAGCACATAGTGGGGTCTAAGTGGAAAAACACCTTTCCCACTCTCATGGGAGATGCACTGGCACTTGCTGTCCTCTACTGGGTGTCTAGGCACTGATTTATCCTGTGACAGTCTTTGCACCATGCTTTTCACGTGCTGCAATGACAACATCTTACATTTTCTAAAAGTAATTTTTTTTTTTGCATTTGTCATTTTCTCTACTCTTTGCAAAGTATTCATTCAGGTGCTTCTTACCATAACCATCCTGAAGACAAAAACTACGTTAATTCAAAGCTGATCCTTTATCTGAGCAGAAATCTACCATGTCCACATCATATATGGCAGCAAGGTTAGGCATAATATTTGCAAAATAAAGGCCTGAACACAGGCAAATTAAGTCTCTCTGCACACACTCACACAGATGCACACATACAGAAGAAAGGCTCCCAGGTATGCAGCATCTCAATCTGTGCCCCTGTTGCCCTTGAGCCTCAGTGTAAGCAGGTTTTTTTCCCATTCTCCCAGGAATGTGTAAACTCTCCCAACCTGTCTTAAATGGAGAGGAAGAAGTAGCACATATAACAACTGAAGGAAAGTCTGAGCAAAACTATCTGTAACCACTTACGATTCAAATACGCCAGAAGTTCCTCAGTCATCTGATACTAATTTCTGAAGAATTTAAACGGGACTCGTGCTATGCTCTATGCCAGAAACTATAAATACAATGCCTTCTCTTATCAATCTCTCCTCTTGCTTTAGGCAGCTTGATAGCATTAGCTCAATATCTGCACGATTCCCCCTTCCTTCCCTGAACAGAGCACACGGAACCTGTGAGACTTCTCTGCTGATTTATGTCCGAAGTCAGAGGTGAAACTGCTGGATTAGAAGCTCGCAGTGCACGGGAACTAGAAGCCAGGCCACACAGGCTCTACAGGAAGAAATTATAGAAAAAGGCAAACACAGGAGAAAACTCAGAGCAAGGCTAAATTAGCAAATGGCAAAGTTCACGGGGAGGGAAGGCTCGCGTGCTACGCTGTGTGTTTCCAGCGCTCGCCCCGGTGGACGTGGATCTCCACTGACGTGCTCCTGCAGACAGAGCAGCTGGGACTCTGTGTTCACACTGCCAGGACTCATCTGAAGACAGGAATTTCAGATAATGGAGCAAGGAGAGAGCACCTAGAGTTATAAAAGCAGTCTGATGGGCAAAATAGGTGACTGCTGGAGCTGAAGATTTCTCTTCAATTCTGAATTGTAATTTAAAAAAGGTGCTACAGATTTCCCTAAAGCTAAAATCCCAAAGTCCATTGATTTAGTAAATTTAAATATTCCTCTTCCTACCAGACTGGAATCCACAGAGCACTTTGCCTCCCGTGAGGCTACACATGGGAGGTCCCACACGAATCTGTGGGGTGTGGGTACAGGGGGGAAAAATGAGCCAGTGATCCACACTTAGAGGAAAGAATGAGCTGACCAGAGACTCAAGCTCCCTTAAGATACAGTGTGCCTCTAAATACACTTTAATGGTAACAGAATTAAAAATTAATTCCTGTTAAGTCATATCAACAAAAAAAGGGGATATTTTGATTTTAAGAATGTCAATATTTCATCCTTATTCTAAGAATAGAACTTCAATTTAAAATATGTTACAGAATTCCAGTTCCACTGGATGGTGAACTCCTTAAATCCTGTTTGTGGCAGGGATATTAAATAGGAGTTAATTTTTCTCTTCTCAGGTAGAATTCACAAAATTCAATACAAACAAGTGATTGCATTATCCAGAAATTAAACTAAAATAAGATGCAATGGAGCATTTTTTTATGACATTATAAGAAAATTATAATAAGAAAATATTTATAGCTATAGGAAACTATATCTATGCTATCTTTGGGCTAGAACAGATTTTGGGGCTTCAGTTGTTGAACCAAAACAGAGTATTTCTTCCACTTAGAAAATATGTTAAAATAAATGAATTTATTTCCCAGACTGCTCTTTATTTCCCTTTCAGATTATTTAACCCTCCTGAAAACCTCTTAAAGTCTAGGTAATGTTTCACATAAAAATAATTTCAAAAAACCAGATTACACATGATCTTCTGATAATATTGAAGCAAAGTATTGTGTTTCTACCTGCAGGAAAGACTGACATCTGACAAAAATTCACTTTGGCAGACACATACATTAAAAAAACCCCAAACAACTACTGTCACACAGATTTTGGCACTCTTTCAGTTACTGCTGTGGCAGGACGAAGGTGAGAATCCAGTTCACAAGACTTCCAGCCCAAACTCTACAGATCAGAGATTTTTAATCTATTTCAGTTAAATACCTAAAACAAACAGGCCAAGATTTACTAGATCCACTAATTTACTTCTTTTTGAAACATATCCCTCTGTCATTTATTTAAGACCATTGTCACTCTCTCTAGACTCCAGTGTAATTAAGATGCTGGTATTCATGAGAACACCTCAGGGGTACTGTTTCTTTAATAAGTCTTGGCTCTTAATTTACTGAATAGTCTCAGTCAATTCCTTTCTTATTTGTGTACTTAAAGGCAAAATTTATAAGTTAACCTTTCCTTTTCATGTCATTTGACATTTCTTTATCATCAAACACTCCCACCAAAATCATATTTGCCATAGCAAGTGCAATTCATAAATTATGTGATCTGGAAAATTCAGATGAGAAAATTCAGATATACTTCACTCTGCTTAGTAAAAAAAGTGACAATGAGTTAATACAAAAATATAACTCAAAGCCAGAAAGGTTTGGATCACCATGATGCAGGAAAGAAGAGAGGCAAGAAGGGCTAAGCACCCCAGAATATTTCCCAAGTCCAATATGGTAGCAAACAGCCCTGTTGCTGTCAACTCTGCATCCCCATCTGGTGTCCTGTACTGGTTTTAATGAAAGCTCTTACACACAGCTCCTAAAATAACCCATCTGTGTACTGGGGTGAATTAAAAGATGTAAACTCAGTGTAATATGCCAAAGAATATAATAGTCTCAATAGAAGATCTGACTGTGTCAACCAGCAACAAGTTCCAGCTGGGGCAGCCTCATGGAACAAAGACAGCCCCTGGCTTAAAACTGAGGATATGCTTCTGAAGTCCCAAATCAGGCTCCCAGAGAGAAAAAAAGCTCAAGACCTTGACCAGATGTGCAGGACCCAGCACAGTAAGTGTGCTCCCATGGCAACCTCGCCATCCATGCGGGCAGTTCCAAGCTGAGCAGACATCTGTTTGGGATGGCTGATCCAGGGAATGTAGTACACGGTCACAGATAATGCCTGAGCAGGACTCATCCTTGGAACAGCTTTTTGCCTCTTTGCTGCTCCTGGCCACAACATGGATTAGCTCGTGTTCTGTTTTAGACAACCAGGGATAGAGACGCAGCGGCTCAGCTCCGAACTCTGCAGCTGAGGAAGGACTGGATTTCCAGAAGTGCTCCAGTACAACACTAATGGCCAGGGTTGTGAGGTCCATGGAAACCCAGCAGCACTCCTCTTTCTAATATCTTTCCTACCTCCTCACACTACATTAAGTAAAGAGTTGGGAATGAATTAAATCTGCAGATTAATACTTATTGCACTGGGGTCCACAATGAGAATTTATCACATATTTAGCAGTGTCTGTCAGGAAAGGAGGGCAAAGACAGACATTCCTAATCATCAATCACATCTAGTCCCAATGACCATTCCCCTCTTAGTCAGACCACATAGGTACATGCTGCCATGTACATTCTCCAAGACTTCTGTTCCACAGAAAAAACCTGGGATTATCTCAATTTTCAGAGCTTCTAGCTCCCTGTAAAGATGATGTTGACTGTACATATTATATGAGCTTACAGTAATCACACCATGCAAAAAACTCATGTGAAAAATGGCCTATGTAACACACCACCTTCTTGGGTTGGTTGGTTTGTTTGTTTGTTTTGGTAAAAATCCCTTTATGTTCATTTTCTTTTCTCAAAGTATTCATCATAGAAAATTTCTGATCTGTGACTAGAGCTTGTGAGTGTTAACACAACACGAATTATAGAACATTCCCCAAATCTGAATTAACTCACAGACTTACCAGGGGCTGTCTTGCAAAGATTTGTTTTTGAAGGTTGATTGAGATGACAGAACTAACTCTTGGAGATGCTAATGCCTATCTTTCGATTACAGCCTTGATGGCCTGATAAAGGCTATAAAACTGCAACCATTAAATTTCTCGTCCCTGAATTCCCCCTGAGCATTCCTCTGAGATCATCTGAAAGAGATAAACAGACATGTGAAGAGCATGAGATGGAACTGTTCCAGTACTGATACTGATAATACTACTTGGCTTTACATTTATCCTAATATCAATTAAGCAAGTTTTATTAATACTTGCTGTCATTTCTCGGAGCTGCCTTACAAAGCAATCTGTAATGGAAGCTTTCGCTTTGCACTTATAAAGAAAACAAATGACTTTGCACACTCATGTGCTCTGTACAGAGTGGCAGCAGAGGCAGCCTTCAGAGAAAGAGTCATCAAGCAAATTAGAGAACAGCAGCAACAGAGGAAGATGTATGTTCTTATTCATCTTCTAGAGACTCTTCGCATTATTATCAAAAACGCTGATCAAAAATTTCACAGAATCTAAGCTGTGTTTTTTCCACCACCCCTTCTAAACCCACATGGGAGAACTACAGAAACAGTTACTGTTTGTAACTCGTGCACACCAGCAAGTTCAAGAGTCATTGCTAACTTTTCTCTTTCTTTTTGCTCATCTACAGAAAGTGTGTCAAACATTCCCAATTCAAGAGTTTCTCTGTCTAAGTCTGCAGGACCAGGATCTATACAACCTTGTTCTGGGAATACAGTGCCTTCCTTTCTGCTGCTAATCAAACCCTGCTACCAAATAGTTTCTACTTCGTTTCTTCAGACATCCCAATTTCCCTTTGTCTAAGTTTTCCAAAGAACTACTTCGATCCAATGGGTTTCTGTGAGGAATGATATAGTATCAGGATAGAACAGTAGAGGTAATTCATAGAATGACAGAACGGTTTGGGTTGGAGGGGTTCCAGTTGGAACCATCCAGTTCCAATCCCCTGCCATGGGATCCACTAGATCAGGCTGCTCAAAGCCCTGTCAAACCTGGCCTTGAGAGCCCATCAACTGGTCCTAGTGGAATTTTCCTTTTGAAAAATTATTATCATTTAGTAGATACTTCAGATGAGTACTGATATGACTAATCATTACATTCACAGCAACAGAAAAATAATACAACCGAAGTATTTAACATTTCTGTAGCTCCCATAATCTTAGTGTGAGCACCTCTGAAATTCTGGCTCACTGTGGTGCTGACATCCTCATCTAATACAAAACATGAATACGAATATGAAAATGTGAATGAAATGAAAATATGAATATGTAACATGAAGAAGATGAGTGACTTTCCCAGGAGATGCCATAAATGCGGGAGCAGTGTAGGGATCTCAAAATGTGTATTATAGCCTAACTGGCTGAGTGTGGAGAAATGAAAACAAGTTGAAGATTGTAGCTTTGCTGGATATTCACACTCCTCTGCTAACCCCAAAAGCACAGGAAGGACACACAAATCTTGTGTAGTTCAGGTGTAGGTACTCCAAGCTTTTACTACGCTGCCTCTAAGAGGTCCTCGCTAACAGAATTTAATCCCAACCTAAATATTTTCACACACTACTTTCCAGGCATGGCTGTAATTTATTGCTGGCATTGTGTCTTCTGTGTACATTACATGCAGCAAGCACCAAGACCAGTTACACTCCCAAATGTTCTGGCTTCACCTGAAATCAGCCTTTCCAAGCTCATCCCAATCGTGTCCTCGTGACTCTGCATAAACTTCAAAGAGCACTTCGAAGACCACACAGCTCTTACTGCAAACAAGCAGCAGGACAAGCACAACCCCTATGAACAATGTTGTAGAGGCAAGACCACACACAGGATTTCTGCAGTGCCCTTTGGGCTTAAAGATGTAGGGGGTCTGAACGACCTGCCGCTGAGACCGAGTGGCAGCAGCTCCAAGAATCCCCCGTGCCCACATGGATGGGTGTAGAGCTGCAGATGATCTCTGCTGATCAGCCATTGGGTGTTTGCCCCAGCTTGCAGTGTGCCCTCCTCGGAGCTGAACAAAGCCAAGACACAGTTCACACCCCAGTGCCTGACAGATTGCCAGTTAAGGCAGCCTTGTAGCCACTAGGAAAGTCTGGGGTCCTGGGTGCTGCTGGGGGTGGGTTCAACCCTAGATAATTCCCATGACAAGAAACAGCATCACCCCCTGGATGAGTGAAAATAATAGGACACACAAACCATCGCAACATCCATCTTCGGAAGATGCTGAAGTGATGCCGCAAGAGAGCAAGGAAGGGAAAACATCTGGTTTAAAAGCTGTAGTGCTGTAAGGTCACTGAGTAGTGAATCAAGACCTGGGGACTGTGAACAGCTGAACTATGAAGTTTCACTAACAAAACCTTGTGGACTCATGTTAAAAACTGACAGAAGGGGAGAGCATCCAAAGGGGGCTTTGTCCACAACAAGTTTCTGCACATTGCTCTCTGTAGGTCCTGCCTCGGGACCTTCAGGTCACCAAACACAGCTTGCTGTGGCAGCAGAGGCTCCAGGTTTGGTGCTTGCAGGCAGCTGACTGTGATGTGCTGTGGAGACTGGGCTGGAACAGGGCGATTCACCAACTTTCTCTACAAACTGCACACAGGTGACTTGCAGCTGTCTCAAAATGAGTGGTTGCTAATTACATTTTTGTGATTGGTAATAGCTAAAAGTAATTATTGTCTGAATGTTCACCACAACCATCATGTCTGGACTGTGGTTGTTGCAATTCAGCCACCAATCTGGGATGGTTAGTTTTGGCTGGACACACAAGCTATAGGTACAGTTTCTAAAGTATGTTCTGAATTTTGGGCACAGGAGCTTATGGCTGGAGCTAATCTTCATTTCCTCATTGCCTTGAGTTCAAAGAAAACTCCTTTGTTTGACACTGGAATTTTACCCAGGGTGAAAGGAGGAAGTATAGTGGGGAGAGAGACAGGGTTAACATTTTTCAGAGGAAAGATTGGAATTGGAGGGGCAGCTCTGCTGGAGAGGTCAGGGAGAAGTGCTGCTTGCTTCAGCTTGGGAGTCAGAGGCACATCCTCACATACAACAATGCCTTGTAGAAAATGCAGCTCTGGATTAGTGAAATGCTTTGCTCCCCGTGCTCCCGTATTTCCGATGACATGACACAACCTTTTCTTGCTGCATATTTATTTCCCCTTCACTTTTCCCAGAGGGCAGAAGATACCAATACTTTTAATGTTTGTCCTAATTTAATATACACTTGTTACACAGAACACTGAAATTTGGTGATGTTACAATTACATTTGTTCCAAATCATTTCCAAGGCTGGCTACAATCTTGCATAGTCCTTGAATGAAACACAAAGATTCCTGCCCTAATTGTGACCTTCCAGTACTGAAGGCAGCCCACAAGACAGTACAAGGGACTGGGGTAACAGAACAAGAACGAATGGCTTCACACTGACAGAGAGTAGGTTTAGATGGGATATCAGGAAGAAATTCTTCCCTATGAGGGCAGTGAGGTCCTGGCACAGGTTGCCCAGAGAAACTGTGGCTGCCCCATCCCAGGAAATGTTCCAGGCCAGGTTGGATGGGGCTTGGAGCAACCTGGTCTAGTGGAAGGTGTCCCTTCCCATGGCAGAGGGTTGGAACAAGATGATCTTTCAGGTCCCTTCCAACCCAAACCATTCTCTGATTTTATGATTCCCCTGCTCGAATATTTCCTGGTAAGGAACCCAAGAGAAATCAGAACTGCTGCTAAAGCAAATTTCTCTGAAAAAGTGGTTTTTTAAGTTGCAGTGTTTCTGGAGAATGCTGACACAGGAATTAACCCCTAGATCAGAGCCAGCTATCCTCAGAAGGACAAAGAGTCAGACCTATTTATTCCTGCTACAAGGAGCAAGCCTTCAACTCTGTAAGACTGCAGTGCATTGAAAATAAATTACGAAACCCCTTGAATCTTGTGTGGTGCACAAGTGTGAGCTGCAATTTGGATTTGAGTCCTTTGCCACTGAATTTCCTCCTTTGCACAGAAGCCAAACAGGGCAAGATCCCTGCCAAGCCTCTGATTAAAAACTCCCTCTGCACCTGCCTATTTATTTTACTGCTCTGCACCTGCAAACGGGCTTCAAGAGCCTCATTATTGCTCACTTGTCTCTGGTCTCATTGTGACAAATTTCACAGACAAAATGCCACATTTCACTTCTAATGGCCATCACAGGAATTCCAGCTCTGAGCAGACTCTAGTAATTCCTCAATTCTTTTTTTCCTGCTCACCAGATACGGATAATGAACAGTGATACAGCAGGCTGAAAGCAGAGTAAATGCAACTTCTAGAAAGGGAAATACACTTTAAAAAATTTAATCAAATCAGATAAAAGATACAAAAGAAGATAGAGGGGAAAAAATAAAAAGGGGAAAAAAAAACCCAAAGAAGGTTATAACAAGACAGTGAGTGACCTTTTCAAGTTTCTATCTAGAAATTTATGAATTCTGCACCTGGATAGGCCTCCCCTGCAGCTTTCAGCTTTGCACAGCCCTTGTATTGTGTCTCAATCCCTAATTTCTGTTCTGTGTGAAAGGTAGAGGGACTCTGCACTGACTTGTCTCATTGCTGATGGTGCTGCCACTGGCCAGACTGGAGCCCTTGTTCAAGCCAGTCTGGGGACAAACTGTTGGAACTCCAGGCTTTCCTTGAGCTCCAGCCCTCCCTGGAGGTTCTCCCTGACTGCCTTCTCTATTTCCCCACAAAATGCACTTGGAGCTCAGTGTCTTTTTGCTAACCAGACAAAGAATAAACTCCTTTTCTCCTTGGACATGTGGCGTTCCAGGTAGAGGACATCCCATGGGAGCACACACTTGTGGGCACTGCTCTCATAAGGGGCTTTGATTCACATTCCAGGTTGTTCTTCTCCCAAGAGAATACAGAGGAACAGCTCCTGAGAAGGTGTCATGAATCTGTTTTATGGTACAACTGACAGGTGACCAGTGACCACAGCAAAACACACCCTGTCTAGACCTAGTGAGCCTGAAGAGATGCTTCTTCACCCGGAAACTGTGGATTTTGTTTCCGACAGTATCGGTTACGCTTGTAAAAATACTCTTCTTACACCACCACCTGTATCCATACATGTGTTAGGATGTGAAGTTACAATCCTCCTGTTAAGATATCATCCTGCTGCTTCCCAAGGGGCCCTTTCACCATGTTGCTGCAGTATGGGAGTGCAGGCATGTTGAGCAAATGGGTATTTTAAAGAGATATCAGGATGAAATTTTAACGGGGAAATCAAATACTGGTGGTTTTGTTTTGTCAGGGCAGGGTTTTCTTTAATCCTCCAGCCAAAGGACACTCAAAGAGGATATTGTACCATGTGCACTTCCAAAGGCACAGCAAGGAGCAAATATTACCAAATCCTTGCTGGTTATGCAGCCTGAGGGGATCAAACCACCTCCAGCAGAGAGCCAGCTGTGCCATACAAAGAGAGGATTTATTTAGGCATGTCGGTCCAGACAGATGTGAAGGGTTCTGATCCAACCAGCAAAAGCTCTGGTCTCATTAGCTCCTATGTTATAAACCAGGACCAAAATGGGAGAGAAAAAACGCAGATCTTGGATCTGTACCATCAAAGAGAGAACAAAGTTTACCCAGTGAGTCACAAGTCACAAACCAAAGTGTATATTAATCTTCACCCTGACACATTTCTTCCATCCATCAGATCTAGCATTGTGCTAGTCTAACACTGAGGATACATCATGTCATTCATGACACATGATGACTCCCAGATGTTCAGAGAGCTCTGCTACCCAGTGGAATAAATGGGTGTTTACAGTAAAATAAGCACCAAATTTGGCAAAACTGAAGATGAAGTTACAAGTTAATTAGTGCAAGAGGGCCTAAACCCCATGATATATGACACTCATACTTCTCCAGTAAATCCAGAAGTACAAATTGAGAAAAGAGTCCAACAATTGAATAGTAAAAAACCAAAACCAAAGAAACCCACCCAGAAAGTCACCCTGAGAGAAGCCAGAATAAATAACAGCACTGCCGAGCTCTGATGTAGCTCTTCTGGTGGAGTTCCTGGTGATGAATAAAAGGAGCTCTGAGTCAGGTACTTGTAAATACAGTCATATGTAACAACAAATCAATGAGAAAGAGTCCAGAGAGGAAAAAAGGTCTAAAAACCCTTAGTCCCTGACCCTCTCAGCTGACCATAAGAGCTCCCAATTCAGGCAAGAACATCACAACTGTCTTTGAAGGATATTTGCTCTTAAATTTCTCAAGTGACATGTTGAGGAGCTCTGTGAGCAGCTGGAGAAGGTGGACATCTACCTGAGCTGTGGGAGGGGGCATGAACTTGGGCTTCTCTGACTTACACAAGCTGAGGCAAAACACGGTCTCCCACTGGGCTGCCCTGGAGCTGATGTTGCAGAGATGTTCAGGCAAGGGTAACTAAAGACACAGTCCAGTCTAACACAAGGAGTGGAAAATGGTAAACTCTAAAACCAGACACAGCTAAACCCCAGTGAGATCAAAAATAACTCCCTGTTAAAGGCTGTCCTCCTAATAAATTTAATGTTCCCAAAAGTCATTACAACTCCTCAGATCTTCTGCTAGATCATCCTTCCTCTCTGAAACAAATATTTAAGTCAGTACTGAATGGAGCCAGGCAAAAAGCAACCCAAGCTCCCCATTCTCTTGCATTTCATGTCAAACCCAGGTGGCGGGAGCAGCCCCTGGAGCCAATGGTGCTACCAGCATTGGGAATCCTGGTGACCCCAGAAGAGCTCACAGGGGACAGAGCTCATACAATGACAGAATCAGACACCAGCGCTGTCCCAGGACACTTTTCTTATTCCATGCTACAGCAACAAATTCATTTTCCATAAAGCACTAACCAGGCCAATTTTTAATCTGTCTTGCAGTGCTGAAAACAACCTGCAAAAAACAGGTGACAGTCCCCTTTTCTGCAAGCCAAAAGACAGATAAAAATAGACTTGAATTGCCATTGAAAATATGGTAAAACAATCCTTTTCCATCTGCCAAAGGAAGCCTTTGGAGTAAGTGAACTAACAGGGCTCCACGATCAGGCACTGAGAGCGAGGCACTGCTGCTCATTAATTAACACCAATGTGACAGCTATTGATTGCCTGCCTCTCTTGAAAGCATCAATCAAAGCTGAAAGCTGAGTGTGCCCCTTGTGCATCCCTCACAACCCCCGCCGATACGTTCCTTCCTAAATGTTTCCAGCAGCGTTCACTGCTGAACATTGTCCCTGCTGAGGGAAAGACCTTTCCTCTCCTGCCATCTCCATATTCCCTGTCCAGCCCAGTGTTGGATGCACGGTGCCACCTCCTCCACTTTGAAGTTGGCCACAGGCAATGGATTCAAGATGTCAAAGCCATCTGCAGACAGGGTTTTTACAAAGGCAAGGATGTTCTTCCAGAAAGATCAGAGCTGAAGGCCATAATTAACATGTCCCTGCTTCTGGTATGACACACGGCACTGATCACCCACACTGACGTTCAGCTTCCCAGAGCAATCCCAAAGGAAGGATCCTCAGCACCGTCTAATTATCCCTGTCTGTTGCTCCAGAGGGTTCCTGCTGTGGGTAGACTGCTAAAAATACCCCATGTACCCAGGCATGGAAATGTAGACTTCCCCTCAATCCAAACACAACCAGTTTAATGAAGTCAGAATGTGACCCGTCCCATCCAGAAGGGAGATAGAACAGTTTCTGCTTAAACAAGGAAAAAAAAAAAAGCAGCCAAATCGTTGTCTCATTTATGGTAATGTAAATCTAGAATAACTGGATAAATATAACCAGAGTCAGAGCTTTTATAAACAGGTATAAATCAGATCATCTTAAACACATGCAAGTTTTTAAGACTCTCTGGCATCTTTTAAACCTCAGTTTCTGTGAGATGCTCAGCCAGGCTGAGTCCAGCCTTTCTGCTGCCTGTTATTTATAGGACTGTTCACAAATCCAAGTGGTCACCCCACAGGACATGTTTAACCTGCACTTGCACGACACTCAGCAGATATGTAAACTGAGAGAGTGGCAGAAATTTGATAGCACAACTGAGGAACAGTACTGGCCCTCAGAAAAAGAAAGCATCAAACAGAGCTGTTAAAAACTCAAAAATTAAAATTCAAGACATCCACCTCCAGAAATCATAATTTTCATTTCAAATTGAGATCAAACATGCAGCATTTTCTACTCATAGAATCAAAAGTTTGGAACTTTTTTTTTTTTTTTAGTTTGAACTGTTGAAACGTTTTGACTGAAAATAAATATTTTGGCATTTCCAAGACAGAATGTATACATGTGATTTGTCAACAAAATTAGGTTAGAAATTGCAGAGGAAGAGGTTTTCATGTGAGGTTTATCTTGTACTTCCTGCTTTTTGAAGAAACAGCGCAATCATGTCCAGGTCAAAAAGTTAAGAGGTGCTCAAAAATGCTAACAATGAATTTCCCACTCTTCTATAATGTCAGATCAGTTTTGATCTCAGCTTGGATTATCCCTGATTTTATTCAGGATAACTCACCTACTTTTCCAGCTGCACATATAGAGACCTGGGCCACTGATGACCTTCATGCACCACCCAGGACTAGATATGTAGAAAAGCACAAAAGTATTATTATTATTATTATTCTTACCTTTGTATGTGTTTTCTTGGATCAGTAGTTTTGGTTTGCACCTTCTAAGGGTGAACATGGGATCCCATTTCAGATTTCTCTTCTGTGTTTAGCCCAGCTGGACACAGCTGAGAGATCTCAACATCAGATCCATTTGGAGCTGTGTGAACTCCTTCCAGCTATCACTTTTTTTGTATGCAAAAAGACTCAGCACTCACAGAGCACCTGAATGACAATCCCGCTGCCACGGGGATTGGCACAGCAAAGGATTTGAATGAACAAACTTCTGCCCAGTCAATTATTTTTAATACTTTTTTAAGAATATAAGAGTTCAGGCAATAGAATATTTTAAATCGGTGCCCTAAACTTCTAACAGAACTGCCAGGAGAATTAAATTCATCTTGCTTTTACTTCAGATTCTTGTAACTATTTCCCTTCTTGATTCTGGAAAGTTGAAATGCCCAGAATAATCCTCTTTTCTCAATATTTCTTGCTGCCTTCAGGTAAAGCAGCTGGAAAGACTGGAACTAAAATCATTTCCATCTACTCTTACATCTTACTAGAGAAAGCTTCAGGGAGTTAAAGAAATTATTAATGCTTGTGACACAGATTTTGATCTGAAAAATACACATTTATTTTGTGACCTTGAAAGACTTTAATCAGAAAATATTCATTTATACAGATAGATGTTTGTGTATATGTATGTATGTATATCCCAGTAAGAAACCAAGACTATTTTTCTCTTCCACCTACCACTAATTACCACGTGTTCTATGCTAATATATTACATTTCTATAATTAATTGGTCCTTTGGAAATGGTGTTTTATCTTAAAGATACACAAGCACTCACAAGAAAAAAAAAAAAAAGAAAAAAGTTAATACCAGGTCTATATTGTTAGAGAAATTACCTGGAAAATATTGCAAAAAATATAGGAGGTAGAATATTAGTGTATTAAGTTTAATAGTCAATTCTCAGCTTATTTTTTTCTAATTTGATTTTTAAAATGCTGAAAAACTGTATGCCCACGGTTTTTTTCAGAAACCTAGAATTTCCTTACTTGTTTTCAGTGTTGCTGATGTTTGCAGTGATTGAACAGTAATTTCTAAAACTGTATTTAGAATGTAACCCATCTTCCTGCAAGAATTATGTTCCTGACATCAACTTCCAATGCATCATTGGCCTTACCACATTATATTTATCAATTGATGTCCTTGATTTCTTTTCTCAAGGTATGCTGACATTCTTGATATTAAAAAAAATCATATAAAATATGGTAAATGTAACATGTGTAAGTAGGAATATTTCCACTGAAAAAGGAGGTAACTTAACAATAACTATTGAGACACACAGGTATTTAATATTATTAAAACTACTATTCTGTCAAGGGTTAACTTTCAGACCAATTTCCATGTGCTTCTGGATTTCTATCCAGAATAAGAGAATATCCACTTCAGAGAGAAATATTTGAAGTAGCAAGTAGATTCTACTTCTTAAAAATACAGGTGTCATTCCCTGTCATAATTGCTGTGGCACCCTCTGTATTCAAACTAAAAGGTCCTGAATCTCAGGGACAGCTGCTACTGAGCATCACATCTTAACATCCTTCAGAATGGCCAAGCAACAATGAGAACATGCAAAATCAGGAGGCAAATTTGAAAATTTAAGCAGCTGTTTTTCCTGTTAAGCATAAATTTCATGCCATTAGAGTCTCAGTTCATTTTCTATCAAGAGAACAATTGAGATCCAGACATTCCAAACACTCAAGTATTTTGCAACACAAGCAGTCCGGACTTCTCTGATTTCTGCCTTTTACAAAACCCTTGTAATATTTTACTCCTTTCAGAGGCTTAAGATTTTCTTGATGGAAAGAGATGGTGTGGGAGGACAAATGGCTGAGATGCAGCATTTAATCTGTTTGAGAAAAACATCTCCTACATCAAGGATTTCTTTGCTAAAATAATAATGCTTTGACTACATCAACACAACAATAAGCTTCCCCTTGCAGCAGCATTAGCACTTTCAATGGTAAACTTAAATTCCTTTAGAGCCAAGCACTAGACCAACATCTAAGGGAGTTCAAGTAGATGCATAAAACAAAAAGGAAAGATAAACCATTTTAGAGGAGAGGATATATCTCATATCTTTGAAGCTTTTGGTACAAAAGTAGCCACAGGAAGTGGAAATGAATGCAATAGATTAATACAATGTATAGAGCACCTTTTAATTTGGCCCAGTGAATCCAAAGGAGTTTAGCTCAAAAGGTTTAGGAGTTCAGGGAGTACATGTGTTGGATGTGTAACTGAAAGGTCTTTGAGCAAAGCAAAGGGTTGCACTGATCCTGACAGCCTCTGAATTTCAGCTTGCTTATCTCACACTCACCTCTGGGTTTGGCCCTGGGAATGGGACCTACTCCATAGCAGTTTATATTCTTGGGGAAACGAGATGGATGAGTCCTATTAGAACCACCTGAGAGGCAGGTGCAGGTCACTAACAATATTAAACAAGTGATGTGTGGAACAGCCTAACGTCCCAGAACACGAGCAAGCTCTGCTATGGAGACGGGCCTTGCCTTTCCATTGTCACAAAGGAATGCTAACCCTGAAAAGCTGAAGCTCCATCAGGGAATATCAGCGTTATTTGCAAGGGAGCAGCAGCCACTGAGCAGGAGACAACCCTGTCTTCCAGAGCCTGGGCTTGTACAGGAGTGGGACTGTGGATGCATCTCCTGCAACACCACACACTCCAGAGCCAGGAATACAACAAAGACCTGAACTGTGCATTCCTACACAAGGTTCAAATTATCCTCCCACATGAGACACGTGGGAGACATGTCATCACACTGTGTCCCCCACGGTTTGTTTCTGCCTCCTCACATCATCCACATGTTGGGGAGGAAGGAAAGAAGGAGACTCCCTCCAAGGGGAGAAGTGGGGTAGAGCATGAAGATCTAGGAGCTGGATCTTTTTTTTTTCCAACTATTCAGTGTCCAGGAGAAGCTTGCAGAAGCAGCCAGGGCCCTGAGAATAAAAACTGGATAACTGTAATCAATCTAGCATTCCATATCCTCATCCTAGTTAGAAGTACCCTGACTTCATTTTCCCACAGACAGGAGAAATAAAGGTTTATGTCATATAAAGCTTGAAGCCTTTTGCTGAGCAGATGGATGGCCAACTTCCTGCTCTCTTAGGTGAGCAATAGAGGAAATTATATTGTAATTCAGAGAGGGTAGAAATAAAATGTGTTTTGGCAATGCTTAGCCTTGGGCTAATATCACAGCAGTTATTTCTGTCAGCTTCAGAGACTCTGCTGTGGCCAGTTAATGGAAAAAAAGATGAGAGTGAGTTAACTGCTCTGAGATTTTCTCTCTGGATGTTCAGGCTAGATTAAGGAAAAGGCCTTGCCCTTGCCTGTATAGCCTCGTAACACCACTGCCTCTTATTTCCAATTGGTGTTACAGCAGAGCTGGCCTCACTGCTGGTATTAAAGGTCAGTCAATGTTTCCACTATAAACCTCCTTTATTGAGGATTTCTCACAAGTGTGTGATTTTAATTCACTCTGGACTGAATCACAGTTCTCCTTGACCTGGAAATGGATGTGTTTTGATCTGTTCTTTAAATCTGTGTGCTCATTTCAGTATTAATCCAGGACATTTCAGGAAAGGTGACCTCTAACACTCATTCTTACTTAAAAAGATTTTAAGGGTGGATGATCCCCTTTGGATAAGTGATTTCTCCATAACACCAGCCAGTGGTTTTCTGATTTAGTCCCAAAGCAATATTGGCAGCTCATTGCACGTTATCTGAGAAACCATGGTTATCTAGCTTTATTATTCAATAGAAGGTGGGTCACTTCTGAAAAATTAAAATCTGAAAGGAAGGTGTTATTACTTGGAACAATTTCAGTTTCCAGACAAAAAGTTGCATTTCCAAATGGGCTGTGCACACAACCAGCGACTGGACGCAGCACAATCCCCTGGGCAGATTATGAAAATGATTTTTGCCATTGGGCAGAAAACAAAAAAGCACTGGAATCAAAATCCTGTATTCTCCAAACTTCTCTAGAAATTAAGTACTCCATGGGATATCTCTAGGGCAACTGAAAGTCCCTTTATAAAATGAATTATCACCAAGGAATTGTTTGTAAAGTCCCCTCATTACATACCCACACACATCTCCTTTCCCACTGAAGCAATTGCTCCTGCTATCTATCTTTTGCCTCCCTCTATTGGGAAGAGGCCTCCTCCGCAGGCAGGAGAAGCCAAGAAGATGGTAGGGATACCTAAGTATTTGAAAATAGCTTTGTATTCCTTGCTATAGTATAAAAAACTGTCACAATTTTCAAAGGGAAAAATCAAAATGTCTCCCAATCAGTCATGGTTTTATTCTCAGGGGATGATCTGGTGGAAATTCACCACTCTCTTACGTTTCACCGGGAGCAAAGCAAAAGGAAAACTCTTTTTCAGTGGTTATTTGCATTTTTGCCCATCCTTATTTTCAGCTTTCAGTCTCTCCACACGCACATATGTTTCCTTATCACCCTCACACCTGGTTCCCCGTTAGGATTGACTTGGCACAGCCCCAGGAGCAGCGGATTTTGAAGCCAACACCCATTTCTCACGCAGAGGACAATCCCACACCTATGGCTATGCTTTTCAACTGCCTCAATGCACACAAGGCATCTGCAGAACTCAGAGGTGTAAATTTAGCCTGTTACAACTATCTCTATGGAAATCCAATGAAATCCTTACTGCAGCAGAAGGATTGGGGTTTGGTTTAGCTCAGGCCATTTGGAGGAGGTCTAATCCCTGTGTAAATTTTAGAGGCAGAATGGCCATGCAGGGAGTTATGCCATCATGACTACACAGTTTACCAAGTCAGGTGAAGACAGCCCGTGTATCTCTGTAGCAGCTACAAGTAAACTGCATTTTCATGCTGCTCTTCTCAGACCTAAGGATGAGCAACTTCATACTTCAAAACAAAGCCAAATGAGTTGATGTCTCACAGGCTTCCATGAGGCACCAGGGGATCCTAAACTTTCATGTGTCACAGAAAAAAAGATCTTTACTCTGGGGATGGTGAGGCCCTGGCACAGGTTGCCCAGAGAAGCTGTGGATGCCCAAACCCTGGAAGTGTTCCAGGCCAGGTTGGATGGAGCTCTGCACAACCTGGTCTAATGGAAGGTGTCCCTGCCCACAGCAGAGGGTTGGAACTGGATGATCTTTGAGGACCCTTCCAACCCAAACCATCCTATTATTCTACGTCATGACCAGGGACACGAGCACATAACCCCCATTTTATGTATAATTACAGCCCTTCATTTTTGCATTCCACACTGGCTAGATGCAAGCTGGGTCTAACCTGGGAGCTGGCAAGCCATGGCTAAGCTTAAACTAAAATATCTTGTCTCTCAGCAGGGATTTGTTTGGCTTGCAGGCAGCATTAACATGGTGATGCCATGTACAAACAAGACTGGAACAAATCAAGTGATGGGTTGAGCTCGCTCGGCCACCACCAATTAATGTAGCCATGCGTTCCTATCATAATTAGTATTTTGCAGATCTAACACCAAAGAGATGAAGGCTCACCAGGCAGCTTGTACAGTGCAGCCAGACATCATGAAATGACCTGGGGAAGACACAAGTGTGCATTTAGTGTGTATGGGACTGTGAGCAGTGCAGGTTTGTGTCCCCACCTTCATCACTGCTCTGCTGGGACAGTGGTGACGATGCACCTCATGGAGAGTGGGAAGGAAGAGTAAAGGAAAACCAGCTGGAAGATGTTGTCTAGAGACAATCCCTCAACACAAAAGGCCTACTCAGGGTATCCTCAGGAAGAATGAGGTCCTCAGGCTGGCATACTCCACCATGATCTCTATTCAGAGGGCAGAAGAATTCACATTTTTAGGCTTGTTGGCAAAGAGGGCTCAGTCCAAAACAGAGGGACAGCTTAGTAGTGAGTTGGATCTACAACTATTTACTTTGAAGTGAGGTTTGGCTCCCATTTCCCAGACTAAATTCAAGACTTTCCACTTTTACTGACCCTCTTACTAGCTACTTCACCTCAAAGTGCATGACCCTTACAGGTAATTTTGAGGTGTGGGAGTATTTCATTCCCCATTTGCCAGGGGATTCTCCAGTCTGTATTTCTGCATCTCTGCATTTATAGGATGGAAAGCCCCCTCCCTCTGAGGCCATGTTGTACACATGATGGGAAAACCTACCAAAACATCCTAACAAAACAAGCTTAGACAGAGCCAACAAGATTTCACTTTAAGCTTTATCTGCAGGTTAATTCTGTCATGTAACTTAAACGATGGACAATCAGCTGTAGAACAAAGGATGTGTTGAACAAGAGGGGAACTTTTCGAGTCATAGGACATGATTATCTGCTGTTTCCAGCTCAAACTTTCAGTGCCATGGCACCACAGAAACTCAGAAGACAGAGATGGTCCATTACTGCCTCAGCTGAGCAAAGTTCCCCTGCCTAATGCTGAGTGATGCCATTTTACATTCCTGTCCCTTTACTAAGAGCCTCACATGTGTTAAAGCTCCATTTATTTACTAATGTTTCAAATTGCAATAGGCTGTGCATTTATTCACTCGAATTGACTTGATTTTCTTTTCTTTTTCCCTTTTTTTTTTCATCTTTTTATTTTTGAGATGGAAACTATCTGGAAAGAAACCCTTCAGCAACCAGAGAAACCCTCAGTTGGTGGGATGAGCTCAGGACTGCTTGGGAAGAACAGGCCCTGGGAGCATACATTATATATCTCACACTACTCCACCTTTTTCCAAAGGTGTTTTTATATAACATGACAAGTTATCACTTCTTGCCTGTGGCTACAGATGGGTAGGACTGCAAACAACCAAATGCAAATCAGGAGCAGTCTAGAGCAGACACACCATTGTATTGTCATGGCATCACTCCCACTCGCTCCATTAGTCAAAGCACTCCCTTGCTTTGGTTATTTGGATGGAGTAGCTGGGTGGAGATGGAATGTGTGGGTGGATGGCCCTTTTCCAGCAGGGCAAACGCTCTCCTCAGGGGACGTCCCTTACGACAAGGAATTCCTCGTGACATCATGGGCTGCCTGACGTGGGAGTGATATGCTTGAGCTGGAATTGCTCCCACTGCGTTTCATAACACAGCCAAAATATAATGAGCAGATCCTACAAGAATAATCAATTCAGGGGCATGGCTGTACTCATACCAGGATTTTTCTTTCCTTTCTCAATATGAAAATCCAGCTTCTGATGCCCCAAAAAGTCGGATGCACATACTATGATTAGTAGAGCTTTTGTTTCTTTGGTTCTACGCACAAAATACCAAATCAAATGTTTTCCCCTTCAAGATCAGTTAAAAGAAATCTCCTTCACACAACCTCATAAAATAATCTAATAGTCTCTAAGAAAGGATCAAGTAGTTTTAAAACTTTAAGTCAACCATGCTTTTAGATTTAGATCTGTCTTTAGTATTTAGGAAACTGCTGACATTTACTTAGTGGGGAGGAAAAAAAAAAGGAATGGCAGATTTGGGCTAGATGAATTAAGGAACTGTTTATCCTGTCTAATTCACGAAAAACCCAAGAGGCATTTACTCAAGTGTTTCACGTCTGAAAAATGTTCACACAGTGTACAGACTGGGCTGGTATCACCATTGACAGAGGACATCTCACCAAAATAGAACACATTCTATGAATCACACAGTGGGCAGCACTGTTGGGATAAGAAATATTTTTTTCCTCAGTTTTTGGTTAACCAAGCACAGCAACCCCTGGTGAGAACTACAAAACATGACAGGACAAGGCAGATCAGGTTGTGGATATAGGATCTTCTCTAACTTCTGGGTAGAGCTTTCGGGCAGGAGCTTTCAACTCCAATTTACTTGGCTCAGAACAACTGATGAGGGTGATTCTTACATACTTCTGTTGTTTCAGTTAAAACAACTGAGAAAGGACAGGTGTGTATGGCTATGCATCTAAATGGCTACAAAAAGTACATTCTGGAATGATATTATGAGAACTGATGAGCAGCAGTACACAGAACCTGATATACAACCAACCAGCTTGCCTCAAAAAGTTAAATTTTTGCCCTCTAGAAAGGATGCAATTAAGGAAGAACACAGAGCTTCAGTGAGATGTCATAACCTGGTATAAGTAAAATAAAATTCCCATGTAAATCTGAGCTATTATTCTAAAGGAAATACTGTATGGTAATGATAATTTAGTGAGCAAAGCTTCCTTTAACTGAGAGAATTAGAGGAATATGTGCTGTGGCCACATCTCTGCCACATTTCCTCACAAGGAGCTTGGTGAGATCGAAGAAGAGAAGATTTGGCTACTGGTGAAAAGAATTTCTCCTCCTGCACTACGAAAGAGCCTGTAAGCCGAAGCACAATCTCACAGTAGGACAAGTTTCCAATAATAGGCAAAATTACAACACACAATTATCTGTTACACAATGCCTGAAACCCTCATTTGCAATGAATCAACAGGTTCCCCAGAAGGTGAATCTGTCATGATCCCTGTGATAGTTCAGGATCTCCCTAAGGCAGGAGCAGGACAGGTCCGATCCCCACAGTCCTCCACATCCCAGGACACCATCCTTGCACATCCCAGGCTGTATCCTACTGCTTCTTCACCTCACACTACACAATCACACCCTCACAGGCCCCAGCACACCTTCCACATGATTTGAAATGTTTTCACTGAGAAACACATGTGCATTCTTACAACTGCGTGTCAGAGCTCCAGGGGCCTGGAGGAGATGAATCCCCCATGGAGTGCAGCAGGAACAGAGCCAGCACCCTGGAAAGGAGCTCGCCCTGAGCACTGCTCATTCCTGGATCACCTGCAAACAACGGGCATATCTTTCTATCTGGAAAGTACAGATTTTGAGAGGTACACCTACTGCCAAGGCTTTCCCAAGTGGCTCCCAGGTGCACCTATGCTAGGGGGAAGGTGAAAACAAACTCTGGAATGGGAGAGAGGGAACATACAGAATTGCCCTGTTAATCCCTGATATTTATCCCCAATACTAAGGGATCTCTTTAAACACTGCAGCATGAGATTTCTGATTCATGGCAGCATCTGTTCTTTATTTGGGTTATTCCTACTATTCTTATCAGTGTCATAGTCTCTCCAACAGGAGCTCAGCAGCCAGGTGACTGGCAATTTTGGGCTATCCTTTCTCCTTCCAGTCCCATTTAATCAGCTTCTTCCAGCCTGCTACATCATGCTCTGCTCTCCAAGGCACGCTACAGCCAAGGCTCACCTACACACTGTGTCACTGGCATCTTAAATCACCCCTCTGGCTCCAAGGTAGCTCCAGGAGTATCAGCATGTACTGACTATCCCTCATTAAAATTCAGCAGCGCCAGGGCAGAGGAATTGTGCAACCCCATTGTTCCCGCTGTGTGGTTGCAAGCATTCATATAATCTTATTATGACTTTTGGGTGGTTCACATGCATATTTACACTTTAATTTTCTGTGCTGTAGGTTCAAAAAAGAGCGTGTGAAATAGTAATATATGGCTTTGGGTATTGGGAAAATATTAAAAGTATCCTAGAGAAAAAACAAAGAGGTCTGACATCACCACGGTGCAGAATTAACATTGAAGCAAGGAAAAATTCTGTAAACTCTTCTGGGAAAATTTGTGATTTTGTTT
The DNA here is from genome assembly GCA_013390005.1 of Calyptomena viridis. Taxonomy (NCBI): domain Eukaryota; kingdom Metazoa; phylum Chordata; class Aves; order Passeriformes; family Eurylaimidae; genus Calyptomena; species Calyptomena viridis. The sequence goes on along the minus strand of WEIV01009814.1, from coordinate 175,400 downwards.
CGGAAAAAAGTGCTGCCTCTGAAAAGCTTCAGGTTAAATAAAGTTTCTAATATATTGAGCACAGTATTTATTAAAGTGATGCCCTTGAGCCCTTCCCACAGTGCAGATAGTCACTGTGTTTGCCACTGGATAAATCCCAAATGGAATTGTGGTGTCCTCCTCGAGGATCTCCTGTTGTCTGTCTGCTGACACGTGCTGCATTTCATCAGGGACCTACACTGTCCACATCACTCCTCAAATATCAGTAACTGGCAAAACTAACTAAATTCAAAGGAAATACTGTTTTTCCATGAGGAATTTTTCATGAAGGGACCTGGCAGAAAGAGGTGCAGAGAAAACACTTCCCTGTTCATTGTGTAATCCTCCTCCAAAAGGATTTGCATTGACAACCCAGGGATACCTCAAAATATTTGAAACTTTGCATAATGCCTACAAAACAATACAATGAGCAAACCTTGGAAGATTACAAGGAAGTGTGCCTGCTGGTGATTCCCAGAAAAATACTTTCATTGCACAAATACAGTTGAGGGAGAGATAAAGGAAAAGGAAAGACTCAAAGGAGCCTTGACCGGACAGGCCAAGAGATCCCTCCATACCAGCTGTGCTGAGTTGAGACTCTGGCAACATCAGCATAAGCAGCTGGCAAAGACATCAGCAACTTCAACAAGGAAGAGTGTTTGGATTGGGATCCTCAGCATTATTACACACCTTCCCCTTTCAGAAAGTGTGGCCATGGCATCCTCAGGGTTTCCTAACATAGTCCCTGAGGAATCCCAAATGAAACGTGTAAACCTCAGTGTTAGCTCAGGAGGAAGATGCTCTGAGCTCTTCCTACTCCATTCTTTTTACAGCACACCTACACTATTCACATGTGCTTTTATTTACACAACTCTATTTCCATTTCCCTTCTGCATCTATAATGCACATCAGGGTTTAATGGCACACACAGCACAAGAGCCCAAAAATCCCAAATTATTCCTCAACTACAAGACTTTACTCCCACTGGCCGTTGGCTCTTCTACAAGGACCACCAACAGAGGCAACAGCTGAAGAAAACTGCAGTGGTTTTCTTTGGAATACGAACACCAGGAATGCAGCTGACACTAGAGGGATTTTGGACAGTGGGTTCTACACCTGCCTGGAAGAACCAGCTATTTCAAACGCTATCTCTCTTTTTTTTTCCCTTCATTCCCCTACCCATAAAAGAAAAGCAGTCCATCACACAAGGTGGTGTACACCCCACACGGCTTCTTTCCTCTCCCCGCTTCCACTTTCTCCCTTTTGGTAACGTGGGAGAAGGAATGAGCAGCAGGAGCAGCCATAACTTTCTCCTTTTTGTGGTTTAATGCTGGAGTGTGTGATCTCTGTTTTTCTTAGTCCCAGGCTGGCAGGTACAGCTTAAATGAGGCTGTTGCAGTGGAAGCTGAATAGACAGTCTAAAAGGGGTGGCTGGCACCGATGACCTAAACAGAAAACCTTGTGTTTACTGGTCCAGGATCAAGGAAACCTTGCAGGCCTAAAGCTTTCCTATATATATTAACATACTTCATTACATAAGATCCTTAACCATAGTAAGTGAAACATTACCAATGGGAAATCCATAAAAGTTGGAACCCACAGAGCGGAATGTTTTGATTTATTTTTGTCTCCTCTCTCCCAGGAGTCCATCAAAGAGTAAACAATATTTTACCTTTCCTCAAATTAATTATTTGTAAGCTTTTCACCATCAGACTTCCCTGTTGGTGCAGAATAACATGCCTCACCTCAGGAAAAAAAAGAATCTTTAAATTCCAGAGGAAACATCTTAGCACCTTTTGCCTGGCCCAAAGAAAATAACCCACAACCCAGTAAAATCTTTATTAAGAATAATGGGCAAGGAAATGGCTAGAAAAATAATTTCTGAAAATCCAACAGCAGAACAAAACAGGAAAATGTCTGGGTTTTGCATCTGTATTTTACACTCACTCTCTAGTATACTGTCTGCTTTCTCAACATACGAATTTTGGGATTTACTCCATCGCATTGGTTCAGCTTTCTGGGTTTTAGTGGGTACTTTCAGGAATAAATGTCTGGAGATTTTTTATAGATAGATAAGTATTACAAGGATGCTCTAAGTTAAATACAGTAACTCAAAATAAAATCACTGTTGAGGGAAATGGAAATTTGTTCACCAGTTTGAAATTTTGAGACTCTTCTACATCATTTAAACCTGTGCAAAGCACCAGTGTCCATATTGCACAAAGAAATTCTCTCCTAAAAAAGTACACATATAATCATTGGCTTTCTAAGAAGGTAATACTTCTGTACCAGGACTTTGGAATCTAAAGTTCTGACAGATAACCAGGCAATTCAAATGTGTTGAAAACTGGAAGGATTTTAGCACAGCTAAAAGATATTGGATATTTTTTGCTTCAGAATTTTTAATTTCTAAGTACAGTTCATTAAAGTTTTTTCCTGAGACAAATGCCAATCATTTTCTTTCACCTTCTATAAAATCTAGATCAGAGGAGAGAAGTGCTTCTGGTGGGATGTGCAACATAGCAGACGGGACACGTAGAACTGACTGGAAGCTGAAGTTCTTCTTGTTCAAGTAAGAAATCCTTTTTTTTTTTTAAGCAAATGAGAGCAACTTCTCCTGGGTGTTGTAATTCTATCACCACTTGGAATCTGAAATCAAGATTGGATGCCTTTCTAAAGGATGCGCTCATGGCTCAGTCCCAGATTAACGCCTTTGATAGTTCATGTACTTGGTAGGAAATAATATAAAAATAGGAGGGCCAGATTCTTTCAAGTGAATCTTGAATTCACTGCCATCACCAACAACAGCAATGATTACTCTGTGCCTGTATTCTTTGATTTAAATCCTGATGGCAAGCAGTGAGGACGAGCATGAATTATCAACACAGCAGCAAGCCGTTTGAGTCCTCACTCACTTCACAAGAGAGATTTCAGGAATTCTCCTCACTCTAAAGCACAGGACAGAGGGCTGCAAGGGGTACAAGCAGTGATCAGTCTGACACTTAATACAAGAGTCCTGAGTGTTGGCTTGTCAACCCTGCTGGAAGACAGAAACTGGTGCTGCACCAATGCAGCTCACAATGTTATTCCGGGTGGATGAATCTCCTCCACTGACAAGCAGCTTGAGAATACCTGTACTTAAGGCTGCCTTTGCTGAAGGAACTTGTTGTTTAGCAGTAGGATGAGTACTTGGCTGAGATTTATTGCTATCCTTGTCTAAAGAGGGTGAAGATTCTTAAATAGTGGGTACAGCACCGGTGCTGAATCCTCTCTTTTTCCTTAGTGTTTGTTTTCTCCACAGTTCTGTGGACAAGGTGGGTCAGCCATGAGATGCTTCAGAGCCAGTGCTTTAGTCTGGCAACACATAAGTTAGCGCTGCCCACCTCTTCTGAGGAAGGCAGAAAAAGTAACTGGGATCATGCTAAAATTGCACACCAAACCATGTCTATCATCCAGATTTCTTCAAAAGCTGATTGAGGAGACAGCTCAGGGCTTGGACATCATCTCCTCTCTCATGCCAACACCTCTCACACCAGGCAGAAGGCAAGAGTGTTCCCTGCGGATATCAAAGAAGATGCATATGTGCATCTTGCTTTGTGTATTTCCTGTCTTGGATTTAAACAAAGAATAAAACCCCAGCCAAGCCATTGCCCCATAAAATTTGTTGGCCACAGGATCTGCTGTACTTAGCAGGAGTCAGCTGCAGGTGCAGAAAAGCTTCCCCTGCTTCATACTTCTGGCAGTAATAGGGATGGATACATCACAGTGACAGTCTGTCCCCGCAGGACAACTCACACTCCGTCCTTGGCAGCCTGCTCTAGATTTTGGGGGAGTCCTTTAAAATTTGAGGGTGGTTTGTTTAGCACGTTTTTTTTTTTTTTTTCATTTAAAAGTCTTCCTCTTTCTAGTCAATGTCAGACTGGAATTGTGAGAATCATATCTAAGACTGACATTCCTTCTTTTACTTAAGAGCCAGAATGTGGAAAAAAATGTCCTTGGAGTTTGGAATTTTGGAAGTTTTGGTTCTTTCTAGAATGACTGTTCTTTTGAAATTGTACACAGGACTAGAAAAAAAAACAAATTGAGTGGCAAGGCAAGAAGGAGAGAGGAAGGGAGTACAAAAAGCCAATAAAGCCTTTCAAACTCCTCCAGCTCTGGTTGCTGGGAATTGTGACAGATGAGCTTTTCAGAGCAAGTGCACATTTCCAAGGTGGATCCCACAGCTCCATCCCACCTGTGTCCCCTCCAATCCCTGCCAGCCCTTGGCTTCCCTCTCCAACCCAGGTGGCCAGCTCTTCTCTGTTCATGTTCCTCCTTTTAGGAAAGGACTTTTATTTATTTATTAAGTTAAACTCATCCTTGAAAATCTAGTTTTTCACATTAAAAACTGTTTTCCCACATACAGAGATGGTTTCTCACCCACATACAAGCCCTAAATACAGTGGACTTGCCCAGAGTCCCCTGGTGTTCCTTTTCTGACCATGTCAACTCCTACATTCACAACAGCTTTTGAACCTCTTAATCTCAGGACTAAACTTAAAAAGAGTTCCAGAGGGTGAATCCTCTTGGCTCTGGAGAAACAGCTAAGGACTACACACATTTGTGGCAGCACAGGAATCACTCTACCGGCAGCTGCAGCTCTGAATCTGCCATGTGAGGGAAGGATAAAGACTTGGATGGTGTTTAGTCTGGAAGAGAGGAAACTGAGGAATGAATGTGACAAAGAGCCTTCCAATGCGGAGGGACGTCTTAGAAGAGAGGAATGATTAATTGTTCTTCATAGTCAGTGAGAGAGGAAAGAGGAGCAATCAGCACAAGCTCTAGCAAAGACAACTTAGGTCAGATATTAGAAAAACATTTCAGCTATGGCGGTGAAATCCTGGAACAAGCAACCTGGGAGTGTGGAATCTCCTCCACTGAAATTATGCAGATGAAATCTAGGTAAATACCACTTTACAGGCAACCCAGAAATGTGGAATTTCCTTTGCTGGAGTTTTAAAGAAAATGTTAAGACAAACATCTAGTAGGCACGGCTTAGCTACAATTGATCTTGTTTCATCCAGCTCAACAACCTCCAAGGTTCCTTCCAGCTCTCCATGATTGGGCAGCGGTAAATACTCACAGGATGGGTACACCCACACCTCACTGCATCAGGCACTGAACACACACACTGTGGAGGAGCCCCAAGGAGCTGAATATTAAAAAAGGAAATGGAAAACAAAACCCAAGACTTGCTCAAATCTTTGTGCATAAAACAAACCAGGAACAGAATCATCTCCGGACTCTCAGAACCCCCAGCGCAGACACCCAGCCATTGGGTCCCTTCCCATCAGCTGGCTCTAAGAGACCATCCCTCATCAAAACCTGTAGCAGAGCCCTGTTATCTCCTTCCTCTCATTTTCCCTTTGCTTAATGAAAGGAAGAAGAGCTACTTGATGGCTACAGTGCCATCAGTTGTATCCTGCTCAGCATGGCTGAAGTTGTGTATTTGCATTTTAATATTTTTCCTATTACAGACCTCCCTGTGCTCCCATAAAAAACACAGCCTCTAATCCCCTATTAACTGTATTTAGCAAACCTCAAGTGTTTCCTCCATTTGCAATCTGGCTGGGCTTCAGCCCTGAAGCAAATTTCAGGTGGCTGTGGTCTAAACATTAACTCTGGTCTGGAGTGATTTGAATTACAAACCAAACAGACTGTAAATGGAATCCTAAAGTGCAGTCAGGGCTCAGTCTGGGAACCTGGCTTTGTTCTCCCGAGCCTGCAAACCTACTCTTGCACTGCTCCTCGGGCACTCCAAAAGTGGGTCGTTACTCACAGAGAGGAAGCGCAGGTGTTACATTAAAGGACTGCAAAGGGAGCCATTTGATACCAACAATATAGATTTATTACTCATAAATTTTTAAAATTTCCTTACGTTCTGTGATTAAAAACACATCAGACTTTGATTTGCTAAACACCCTCTGTGTTTTGCTTCCAAATTTTTGACAGCCAGTTAATTATGAAGTTTTCAACTTATTTGCCAAAGTCTGCCGCCCGTGCATCTGCTGCATTGCAGCTCAGAAAAGTGTTCAGCCACAAATATCCCCCTTTGCTACAGCTGCAACAGTTCTGACATGATGCACACTTTAATTACCCATATCCTCCAACAACACAGAAGCATCATCTGTTATGCAGGAGGCATCAGAGTGCTTCAATCCTCATTAAAAAAAAAAACAACAAAAAAAAACCCCAAAACCATGGACCAGTACTCTGCTCACACTGAAGACTCAGAGGAAAACCTACGGGAAGTGGAAAAGGAGTTTATCCACACAGCTGGCACTTTGTAGACTGCTTTTAATAGGATGCAAGAGGTGAAGAGCTAGACCTTTAAATGACTAGACCCAAGCAAATTTTGAATGACAAACTAGAGTTATAACTATAGGCAACAAATCTGCTGTTGTCCTTTCTTGGCAAGGAAGAAGCTGCTGATATGATAAGATACAGTTGGGAACATTAGATGATCAGTCACTGAAGGCCCAGGACTCAGGAATGCAGCCTAACAATTATGAGAGTTGCCAGTTTTATATTGCAGGCTGAAATCAATGGGACTTTTCATGTACTGGAAATCAAGCATGTGCTTCCATAGTTTCCTGAACCAGTGGCTGATGTGAGAAAAGGATAAGCATGTGCCCACACAAACTGCTGAACAACATTCTCCACCAGCCATGGACAGAGGTAGCACAAATTTACCGGCAGGCCCAAGGTGTCTTTGAAGTATTTGTTCTATTATAGGTTTATGTTGCACACCAGTCATTCTGTCTTTTTATAAAGAGGAAACATTTTCTGCAGAAAATAGGGAAGAATATAATGGTCCTCTTTGGAGGATCCTCCTCTCTTCCCAACTCAGCTCTAATACTATACCCATATGCCGCTGCTTTTGGACAACCACTCATTTTTTCCAAGGCATCCTACAGCACTTAAGTAACTCTGCATCTGAAGGTTGCTAACCTTGAGGGCTTCTGCATGAGGAATGATGTACTTTGTTCCATTAGCTTCCTCATACAAGGCACAGGTGCCGCTCTTGTGGGCTTGGGAGCATCCAAAGCTTTGCTCCCTTGTGCCCTCAAAACAATCACATTGATCTGCCACGATCAAAATTGTTCTTTGCTAAATTTGACCAAAGACAGTTTTTATTTCACTATTTGAGGTAAGACTTGAGTAAGTCAAATGCTCATGTTCTTACTCAAACTAATGTCCCAATGTGAGGGAAGGACAACATATGGGAACATGCACAAGAGGAATGCAACAAGAGGGATGCATAAACTACCTTTAGTAAGAATTGTCTGGAGGCTGCAGCCCAGAAGGAAATCTCACATTTTCTCACATCAAGCAGAGAGGAGAAAAAAGGGGATTGTTCTATACCCTGGCTTCTATGCCTCGGTGGTGGAGGTTTGCTTGGGCAGCCAGGCTGAACACCCTTGCTGTGTCAGGCAGCTGGGACCAGAGTGTTTGGTCAGATCTGCTGGAAAATGTCAGTCTCCAGCAGGGCTGAGCAACATGGCACCATGGAAAACAAAAGGTGCAAGGACATTTCCACAGCTGTGCCTCAGCAAGGGCCAGGCACAACAGCTCTGTACTTCCACAAACACCTTGGCCTGGCTATGTCTTTGTCCTGCTCTGAGAGCCTGGAGCTGGAGTCTTTCCAGCCTCTGCTCTAAGCAAAAATCGCTCCAGAAAAAGGAAACAGACCTCCAAGTGATGCTGTCAGACACTTGATTAATATCTACTCATGTCAATCATTTCCCTTTGCACCGTCCTGCTCCATGGCCCCTGTGGCTACTGGTACCAGCATGTTCATCACTTCCACACTGAATCCCACCACCAAGGAGCTGGGAAAGCAGTGGAAACATTTCTGTGCACGCTGCCCGGTGTTTCTGTTTCAGGCTGACTTTACTTTTGTACAACCAAGGTGGACAGTGATATTTAGAGGCACAACACTGGGGTTTTTTTCCTGCCTCCCTGTGGTTTCTGTGTTACAATTAATCTAATTTCTAGTGACCTGGCAAGAGAATGCTTTCCATGTAATTTGGCAACGACACGTCGATGTGAAGCATTAGCTTCTACATGCCAAGAACTGGATTTTCCCAGCTTGGTTCCAGGTGCTAACAACAGGATGCAAGGCGACCACCAACACCAAAGACTCAGCAGTGAGAAGGTATATTTTTAAACCATGGAAATAACAAGTTAAAGTAGGGTTTTGTTCTAGATTATTCCAGCTGGTTTAGGTCTTGGCATTGCAGCTAATCTCTAGACCCATGCTGATTTTGCTATAATTTAAAATGTTTTATAATTATTTCATAACCCATTATCCAAGTACAATTATTTTTAGCTTTGTCCTGGATGAGAACAACTTTCAGTGAGAGGCCCCAGCTGCAAGCAGAGACTTGGGATACCAGGCACAGGGTAAGATACAGCCATTTCCTCAGCACCATGTCGGGAAATTGCCTCTCTGCCCTCCATTTCTAAACCATCATAAACACACGGCAGGCTGTACAAATATTTCCTTCAGATTCAGTCCACAGTGCTTTCGAATACCCAAATTCTCTTCACATTTCAGGTTCAACCAAATCATGAAACTAAGAACAAGTCCTTGATCACACAGAAATAAAATGTGTAAACTGGATGTTGCATTGTTTACCTGTACTACCACTAAAGGAAAGCTCCACCTAAGTAGCTGTGGGCAACTTAACAAAGCAGTTCAGTGCTCAATGTGAGTATTTGGGCAAGTTCTACATAGTTTGGGCTCTGTTAAGAACATTTTTACAAAATTCTTGCATCATTTTTTCCTTAAACTTGAAAAGAAAAACTCAACTTTTGCACTCCCTAACCAGCCCAAAGAGCTGAACGGATGCAGGTTGTCAGTTAATGGCAGTGCCCTATAATGTGGATGTCCAAGATGTAGAGGAATAACCTATTCCCAGAGGCTTTTCCCAAAATCTCCCTTTGCCGTAGTGACAGCATTACACGGATGCCACCAGTTTTGGCAGAGCATCAGCACCTACTATGGTCCAGCATTAATTTCATTGTCATTGAACATTCCAATCTACTTGGGTCAATATTACTTATCTTTGACCTTTTTTTGTCTAAATAAAACTTACCTTTAGGAAGGAAAAAGGAAAATGCAAACCAGCTACGAACATAATAGACTCCTTAAGTTCTTCTCCTGTCCCTTCCATTTTCCTTGCACCCTCACACTCCTTTCCAGCCACATAATACATCCAAAGTATTATACAGGTGTCTACTTAGATCTAGTCAGAATTTCCAACTGACAGGTCTTATTTTCCAGCTGGAAAATCCTTCGGGTCTCGGTCATTTTTTCAAGAAAAACAAAAACCCTATTGGGAAATTAAAATAAAATCCTGTTGGTTATGATCAGCTGGCTGTTCAGTGGAAAGACATAAAAGTCTCAGTGGAGCAGGCATGGAGCACTGGAAAGAGATAACACTGGAGCCATTCAGATAGTAACAGCCCTCAGGGGAGCTCTGCAGGCTATCCCAGTTCCTCTCCACAGCCACAGTTCAAGTTGTCTCTAATTAAAGGCTTTGACTGGCTGCCCGCGAGATTTGGCCATAGATTATATTGTCCTGTTTCTGCCATCCATGGGCTGGTGGTTCCCATCCAAACTGATGGAAACTCTGCTTTTAAAGTGCTCTGCAACAGCACACAAAGCTCTGCAAAGACATTCATGGAAGCACTTCCAAAACGGGCACCAGGGCTGCAGGAGGAAGGCACAGCTTCAGCCTGCCCATGGCCCACAGGGCTCTGCACAGGATCCTCGATCACTGACTGCAGGAGAAGCTGGAAATGAGGCACAGGGACAGTTTGGACTGGCCAAGGATAAGGGTTCAGCATGACAAGGAAGAGCAGCCACACAAAGCTGGGATTATTGCCCTGAAATACTCCATGTCACCTCCATGATGTTCAATTCTCAGTTAGGGCTCTGTTCTAACCACACTGCTTGGGTCCAGCACAGCAGATGTCAGCTGCTCCTGAAAACCTCTCCCTGACCCAGCTGAAGTCCTTGGCAGCTTTTACATGCCTGTCTACAGACTGGTGCCAACCCCACAGAGCCTCCCAGAGCCAAGGTAACTTTAGCGCAAACAGAAGACACACATCTTACAAGTAAGAAAAAAAAGTCAATGTGCCCAAGCCAATCCCAGATTTTCAGTCTGAATTTTAATTGCAAAGGTATTTCCTGATCAATTCTTTTCTACAAGGGCTCTCCACAGCACATAAATCTATTTTCCATAATGCTACAACTGGTTTATTTAGTGTTGTGGCCTCTTAAATATAACAGCATCACTATGCTAGTATAGTCTGCAGAATGGACACAACTCCCTTGGCAAAGGGATCTTTCCTTCTCATAGGAAACAGCTATTCTTGCAAAAATACTTCCAGGTGGAATAACTGAGCCTTGAGTGAGGGGGTGCAGAAAGAGAGTACACTTGTATATGGATAAGACCTAAAAGTTTACTTTCTTTTTGTTAAAAATGGCTTGTTTGGCTGTTTTGTTTTGGGGGGATTTGTTTATTTGTTTTTACGATCCCTTAATTAATTTCCATCCTCCAATTAGAGGCTAGAAATTGTTTTAAAGAACTGAACTTGGTAGGTGTTACAGGACCTTGCCATCTGGGCAACAGATCTAGGGATTTGGATATTTATTGGATTATGAAGAATTAAAATCTGCCTTGGTGTTGTTGCCACCCTGCTGCAGACACTGAAAATGTGACCAGAGTGGCAGGAGGGGTGTGTGGAAGAAAAGGAGTGCTTTGGATTTAAAAGGTTTTGGCAACACTTTCAAGGTCTGTGACAAACTTATAAAATTTGTTTTATTAACCACATTAATGGTGCTGCTGAGTGAACTATTGATTTATTTAGGTCCTCTCCAACAAATTATAAAAAGTAAGTTCAGCTATGAAATACAATAATACCTCAATAAATTAATTACTTGTGTCAGACATGGGGGAGGGAGCAAGGGAGCTGTCATGGAACAGGTGCTGATGTTTAAAAAATAAGATTAATTGCTACAAAACATTACCAAATGGGAAAGGAACCTCTAATTCATGTGGGAACTGAGCACACTAAACCTTGTGGAATGAGCACTGTGACCTAAAAATTAAAAAGCTAAACAATAACAACAATAATAATTCTCTGATTCCAAGTGAACTTTCCTAGAATAGGATGCAATAACTGCAGCACAGGGACTCATAGAACTCTTGATTCAAGAGACCACCCTTAAGCCCAACCAGAAGCACCAAAAGCCTGATAAATCAGGACACCACCAAGGGCCACTGACCCCTTTCAATAAATATGGGCCAGAGCTGGTTTGGGGTTTTGGATAGAGAAGAGTTACACACACATGAGCTGCTGATGGGCCACCTGCCTTCAGAGCCACATGAGAGTTCTTGACCCCTTTTATTTTATAGTGTGGACCTGGCAAACAGGAGATAAGAGAAGCGAGTGATTATATCCCATCCTGAGGTGTGGAATGAAGGGATAAGAAGGCAGGTCTGTGGATATATTAAGCATATAGATGTATTTAAATGTTGTAAGGAGATAAGATTTCTTCAAGGGTTTTCAAGGGTGTTTAAATTTCTAAATCCTGCAGATTTGCATGACAGCTGGGACTCTAAATCACCTCTGAGGTGTCCACATGCTTTACAAAAACTCTGGTCTCCAGTGCTTGCCCTAAGTCATACCAGCAATGAATCCAGCTCTCCCAAAGTCCAGCACAATACTTAAAATCAGTTCACCTGCTGCTAAGACTACACACCTCCTTCCTTCCTTCCTTCCTTCCTTGATTTCAAGCATGGAAACATTTCAAAGTTCAGGAGCACTTTGTAGCTTCCTGATGGAAACCCTCGCACTCCTGATGCTTCCTGGTTCAACAACAGCAGAGGCAACACCAAGTGTTAGCCCAGATCAGGACTGAAACATGGACTGTTTTGTCCTTTTAGACTTCTCTGATAAAATTCTTAATATTTTTCTTGAATCCACCAAAGCTTTGCCTTCCCCTGTACTGGCACCAGAATTTCACTGTTCCTGTTTTTCCCCAAAACAAAGGCTGTATCTCCAGGAATTACTTTTTTTTAAAAAAAAAGTAGAACAGCAGCAGCCACCACAAATTTGGACATTATACAACCCACGGAAGGGGTCTGGCAGTAGCAAGTGGTGTTAACTACAGGATTGCAGAGGGGCTACTTAACAGGAGCTGCTTAGCCTGGCACTTCATGCACAGAGCTATTCCTGCAACAGACGCTGGAAAAATGGATTTGCCAACTAAAATAATCCAGGCAGGTCCCTTACACACAAGCAGAGAAGCAGAGCTAAGGAAAACAGCATGTAACATCTTCCACAGAGAATCACAACACCAGAAAATATTCCCAACATCTGGGATACTCAGGGTGAAATCTCTACCACATGGAAGTCAACACCAAAATGCCCATTGAGTCAAAAAGGGCCAGGATTTCATTTTCAGATTCCACAAATAGTCTTTGACTCTTTTGGCTCAGGATGAAGGCCTGGGACAGCCAAGTAGGCAGCACAATCCGTTCCTGAGTAGGAATAGGCCAAATTCAACAATGCTGCAAGCCCAGCAAGACTGGCTTACATCAGGCCTGGACCAAGCCCAAGGCCTTGTCTTGCTCTGCAGTGTTAAGCAACAGCTGCTCTTGGATTTGTGATCCTCATTCACAAATCCAGAGCAGGAAGCACAATCTTCCCAGCTGGCTCTTATTCTGGGGGCACAGAGTCCCTGGGATGCCAACCAAGAGGGCATGTTAGGCTTGGAAGACAAGAGAAATAATCAGAAAACCTGCACTATGGTAAAATCTCCATCACAATACTACTTTTCCACAAATGAGTGCTAGGAGGTTTTGTGTGGGAGCTGTGTTTCCTCTTGGGAATTGCCTCTGCTGTCATCATTCTCTGGTGGTCTGTTTAATGAGGTGCTTTCGCCGATGACATCCCGAAGCGCTGTTCCCATGGTGCTGAACCACCGTCTGGGTCAGCGTTCCCCAGGATGCTGACTCACTTCCTGTGCCACTGTCATCCTGCATGCCATGGCTCCGAGTCATGCAAATGCCTGTCTGTCTGTCCAAGCAGTCTCAGCTGGCACGTGTCCAATGTCACTCAACACAACAAGAACGTGTGACAGAATTCCCAGTTGTTTTATCTTCCCTAAAGCGTAGGAAAACCTGCTCCACACAAAACATGCTGCAATACACATCAGGTGTTTGAGACAGAATTCATGTAATTCTGCCAACAGATCCACAGACATTACAGAGGACTCTCCAGGAACTCCACAACAAAAATTCTGCAGTTGGAGACTCCAAGTTGGAATTTGCTCAGCTCAATGTGCATTGGGCCCAAACCAACCGAATCTATGGGGTTACTTCAGATTTTGTGGGTATTTCTGGCATTAGACTCTCACTTTACTCCCTAACCCAACTAGAAGTGAAGCAGAAATGGCCTTGGCCATATCAGAAATCAAACATCAGCTGGACACCACTAAACTACATTAGAATGTGAGACACAGCTAAAGCCATGGCAGACTAAGAAAAGGTTGGGAAGAGTAAGATGAAAAATGAAATGACCAGGAATATTTTCTAAATTCTTTCTCTTGGAAAAGAACTAATATTTAAATTCTTGGGTGGTATTTACTTTGCAGAGTGATGCACAGAAATAACGGGCTCAGATAAAAATAAGCAGACTCATTTTGGTTATGTTTAAATAACATCATACTCCTGAAACAACTCTCACACATTAACAGAAATCCTCCCGGCTCTGGGGTGTTATTTTAACCTACATCACTCCACAAAAGATGCTGAAGACTTTTTTTCTACTATGAGATAAAGGCAAACAATCAAAATATTCAACTTTGGCTTTTTCTGCCTTTTCCGTAGGGACCAGTCAAGATTATGTGTGTGCTGGACAAAGGGATGCCAGCACTGATGCTTACTACATGGATATTTTTCTATAATGCTCAGAATGTCAACAAGAAGGACAGTCTTGTGAAATGTAACTTAATTTCCCAGCTCAACAGCAGCATCCCTGTGCCAGACATGGACTCTACTCCCAGCTCCGCTCCCATCCCAAGGCTTTCAGACAAAGCCTCTGACTCCTGCTGGAAAATGAGTCACAATGATCACAAACAACAAACATCAAAGGAAAACATTAGAGGCATCCCAAATTTCCAACCATTTGGCAACACAAGTGCAGGGCAGCAACGTGTGTTCCTTGTTTGAAAGCTGCAATAGTGTAGCAGGTTGGTATCACAAGGAGAGCCCACAGAATTAAGTATCTTCCCAAAATGATCTGCTAATGCTAAGGGAGAGAAACACGACTGCTCGCCAGAGACGCCTTTTAGAGACCAGCCATGCTTTTTCCCTCAACACCTTTCCTTCAGACACCAACTACAATGTGCCTTGAGCTGTTTCTCCACCTGGCAGAAGCCAGAGCTGAAGTAGATGGAAATGACCCATCAGAGCTATGGCAGCACAAAGCTATGATGCTGTAGCCCAACACAGTCCAATTTCAGGATGGAGAGGAAAGTCCAGGAAGCCCTTTCCTTCCCCTTAGCTGCAACACTTCCTATAACAAACAGTGAAGGAGCTCCATCTCTGTCCCTTCGGACCTGTCACCTGCTCTACCTCACAATGCAGCTATGAGACCTCCTTCAATGGTCTCCATCAACAAGCCGCACTACGAAGACCCACAGCAAAGACATCCTGCTCCCACCATGCTCCATGGAGCCTCCCCAAAAGACCTCCCACTGCTCCTGGGAGGCCTGGAGCACATTGTGCATCCCGAGGGCATGCAGAAGGCTCTGCCCAGGAGTTTCGCAGCTGGCTTTGAGGCTTCTCCATGCTTCAGATAAGCATTCAACCTTTCAGGTGCTTATAAGAATTGAACTTCCAAACTCTTTTGAGGTTCATCCATCTCTATACAAAACCATGTATAAACAGTGCCCAGAAACCTGGCAATGCCAGCAGGGAGCACACACCTGAATCACTGCAAACACTGGGTAACACTTCCTTTCTTAGCCACTAAGGAGAACAACTAGTCAGGAAAAGGTCTCCTCTTTGGAATAATTAATTTGTGTAATTCTGCAGTCCTGTTCATGTTTTACAAATCCTTTTATTTTACCTTAACTAACAGAGCTAAAATATAAATGCCAGGTACCTGTACCCCCCAAGAGAGGAGTATAAAAAGTCAATAGTTAATGAAAATTAGGATGTGCTCTTATTGCTGATTTCGGCAAAAAAATCCAAGTAGAGTTTTTAAAAATACCTTATGTTTAATTTCAAAATACATTGTTTGCTAAACACATAGAACTCTCTTCCTGCCAACTGGTCTTTCTTAAGGATAATCCACACATGCCTTTCTGGTTACCCTGAAAAAAAACCCCAACACGGAACACTTCTGAATCTGTGGGTGGTTTCTCACCAGCAAGGGAGAGACGTCAGTGCTCACAGGCACAGCAATAGTTGCCCTCTTGCAAGTGTGGTGGGTTCTGTTTTTCCAGCCTTGGCTGTCGGGTCCGAGAGCTACCAAGGATTTTCCGTCCTGACTTTTGATTCAAATCAAGTCCAGATGGTACCACTTGGAGTCAGCATTATCTGGAGACTTTTCAGTGGCTGGTAGAGCTAAAAAGGTTTTGAGGTTAGGAGGGGTCAATCTGATATCCTGAAAGAGTGGAGCTCACCCCACCATTCCTGCAGCAAACCCATGCCAGACAGCTGAGCCGCAGAAGAGCTGTAAAAACACATCCTATCTCGTTTGAAAGAGCATCAGGGCAGCTCAACTAGACAGATGCAGATTACAAGATTCAGTAAACTAAATCTGCACTGTCTGGTATCAATATTCCAAAACTGGCTCTGCTCTCCAGCTCTGTTATGCAGGTCAGGGTCACTCCCTTTCTTCTTGACTCCATAAGATTCAAGCGCACATGAGGGAGACTAAAAGAATTAGGGGAAAGAAAATGTTTAAGCTGTTTGTAGAAACTTGAAATAAATCCCAGTTTCTCAAAGTATGTATCCTTCATTTTTATTTCCCCATTTTTTTCCCTTTTCTCAGCTAAAGCAAATGCTGTTCTTGCCCTTCCTCACTTTTTCAGCTCTATTCTTCAGGCATTTTTCCTTTATTTCAAACAGCTCTGAGGTTTCTGAAAGCCTGACAGTGCCTAAAGCTACAAAACTTCTTTTGTGTCTTGTGCTTGCCTCTTTCACTTTCGCATAATTTGGTAAGTTTTGAAAAGTTACAGGATGATAAAAGAGAAAATGGCATGTGATACCACCCTTTGCACGGAAGTGGGAATATCAGGATCACCTAAGTAGGCACAGTGAATTTGCAGCACCAAGATCTCTTTCCTTCAACATAAGCAAAATCCTTCAGGAAAGGGGGAAATAGGTATTATTTCCCTTTCCTTTTGTAAGCACCCTTCTTAGCTTAAGCCACTGCAAACCATGGAATATTGCACTGATTTATTCACAAATGGTTTCACAGAATTCAACAGAAGTCACAGAGATGACCAGGAAAACCAGATAGACTGGTGAATACTGCCTTCCACCAGCCTGGCTAAATAAACCAAGCCAACTAATTTGGATTGCCAGTTATTATAGTAAAGGCTGTGGGCAAGGGACCAGAAAGCTGTGGACTCAAGGCCTTCCCAGAAGCACCAAGTCTGTGACCAATTTTCTGAGATGAGAAGCTGCAGATGCTGCAGTCTGAGCTCCCCAACTCCAACATCCACCTTTGAAATCTGCCCTCAGTCACATGCCACTGAACGAGCACTCTTCCCATTCCTGCGGGACCCTATTTTCCATAAAACATCCAAGTCTAACCCTTTAGCTGATCTGATCTGGCTGTAGTGGGTTCATGTGAAAAACTGGGCTCTATCCCATCTGCAGGGACTATGCCCTCAAATCTTCCTGGCGCTCAGGCACATGCTGAGCTTTCAAGGCCAAGACCATCATTCTGAAGTCATCCATTCAATTTTCAGTATTACACAGAGAAATTTCAGCACCTGCCAAGCATCATGTGAAATCACAGCTTGAGAGGTAGGACACATCTCCAGCCACAGTTCTCTTTACCTGCAGCCATTTGGATACAAATCAGAAAGCATAAGATCCTGACCTGTTATTTTGCTAATTACTAGTAGTACTATTTCACTTTGCAAAGAGCTTTATTTCTATCATATTTTATAGATACTGTATTTTACTGTATTTTATTTTCTCAGGAAAAACAGATCCCTCCAACATGAAAGTATGGAAATTCAGGATATTTAGTTCTCATTCAAAAAAATAACATTTTCAGCATGAAGCATTTCCCTCCTTATCATGGCAGAAGTCTTAAAAACATACTTGGTTTTGAACCTATGCTTAGTCCCCGTGACACAGCTGCTAAATTCAGTACATCTACTTAAATGTGTCTCTAAATCAACATCAGGATAAAAATTCATTCCAAGATGAAATTGGGCAGAGCAAATTCAAGCCTGGAAACCAAATTTTAAACATATTTTGAAAAAAATTAGCACATCTATATTTGACTTTTATAGAACATACAAAGAACTGTTAAAAAGATTCCAGACATTTTCTTCTTTTGGTTCGCCTGTGAGAAACCAGTTTTGTTTCTTCAAACTTGAACTTGCCAAGTGATTACTAGAAGACTAAGGATTTTCACAGTTTGAAATAAAGCCTGAAAAAAAAAATAGAGAGTGAAAAGAGATCATCCTTATGGCATGTCTGAGCTTTCATAGGAACCAAAGCAAGGAGCAGGTTGTCACAGAGATGCTGTGAATTTTTACCAATTATATATCCAATATTTGTGATTGTCATGACACACAGCCCAGAGCACCAGTGGAGTCACTCCAAACAGGGATCACCAAACTTGGGAGAAGACTTGCTCTTCCAGGGGGTGGGGGAAGATGATGCTCAGCACAGCACAGGTGAAAATAAACCATCTAAGACCAAATGGAACATGGCCAAACTAAAACCTGTCCTATCCCACACCCACACGGCCTGGCTCAGCAGAGTGAGGGGCAGAAGGAGTGAGACTGAAAGGAGGAAAAATGCAGGACTGCACATCCCTGCTAAGATCCAGCTTATCTGCCACGACCTTTCCTTGGCTCACAGACTGACTTCTGTTGGCTGCATTCGCCACAGATCGAACTATTGCTCACAGGGAACTCTTGGGGTTTAACTGGACTTATCAAACTAAAGGAGACATTTGAGAGCCATGTAATTGATGCTGAAGGACTCACCATCCATGGTGGAAAGGCTGAAGGCAGGAAGCAGGTCCCCTTGGATGTGGCTGAGAACATACTGAGTCAGCAGTTCTCCAGCGCCGCTAAAGACTTCCTCTACCTTCAGGCACTAATTTGTCTGAAGGCTTTTGTAAGGCTTTTGCTAAAGAGAACCAGAAAGCCCATGAAAATGTGCTTTACTGGTAACACTTTCCATCTGTTCCCTCCGAGGCAATGGGCAGGGAATGGTGTGTTTGGAAACACCTCCAAGTGATGCACTGGGGCTATCAGGTCTGCCCAGGGTTTTAACAGTGCAGCTCTCAGTGACTTCACCCAGGTGGAAAACTTTAAACCCCTAACTTTCAGAAAATCTGTTTTTCCTGCTCATCAGCCTACACTTGGCTTTCAGGGGTTCAAGAAAGCTTCCACAGAAGATCCCTATGGAAAATGCCTAAGCAATGCTGTAGGAGCAACTTTCCCACCTGCTCCTTGGAGGAGCATCACTGGACAGTGCTTTGGGTTGAATTGCTTTGGGTTGGTGGGTTTTTTGGGTTGTTTCAGAGTTTGGTTGATTGGTTGTTGTGATGGTTTTGTTTGGGTTTTTTTTAATGTTTTTACAGTGATACACCTACCTCTCCCCTCATTTACAGCACCTTCAGCATAGAATAACTGTTAAAATCAGCCAGATCATCATCTTGGGGAGAAGAAAAGGCCAAATGCCAAAACTGACAAAAAAAATAGCAGGAAAAAACCCAAAACCCAACCAACAAAAAACTAAAAAGTCAATGGCACTCTTCTTTTCCTTGGAGATTTCCTTCCATTTCTATTTATCCTGTTAGAACTGATTAAGCTTTTCCACATTTTGAAATTCCACCTTATATTTGATTCTGTCAGTCAAGTAGTGTTTCAAAAAGGTGTTCATGGAAAAGATAAACAGTGGGCAGCAGTAACTCTCACTGAGTTGAGACTTCATTCAGAAGCAGGCAACCCAAGGACAATGGAAGTATTCCTGTAGTTTCTGTTCTTAGAAGCATTATTTTGTTATGACTAATCTGTGTTTCTTTGGCTATATAACATTTTTATCCCTATTAGACCTTTCCCCAAACTTTTAAAACATATTTATTGCTGGAAATCTTCAGCTATGACAGAACATCCACAGTAGAGAAATGAGCTCATCATCAATCCCACTTCACTGCTTTGTTCCAAAGTCCCAAGTGGCTTATCAGAGGCAACTTTCTTAATATTTCCTGATGACCAATGAAGGAAATCTCATGGCTTTAATATCTGAAGAGCTATACAAAAGAAAACTAACACATTCTGGTACCCAAAAGAGAAGGAACTGCAGCAAGTCAAAGCTACACCACATCTTGCAGTAGCCGTACCTTTAACTAATGCCATTTATAGTGCCAAACTATGCTTGAAACACAACAGTCTCAGAGAGATATTCTTTTTCTATATCACAATATTTTAGCCAATTTTTACCAGCCAGAAGTCAAGGGAGGAATGATCTTAAACCAAGCAATGTTTTTCCTGGGAGCCAACCCTCCAGCTCTTACACAAGATATGTCACTGTGCAGCACAATGTTAAACTAATTCAATTTTATGTCCAATATAGACATGGTTTGATTATCTACTCAGATAGATTGACAGAGCATGAGGCACTGGTTCTGGTTCACACTTATAGTTGAAACATTAAAGATCTTCAGTGCAGCAAAGAATAACAAACCACAAAGGAAAAACACCTGACCTTGGAAAAGAGAGATTTGGAGAAAAGAAATTTTAAGTGATCTGTGCTAATAGCCAGGATTGGTAAGAATTTAAGTTCACAAAATATTTGCTTAAGGTGGTTTGAGTTGAACTTTTGTATTTTTCTGGATTTGTAAAACCAATGGATGAAAGGAATAACAGACTTCCAACAGTCAAGTGTGGACTCAAGTCGAGAGGAATCCCCAAAAGGTTTGTCCTACATGCCAGAAGACAAAGAAGCCCCATGACATAAAGGAGAAAATTCCAAGGCTTTCAGTACAAACTCCCACAAAACCAAGAATAATACCAATAAGAAATGTCAAAGACCGATACTGGGATGTTTTCTTTGCAGCATCTCCAGAAGAGCACTTGCTTTGGGCACATTTACAGCACAGGAAAGGATCCTGGACAAACACAGATCTACAAGATTTGTCTACTTGAGATCCTCCATGAAAGCTTAGGGGTTCAATACATTTCCTGTTGATTATTCCCATTCCTAGAACTGCCTAGTTGTTGCACATTACTTTTAGCACTTAGCAGTGCTCTGGTCACACAGTGAGATCCCGCCAGAGGACAGCCAGGCTTGTCCCAATCACAGCCATTTCCCTCATTTACACCTTCCAAATGGCCGGTCTCTGCTTTTATTTCAAGTCTTCTCTATTTCTCCTCTTTCCCTCTGTGCAGTCATCAAGGCACTCTGGAATCAGACTGAGCATATTAGGCAATCCACAGATAGGAAATTAAAGCCATTTTCTGCCACTTCTGTTCCCTTCACTTTTCCTGGAGTTTCTTCTACTCCAATTCTCCCCTCCTTCTCCCCACAGTTGCTTTTAGGCATGTGAAGGGAGAAGGAAAGACGGCAAAATAGAGGGGCAGGCTCAGCCAAGCTGGGTTCAGCAATTTGCTGCTGGACCAACTTGTTGCTTTTCCCTTGCTGCCGAGCTGGTGGCTGGGGCTCTGCCGGCTGCACAGTGCCATTGTCCCCCTGCCAGTGCTCTTTCTCCACCAGACCAGTGCTCATTAATGAAGGCCAGCTGGGCTCTAGTGACCTTGAACCAGGTACCCCAGGGCTGGCAGCAGCTCCCCATTAGACATCAGCCTCACTCAGCCCACTGGAAGGTGAAGGGACCGAGGGCTGCCAGGGCCAGTTGCTGAGACAAGGAAAAGGCACCAGAGACAGGTGGCACCATTTCCCACGTGTCACGCTCCCCAAACATCAGGACATGACACAGAAAAGGAGGTACAGGCACCTGCAGCAGATGATTCAGCCTCCATAGATGAAGCTTGTATGGTCTTGAGGTAGTAAAGGAAACTAATCACACTGGCCCTAGGGAAACAAATAAGCACTGAACAGGTGCCAGCAATGACTTAGCACTTCCAGTCACCCTACAGTTCACTTCCAGTGCAAGCTGGGAGGTGAACACAAAATGTTTTTTTCCTGTTCTACTTGTGTCACCCTGCAGAGGTCTTGGAAATGACAAAGTACAGAGAAGGAAGGAAGTAACTGAAGCAGCACCACATAAGAGGATAACTGTGATAGCCCTTGCAAGGACAGCAGGCCCAGAGACACATCCCTGGGCACCATAACCTATATCATCCTCAGCTCCAGGGGCAGCATCCACACAGCCGCTGGCTGCAGTGCAGGGAGCAAGGTTACCTTGGGTACATCAAAACACCTTCACACCGACCACGGGGAAACCCTGCCACCAAAGCTCTCTTTGAGAGTTAATAACAAGTTAGTTAATAACATTTCAGAGGTTTGCAGTGGGGAAAACAGCACTAATGGTGGGAAGCTCAAAGTTTATCAGCAGCTCGGTACTGCAAGCATGTCTGAAGGGGGCTGCTGGGTTAAAATCAAATGACTTGGAAATAAAATCAAACCAAAAATACAAGCTGCACTAATGATCACAGATCTGAAATACAAATTGCAACAGGCCACTGCTGTTTATAATGTCGACCTTGCTTTTTTTTTCATAAATCCACTGTGAAGGACAGACATACCACCTACTGCCTCGTCCACCAGACGAAGGACTGAAGCTATTTTTGGCATTCGTTATGGTCCAGGTGGCCCATCTGGCCTGATTCACTAGGCCAGTTTTCCTTTCCATCTGGGAATTTTGACCCTCGTGCTTTCCAACTAATTGTATCACATTATCTCCTTTTTGTTCCTCACTTCCCTCGCTGCAAAAGGTTGCAAAAATCTCATGCGCTGTGTTAGCAAGTCTCAATTAACCTCTAACCTCGCTTCAGTGCATGCGGCTTGGGTTACTTCTCACACCCAACCGTGGGCCCATTAACACGTTGTCGTAAAACAAAAACTGTTTTGACGGGCTGTAATTGCTGCTAAGTGACGCCGAACAAAGGCGCTCTTGTCCCGGGGCGGCCGGGGCTGAGCCCCGCTCCCAGCCCCGCTCCCCCCGGCCCGGGGCTCGGCCCCTCCGGATCCCTTTAAGCGCCTCAGCCGAGGAGCTCTCCGCGGATATGAGCTGATGAAGGAGCCGCAAGGCACCCCGCAAACCTGGCGGTGCCCCCGCAAGACACGCAGGAAGATTTCGGGGGGTGGGTTGTGCCCCCCTTCCTCCTCCAGCCGCAAACATAATTAGTTTATGTTCGCTGGAAAAGGTCGGAGGTGACCGAAGGGCAGGGCCCTTTTTGTTTTTAGGCAAGATAGTGGAATAATTGCTTGACGCTCAGATCTGCAGGTGCTTTATGAAGCTCATTTGGTGCTGGCAGCCCGCAGTGAAAGCTGATTTCCCTGGAAAACGCCGGATTCCATGTGACAGGGTTTATTTGCTGTGGCAGGAGTGATTGTCCATTCATGCCATTCATCATTACGGTACCTGTTACAGTCAACACTTACTTCAGCCGCCAGTCCTTTTAACACTTGCTCTGCTTCCCCCCAAAGGCTAGGCATCTGCAGCCGCGGCAGGACCGAGCCTCCATGTGCAATTCCAGAGGGGACACAAGGATGCCATGGCGGTTTGTGCCTGCCAGCTCTTCTCCTGTTCCACCCAGGACACCAGGAAAGCCTTCACGGGCAGTGACAGAGCCAGAGGACGCCCTGCACGGACTGACATGAAACAACCCCAGCTGTGACTCCAGGCACCCTGAGACAGGTTTCCTGGGAAAACCAGGTATTTCAGGCCCAGACAAACCCTCAGTCAGACTGCAGGAATGTCACTATCCATTTTGCCAAATGTGCTCCACTCAGAGAGCTGTAAATACCCACAGTTTGTCAAACATACAATGATAAAAGCCCCTGTGACTGGGCATTTCAGAGCCCTCCTTTGGGCTGAAGGGAGGATTTTCCTGGAAATTTGTCCCTTGAGCCCATTCAAATTCAAGTTTCTTTGGAACTGACCTATCAAGAAGATAGATCCACCTGCTTGAAATGGCACACTCCAGTGCTCCCAGCATTGTTCTAAAAAGTTGTTTTCCATCTTGTTCAAATATGTGGAGTTACATATGGAGCCTCTCTGGCACACAACCTGGCAGTGTGTCCTTAATGCCACAAAGTCCCTCGTGCTATTCAGCCTGACTCTTTTTTGATGCAATTTAGTCTCATCACTAGTTGTCCTACCTGCTACAAGAGCAGTTTCCCCTTCTCCTTCAGCAGAAGACTGCCACAACAGAAGATCTTTGTTACACAGCACCAGCAACTTCCACAGCACAACCAAAAAACTCGTTGTCCTTTGTGCAAACCAGCCATGCTCAATCCCTGTTTGCAATAAAATAAAAGCCACCCCATCTTTTTTTAATTCCAAACATCTCCCCATTCCTTCAAGTGTTCTAGTGGGCTGTTATCTTTGTTTCTTATTGTAAATAAAAGCTAAACAGCTTCAAGCATTAGCATTTCAAAGCAGCCTGCACTTGGAAACACATCAAAATAGCTATTCCAGACCCTCTGGAATAGCTGTTTTGGTTAATTTCCAGGCATAGACAAGCTTTAAGATTTCACCTCCTGATGCTGCCTGCAAGGGGTTGCTGACCCCAAATCCCAGCTCTAACCTCCTGTGCCTGGAGGTACCACCTGGCCTCTAAGAAACCAAACTCTCTCACAGCCAAGGATTACAGCTCAGACATTTCCACATCAGTATTTCTGGCCTACTGCACTACTTAACTGCTTTGTATCTTATTTAGCTATTTATCTCCTGGCTGGGGAACGACGTTTCTGCAAACATTATCTGAGCCCTGATTAATAAAGCACAGATATTACCTAACCAGTGTCAACTGGCACCTCTCCATGGATCTGCACAGAGCTACTTTAATTTCTGTCAGGTGAGGACCTGGCCTGCCTAAGAGTGTGTTAACAGAAGGCAAAGCCCAAATGTGTTTTATCTCCAGTGATAAACGTTGCGTTACACACTGCATGGAGGATATACCTTCTCAGAAATGTGATCTTGGCTGTAGTGTGTGCTGGGCACAATAGCTGGAAAAATGTAGATATTTTCAAGTAGGAGTGGTTAGAAATTGCCAAGAGCTGTCAGTTGAGGCCTGAATCTAAGCAACTTGTTATTGCCTAAATAACAAATGTCCAGAAGTATCAGGACAGTTTAAAGAGACAAAAATCAGGTCTCTGGCCCACTTTTGCAGCCAGAGGAGGAAGGCCCTGAAGGGAGGCAATTGCAGGTGAAAGCTGGACACCTCAGAGCAATCCAGAGCAACGATAAGATAGTGCTGGCTAAAGACAGAACTGGGCATAAAAGTCAGAACACAGCATTTTTTTGCCTGTTTTGGAAAGTTAATAAATATCCTGGGAAGCATAAGATCCAAAATACAGACACAAAAGAAGCTGAGGTCTGCAGCCCTAGAAATGCCTGGTTTCTGAATCAGTTAGTGAAGTTTAGCACCCGAAGTCACACCTACCATCCCCTCCTAGGTGTCACTTTGCAGCCATTGCAGGGTGCTTTCCATCAGTACTTCTCCTGTGAGCTCTAAAGCCTTCCAGATAAATGTACCTGCACTCTCCTCCTCCCACGGGGCAGGATTTATATCTGAAACTGCAGGAGGAATCAGCCCCTGCAAGTGGACAGATGAGTTCTCTTCCTGGCACTCATGGGTGACCCTGAAAAAAATCCCTTTTCTGTCTGTTCCCACCTTTCTGAATCATGGGACAGAAGTCGCACAATTCCCTTTCAGGAGATACACGTTACAGATATTTCTGTGATTAGACACTGCAATTTGTATAAACAGTGAAATGATGCATTAAATGCATGTTTAATCTTTGAGGAAGATCACACTATCCTTTCCTAGGGACAGCACTGCAATCGAGGAGAAAAGGCAAGAGTAGCGTGTGTTTGTCATATCCCAACTTTTTTGCCTGTATAGCTGCAGTTTTCCTCTGCCCCTTTCACCCATGATTCACCAACATATTCCACCAAACTGCTGAAGAAAAGCCTATAATTAGGTTATTATCTTTAAGAGAGGAGTCTAATTGTAGGACAACAAATGCCAAGCACATGAAAGATTACTTGTGTCTTAGGAACAGATGATGATACCTTCCAACACATGCTCCTTTCCGTGCGTGGAACACTCGGATGCCAGTTTCAGACAGGACTGAATCACTGACATCTACTCAAAAAAACATCTGGAAGTAGATGATTCCATGTGGTGAAAAAGGAACGATAAATTAACTACATGAACAGCGTCCTTTTCCCGGCAGTGAGGGGAAAAAAGAAAAATAATTCAACTGTATACCAGTGGACTTCCAGTCCAGAGGTAAAACATATGGCAATCAATAGCAGAGGTGGGAGAACAACTGCTGTACAAAGGATGCAGGGAATTCAAGCAAATTAATAGCTGTGGGAAGATGAAACAAAGATGACTCAATTGTCAGGCAAATGACTTTGTTTCCCCCCACAGCCATCATTTGTTAGTTATTTGATACAGATTCCCATTAAGCTGGCTCAAAAATAGGTCAGAGAAGTTGTACCTAAGAGTTGAGCAAGACCTGTGCTGCCAGAGGTAACGTGAGCCCAGCCTCTGGAGCTCAGTTTGGGATTCACCTCCAGGGAGGCATCTCAGAGACATGCAGCTTGAATTAGTCTCCTAAAGCCGCAAAGTGACAGCCTGAGCTCAGCTCTATCACTTCTAAACTCAGAACTTCCAGGAGTTCTGCCCTTAGGAAGACAGTAAAGAGCAATCACATAGGACTCACAAACCAAAGCTGCTATGTTTTTCAAGCTGTTTGTAAAGTTTCAATAACTGTCAAATAAAATGAGAGTTCCACTGAAGCACCTTGATCCAGGTGCCTGACTGTGGGGGCAGTGGATGAGCAACATATACATAATTTACTTTTTCTAAATCAAAGTCGTGGATCAAGCAATCAGATGCAAAGTTTAAGGAAATTTCAACTCTTGTGGCAGAAGAACCACCCATCCCATTTCCCAGCCTGCTCACACATCTGACTCGGTGACCTTCTGCAAGCAAGATTGACAGAATAACTAATACACCGTGTGAAGTAGTACAGTAAAGCCTCGTTAATATTCCCGTTGCTAATCCACACACCTCATAATTCACACACACAAAGCCGTGGTCTCTTCCCCCTTCTCTACTCAGATTTAACAGATTGTTTTAAGGCGGTCTCACATTACCAAGAGTTCAGGAGTATTACAAAACATGCTCCTGGACATGAAGGATAAACAGAAACACCAAGGCACCACCATCACAAAGTCTATTCACACGACAATGGATCAAACCCACATCTCTGCAATCATTTCCACAGCTGTTAGAAGGAATGATCAAAATGAGATTGTTTTATTTTGTGTTTCTTTTTCATCTAAACAAGCTTAGTTAGTAATATTATTGAAAAGCATCATATCATTGTGAAAGAAAGAGTTCACCTATTTTGAATGTTTCCTCCAAAATTCCAAAGGCCTTAGGAAAATCCCTCTCAAACACTTTCTCCCTGTGAAGTTAGTTCAGGCTGTAACTTGAGTTACCATCTCCTACAGAAGAAGAATTCTTAATTTAAATGGGTGGGCTACCAAGCTCTTCTTGGCTGGCCCACAGACAAGACATTTGAGTAGTGAGGAGATGAGAACTACTACTTCTCCAGCATTTTCCCGTAACTCCTGCTGGGAAGGAGGAAGGACAACGAAGTTTTCCTGGATCCATTAAAAGACAGTTTGTAGAGCAGCCCGGTCCAGCAGAGCTGTCTTGAAGAACTGGGAGCCTATGAATGAATTCTTTCATCAAGATTTCCAGGAGAACCGTTGTGTCATTTCTGAGCCCAAGAGAAACTCAGCCTTTGTCCTCTCAGCAAAATAAGTGGGTTACTCTTCTACCCAAGTCAAACAAGCTCACATCCCTTCTCTCCTCATGGAGAGAAACACAGAGAAGGTCTTGCACAATCTCTTCCTCTTACTCATTGTGTGTCCTCGGCACAGCTAACCACAGAGCTGGGGACCACATCCAGAGTCCGCAGCAGCCGTGGGGAAGATCCTTCTGAAATCTAGCAGGGTAAGACCCATCAGACCCTGTGTGTTCTGCCTGTCACTATGTAAAGTAGAAACTCACCAACTGCATGCATGAGTTCCTAGCTGTTTGTGTTTCCTCAAGGTATGCAAGAAATTCGGCACCTGCTCAGATAGAAGAGAAACTCTTCCTGTTTCTGCCAACCCTCTCCTCCACTGTTACCAGAGCCTGATGAAACAAAACCTCCCCGCTGTGTCCGGCAATAACATCTGTTCTGTTGGCTGCCCTCATTTAGCTCCACTAAACTTCAGCTTACAACTGCTTGCTTTAAAAAACAAGCAAGGAAACCTCCCAGCTCCCACTTTCATAATTCAAATAAATAACTGGAAATAAACTGCAAACACTTTCCTGACATCATGTTAGTGCTGTATGTTACAGGAGAACACTTAGGCAAAGGCTGACATTTGGCTTTTTGACCAAGTGCCTCAGCTCTTCAATGGGCTCAAACCAGTTAAGGCTCCTTCATCCTTAATTTCTTCTCTTGTGGCTGCTAACAAACTACTTGGGGTCAACAGCAACTTCGCCATTGTTGTACAAATAATAACCCAACATATGAATGATACCAAAATACCAGTACTGGCTGTCAGTCACTCCTCATGAGGAATGAGCTGCCATTCCCCTCTCAATTCAATTAATTCAATTATCCAAGGAATCAGTCTGATTTCCTTTTCTAAGCTTATATATTAGGGATGTAACAAAAGCAACCTGGTCCTTTAGATGAGCTGTGTTTTGGTCCACTGTATAACCTCTCAATGGAGTCACTTGGGCCAGGAAAAGGGATTGTTCTCCCTTACAGCAGCTCTGTTGTTTTGACCTTGGTAGATGAAATTACTTATTTTGAAATGAAAGCTAAACAAATAAATGAAAGGCAATGCAAGACCTAAGAGCTTGCTCTTGTTTGTTTATTCTTGAGTGTTAAAGGCTTTCAATTTTTTCGTTGGATGGGGGAAGGAAAAGGGTGAATGAACTTTTTTTAATGGAAACATCTCCTTTGTCAGAAAGCTGAATTTCCTTCCAGAATTTCTGGAGGAAAAAATTACAGACTATCTATTATGCAGCTCTTGTCACCAGAATTCAGCATTTGTTCAATTCAGAGTAAATTTTATCGAGAGTCAGGACTCCTTGGCAAATGTGAGCAAATACAGCAGCATTGCAGCTTTTCCAGCTGTCTGTACTGGCTTTGCTACTTCATACCAAAATTTCTGCAAAACACTCCAAATTGGCATTGCTGTGATCTACTGCTTACAAGCTGCTCCAAATCTCATTTCTTCCTCAAGGATTTTGACTCCTGTCAAAATCAAACATGGATTTTCTCTATAAGACATAATACAGTTGTTTTGGGGGGTTGTGTTTTGTTCCTTATCCTCTTCTGCAGCAAAGCAGAAGATTCTGACCTAACTGAAAAGATGTTCAGCAGACAGACCCGGGGTGAAGCAGAAGCCCTGCCTTGGGCAGGGGCTGATTTCCAGACTGCCTCCCCCTGCTGAACATCCAAGTTCTTCAGGGCTCAAACTTCCCCAAAGAGAGCAGGGAATCTCATCACACTCCAAAGTGCACAGGCAAGGAGCTGCTTGGGCACTTGTGAGAGCAACTATGACCTTTTTGCAAGCGGCAGCAATTTTAAACCTTGAAGCATCTGCCACATACTAATCTACAATTGCTCCAGGAATAATCCATAGAGCAATAATCCTGTTAATCCCTCTGTCATCAGCCTAACCTCCCTCCCTAATCTTATTCCATGAAATAAAACATGGAGCCATTTTGAATCATCACTCCTGCCGCAAACCTTGGGCAAGAGACAGGATTTTTTGAGCTGGAAGAAGTAGGGCCCGACTCAGGGATGAGCTTCCATTCATGCTGATGGGGATGGGAGAGAAGATATTCCCTTGAGCTCCTTGGCATTTAGGAATATAATAAAACAAGCCATCCCTTGCATCAATAGGCACCTCCCATGGAAATTATCACAGAGAGAGTCCTCTCCATCTTATCTACTCACAGTTTGGTTCAGATCACGAGTTGTGACCTGGCTGCATCCACTCCCCAAAGGGAATCACTGTTTGCAGCCCTGGCCATGGTGAAAGAGCAGCTTTAAGACTCTGTGCTTCATCATTTTATACAAACTTCTTTTGTTCAGAAAAGGGTTGTGATAGCAAAGCCACAACTCCAATCTGAGCAGTTAAGCTACAGAATTCCTCTAATAGAACCAGTCACCGAGGAAAAAAAAGTAAAATTCACCGTCATTAAAAAGAACCTATTTCTGCCTCCCTGCTTATTGAGTTAGACCTTTCTCCCCAAAACACTACTATTTATTTTCTCAACTTGTTATATAAAAGCTGTTCCTTTGTGGGAGGAACACACACACACACAGATGTAATCACTAATAAATTGCAAAGCTCTGGATTTCACAAATTAATTCTGGCTTAATCTTGCCAATCATAATCTGCCAAGTTCTCAGGTCTAGCCATTGCACTTTTAGTCCTGCTAAAAGCAGGAATTTTAATACTTCTGTTGCAATTCCATAAAATAAAGACTGGTGTTTAAAAAATATTGTCATAAAAATATTTAAAGTAAGTTCAAATCTTTTACTTTTACTATTTCTAAACGAAATGATTGCTATTTTTCTTTGGAAATTCAGTTTGCACACCTACCTAGAACACAATTTGTTTCTATTTTCTTAATACCTATAAATTGTATTTGACATGTCTTCCTTTATTAAGCTCCTAAATTTGCCCCTGACTAAACATGTGCTCGTTTAAAGTAGTTTAACACAGTGGTTCAAAACCTCTGGGGCTGCCAGGGTAGGATTTTGAACTTTACGCTCCCAAGAAATATGTGGCCTTGACCTTGCCAAAACCCCCTGTTTTATGTTTAAATGGTCACAGATTTAATAATGGGCTGCAAGAAAGACTTGCCATTAACTACCTCCTTTACTTTCCTCCTAGTTAACAAAACACTTATGTCTGCAGTGGATGCTGTAAGAATTGAATTAGTTATCTAGGATAATCTGCCCACATTAGCAAATGGTGTCCCACTAGGTCAATACAGAAATTAATTGCGGGATTCTTGTCAAATCCACATTGTTTCCTGGCGCAGTTGCAAGCCAGTCAATTAGACACCTTTCAAGGCCTTTTGCTGGTCTAAATGTAGCTAATTGCTCCAGTTCTGGACGGGGATGATTCATCTTCCAGATGTCTCGGACCCCTCCACAGCCCTGCTCATACCAGCACATACCCCCAGCCAACAGGACATTCCTGTGAACAGGATATTTTTACTCATGCCTCCCTTTTATATGATTAATCCCAAACAAGGAAGGTCTCCTGAATCACGCTCTTGACACTGCAACTCCTTTAGGTCTGCTGGCTTCCCACACACGAGGGACTGGCCATGAATGCAGCCCCTTTGTCTACGCTCTCCAGGTGCAGCACTATTCACACTTGAGCTTGACAGCAGAACATAACAGTTTTTATTTGCTGGTCTCCTCTGTCAAGTATTCTTTTCTCTTCTGCTGCCTCCTCATTTGTCCATATATCAGTGGCAGGGCTGGCCAAATTGAAAATGAATGAAGCACAAAGAAAGACTGTAGTTTCCACAGTGAAGGTCTATGGGAAAACAGTGCACAGTTTGGTTTTTTTAGAGAGTCCCCAAAGGTCACTGGTAGCACTTGTAGCTGCGAGTCCCAGAGGAAAAGACTAGAGCATCTGGTCCACTGGTTACCAGCTTTCAAGGAGAAATCTTCATGGGCTGTGGTTTGAGAGCCATGGGGGAAAGGATTAAAAATATATTGACCTTAAAATGTCTTCCGCAGCTCTCTTTGTATATGAGTAGACTCGGGAACACAGGAATGAGGGAGACAGGGACAGCTTGGTAACTCAGTCCCTATGGAGTAGGACAGGGTGTTGTATGTGGGAGGTGTGTGCTTCCACCCTTGGTGGGTGCCTGCAACAGGAAACTCCAACTAGATGTGGTGCAGCACTTTGGCTCTATCAAACCTCAGCAAGGGTACCTCGCTCACCTGCCATTAACCCAGCCAGCCACCGGATGTCTTCATTGCTCCATGCCAATACCTATGGAGCAGCATTTCCCACTGAGTGGGGAATGAAGTCTCCTAAGGATGGTGATACACAAAATGACACCTGGAAGTTACAGCTCAGCTGACTTGAGCATCTCACCTGGGCTTTAGTAGGCACTGATGTGCAGTGGTTTGAGGAACAGCTTTTTGTTCAACACAGCACTGACTGTCCCTGGAACCTTTACTTCGGAGACAGCAAATTGAAATGATCCATCAGCAAATTGGAATGCTCATGCAAATGTCAAGAGGACATCACAACATCCAGAGAGCATTTGTGATGCTGAAGTTCCTGTTCCATAACTGTCAGGCTCTTGCCCTGCCTGCACCTCTCACTCCTCCCCATGCCAACTGAGCACATGACACCACAACCACTAAAAGGAGCAGCACTGCCCACCTCATACCCTGTTTCCTAGGAGCAGTGCTGGGCACAGTGCCTAAAAATTCCTCTACACATCCTGAACTCTATGTGAAAGAGAAAAAAACGTTTCTCTCAGCTGCCTGCTCACCCTTTGCAACATCTCTCTACACAGCAGCTCGTGCTGCCAGTCGTTATTGCCAGGGCTGGGCTGGAGATGCTGCAGTACAGTTCACTGGAAGCAGCTCCTCCAGGCTGTGGTACAGCTCTGCTTCCCAGCTTTATTGCCTTCTTTCCCAGGATATGTGCTGCCAGCACTTGGCTTAGGCACACCTGGAAATGCCTTGTTCAATCCTGTACCAGTCAGGTTTGCCAGGGACACACTCAGGTAGGAAAGGCCTAAGAGATGTAGCTCAACCAACCTCAAAGTAATACACAGTTTGAGTAAAACATGTTTTTGGGCTCTCACAAGGCCTCAGCATAACATATAAAGAGATTTATCTTTCTTATCAAAACTATTCATGTGCTAACAACTGCATATTTGTCTAAGTGCCTTCATATGGTTGGGTCTGTCTGATACATCAGTCATCCAAAGCCCTGCTGACTCAGAACTTTCCTGGCCATTCCACTATCCCTTGGATCAACTCTGCCTTAGGGGGAGATGTAAACTCCTGCAGCACTGAAAACAACCTACTTAAAGTTCTTCAGCTGTTATTGACTCCCTTGGTGTATCAATTCCATTCATACAGAAATTACAGCATCAGCAAAGTCCCCATCCCATTTTGAATCTTTCCCATGCCATTGTACATAAGTCACCAAGATTATTCTCTTGGTACAACAAATTAAATAAGCAACTTAGACACTTTTCTACAGTTCTCCAATAAATTTTTGCACTTTCAGTGAGGTGGTAAGCCTGCCTCTGGCTAACAGACGCACTATTTTCATTTCTAAATTTCCAGTGACCGTTCTATGGTAACAACTTGAAAGGTCAACTACACAATATTTTAAGTCTGTAATCATATTTTTTAATAATAGAATCACTTTTTTTAGTATGTTATTCCTCCACTGTTACCAAACAGTAAGTGAAAATAACTTCAATGTGATATTCCTTAACATGGACTGCAACTACTATTAGTAAAATTGATGAGACAGTATCTCTTAATTTTATTATCTGGCTGTCTCTCTTTTGTTATTTAACTTGTTCTGACTAATGGTCATCTCATGCTTGCTTTCTACATCACACTCTCAGGTTTTCAGACATTTTCCCCTGGTCTCCATTTCAGATGGAAAGTTTCAGGAGCTTCTTTAAGCACTCAAAAAATTAAATAATAATTGAGTCTTTAGGTTTGCTTTTAAAGACTAAAGCTAATGAGAAGTAGGTCAAGCTGTTTCCTGCTTTCCCAAGCATTCTTGAAATCTGTTAGCACCTTGTATCTATTCTTCTCTTAACACTGCCTTGTTTACAGGCTCTCCAAGCACGTACTCACATGCCAATTATGCCAAACAGACCAACTCAGACAGGAGAGACCATTCCCAAATTTGACATGCAGCTCTTTGGGGTAGCTATATAAAAAAAAAAATAAAAAAAAACCAAAACCACAAAAAACTGAACATCACTCAGATCCACTAATTCACATTTCTTTTTGGCTTGTTTCCAGGCTGTGTCTCAGGCTTTGAACAGGGACTAATGCAGAATACACACACAGAAGTTTATTATTCCACTGCTGCTCAGAGAGTTTAATGCCAGAGAGAGCAAGGCAACATGTGTAAGGGCACAATACTCCCTCACAGCGAAGTTTTGCGAATTAAGATGAGAAGTAGGTGTTCTGCTGTGCTGACAATTGTAATCCTTGTTACAACAAGCAGTGCTACAAATCCCTTGGACACCAGCACTGGAGCTACATCTACTACAGTGCTGTGGGACTCTGCTTGTCCCTCCACAAGGTAACACAGCCCTGGCTCTCAGCTGCATCTGTGGAACATAGGAGCTATTGTGGCTCAAGGGTCAGCAGCTGACCTAAGTTACTTCCTTGAGCTGCCAGGGCTCTGGAAAGACATGGCTGCTGTCTAAGGAATACCAATACAAAGCCATTTCAGGATCCAATCCCTGAAAACAGCCCTACTCCACATTGCTATTAACCCTTTTGAGCATTCAGAACCTGCACAGGGCTTTGGAGCTTTGATTTGCACCTGTATGTACATACAAACAGCAGTGACCCAAACACGTACCCTCTTTCATCTCTCCATTTTTCCTCACATTTGATTTTCCACTTCCAAAGGTTTATATGGAAAAGCCAGAAATCACAGCAACCCAAGAGGAAAACCTATTTCTGATGGCACAGGATCAGGCCAACACCTGAGAGTTGTGCCACTACAGGAGACCAGACCACACTAGCCTTAGTGGAATAATCCCTCCTTAGGAACAGAGGGAAGCTTGGAAACCGGTACCAAGACACTTCACCATGGAACTGGATATTCCACTGGCACTCAAGTACTGAGTAGCAGGATGAATCCCTGTTCCCCCAGATGGGCTGGGTAAGGTCCAGGTCAGCTTGGAGAAACCACCTGGTGTCCTGAAGAGGCAGCTCATGGCTGGATATTCCTTGTGGCCATGAGAAAGCTGGGGAAGAGCCTGAGCTGGGGGATACTTCGATATTTTCTCCCCTACAACTGAGCCAACACAGAGAACTGATTTGCAGCTGAAATCAAGTGTTGGTCCAAAACTTGTTCAGAGCATTTGCTCAGAGTTGAAACTCTGGGGTTTTGTGAAAATAAATAAAAGCATGTCTTGCCTCTGTATGGTTTGAAATGGGAGAAGCAACAATACAGCAAGTTAGAGAACTGCTACCCCAGCAGAAATCTTTGATATTTTCTGGTGGTAAGAGACAGAACACAAATTGCTTCAGAATTTTGCCCCAAAGTGAGAAGCAAGAAAGTGAGGCTGCAAAATTGAGAAAGCTTAAATAGGAGACTACAAACTCACTCCCCACAGAACAGAAAATCTGCATAACTAAGAAGCCTGCATTGCTTTGCAAGTGAGGGTCAGCGGTCTGAATCCAATCCAAGTAGAAGGGACAGAGCCATTGCCCTCTGGCTACAGGCTCCAGTGACAGGAGCTACCATGGACAGCCCAGAGCACAGTGACCACACAGAAACAACCCCGACACCTCAGTCACCCATTTCATCTTTGCTGGCCATACTGCTGGATTAAGACTGGGATGTGAGGATGAAGGAGGCACTTGGAAGAAGCTCACAGCATTGCAGACCACCAAACCTGCAATGCAGATAAATGAAGCCAGTCATCTGGCACAGGCTCCGCATAGGGAAATTCAAGCAAAATTTTGATTGCTGCAGGAAGAAGAGGAAAAAATTCTTGGATTTTTACACAGTTAAGTTGACGAGATGCCCAAATAGCAGGACTTCAGTGTGAATGATCATATAATGCTATGCCATTCACATGATCATTATTCCACCTTATATTTTCTTTATTTGTGTCAATGGAGTTGTCATTTCTTTTCTACTCTGTTGTAATTCTTTTTTCTTTTATGAAATGTAATTACATTTCCACAAACATCATGTCTGCAGAGGGAGCATGCCAAAAAGCTGTTAGCCTAGAATTCATCCTGCTGTGCTGCCAGACTCAGAGTACATTGATTTTCTGAAGACCATGAGGTGTCTCATTTTGCCCAATTCTCCCCTGTTTGGTGAAGGCACACGTGTAGATATCAGCACAGCCAGCTTACAAAGGTGGCAGCTCATAAGTTCGTCAAGTTTGGTTCCTTTCCACTACAAGCAATGTGCAAGTCACCCACAATATTAGGCTATAACAGAGTATTAAATTCCAAGTAGCCAAGGGACTAGAAAATGGTATTAAAAGACTGAGAACTGCTATTTCCATAACAGATTACTCCAGACCTGCTGCACTCATCTGAAAGATGGGGCTGCACAAATATTAGCAGCCATAGTAAGACTTCTCCTATTCCTGGATTCCTGTGGAACAAATCTGGAATTTTGGCGTGCCTTTTTCATTACAATGTTTTCGCTATCTTCTACCACCTGCCACATTAGTGAGCCACCAGAAATGAAAGCCTAAGTCATCTCAGGGTAAACTTTGTTTTTCTTTATTAATGCTCTATAAATCAGTCTTGTTATAAATCAGGGAATGTTCATTAATCAATTCTCAAAAAATATTTTATTTGGCTGAGAGTGTCAAATTGTGAAAGCAACAAAGAAGAAATTAAAACCATGTGCCAGAAGCGGGTTCATGACTGCATGCTTACGTCAACAAAGACTCATAACTGCACAAATAATTACTATATATCATGGTAACTTTCATTAAATAAAACCATGCTGAAAACCAGTAGTAGGATCCTTATAAAACACACATGTTTTCTAATACATTTGTGTACCCAGGACAGCATTTGGTGCTCAGTAAACTGTAAACTTGGGTAAATGTGGGTAGAATTTTCCCTGTTGTCTTTCTATACACAGACACACTAGAAAATATTGACTGAAACCCTCCTCTCTAGTAGTTTGCTCTGCAGACAGAGTAATGCTGTCCCCCTTTTAGGACAGACTATGCTGCTGCGTGACAGAAACAGAGGACTGAAGTTCACTCTTTAGCCTGTTACTACCCAGTTATTCAATCTTTGATAAGCCATTCAGAAGAAAGTATTTAAACCTGGCTGAGACCAGATCATCAGTCAGTTCATTAATGAAGAACATAGTCTCTTGACTACCTGGAATCACCTGGGGTCTGGTTTCCTTAACGTCAAGTTACACAACACTATATTTAGAAGTCAGTAAGAAAAAGCTGTGACAAGAACACAACAGAAGTAAATTCTCCCAGAGGAGAAACAAGTTAAACTAGCAAAATAACAAATCAGGTCCCTGTGCAAGATAACTCTGAGTGTTCAGTCTCTATCACTGTCTGTGCAAGTCCTTTCTAGAGCTCTACAAAAGTACTTTGAAAAAAGGAACCATCACATTTGTAACAGGCAAGAGTCTGAAGCAGAGCTGACCCAAGAACTGTGGCAACAGAAGGAAACAGTCATAGAACATAGACAGCAAAGCACATGAACCACATGAGCTTCAAATTCCAGCTTGTGCCCATCTGTCAGTCGATTTTCTTCCTTTTCCACATTTCTGCTTATTATTTATATTACAGCAGTTCCTAGAGGTTCTAAGTGATATCACAGTCCTACTGAACCAGGCAACATAAAAAATAAATACAGCAAAATAAAACATATTGAGAGGATCTCCAAGCAATTAGAAATTAAAGCAGAAAAGACAGGGAGAAAAAGCTATATCATACTCATTTTGCTTATCACATGCTTAAGTCAGTGAAAACTGGGGAGAAGATACTGATACAGGCTAGATAAAAAATAATAATAATTTAAAAAATAGTTAAAATTTAGGTAACAAAACACAGCCAAAGTGATCCACTTGAGGGTCATCCATATGACAGCAAGCTGGGGTAACACCACTGACCATGCAGCCACTGTACAGCACAGCAATTCTTTGCACTGTTCCTCTTGCTGGAGGAATGTCCTGGACACACTCTGGTCACCACTCTTGTCCCTTCTAATATTTTCCAATCACACTAAGTATAAAAGTGCATCCCTGACCTTTAGGGCCATAGGGAACACAGAAGCAAGCCCTTACAAAAAGGCTGAAAAGGCAAACAAAAAGAGCCTCCCCAAATTACTTGTAGAACATCTTTGTGTTTTGCCAGATAGATCTGTTGGAGCTGCTGGGGGCTAATCCAGTGCACTGGAAAGCCTGAGGCTGACTCCAAAACATGCAAAATTCCTGTCAAACACACGGAATGGACACCTCGGCCTCTGGTTTTGCAAGTTCTTCATATTTAAGTTTCTATGCACTAATGGTTATCAAATGGGTGGCTGTTTATTTTACACAGGAAAGCCTACCCTGTGGAGCTGGTAGTTTAAGTATTTTAAACAAACATTATCTACAAAATCTAAAATAGTGTATTTGCCAGGGCTATTATACCAATTCAGATGCACAGGGAAAACACAAATAGCAAAGAGGATAATTTAAGCCTTGGCATGGACGGAGTTTCATCTCTGAACTTCAGCACCTGATGTTTATTAATGAGTTGTGGCCTGAATGTTGGCAGAGTCAAAAAATACTCTGCCAGGATTTTAATCAGAGGTAAACACTAAGTGTATCTATAGAATAAACTGTGATTCTCTGGACAAAACTGGGGTTGTGCAAAACCCCCTCCTGATGTGCAGCAGCACAACAGTGTTGGGACAGGACTGAAAGCCCCTGATGTGCAGCAGAAACAAATGCCTGCCCTCACACAGGCCTGCTGCACATAGCACCCATTTGCTGATGAGCTGCATTGATTCTGTGAAGTGTCCCATGAAATAGGCCTTCAAAGCAGCAGTAAAAAAAAAAAAAACCCACCCTGAAAGAGGACAACCACTGTGAAAGCTACAGAACCTTCTTTGTGTCCTTGCTCTTCCCTCTGAGCCAAGATCTCCACCGTGAGCGCGCACAGCGGGATGGAGGGAAGCTATGGTTATTCCCCACGTCTCGTGGTCACTTCCCTCATTCACCTGACTCTGGATCTGTATTCTGAAGTTTCAGAGCCCAGTTCACCCCTGTACATCACTTGGACCTTCACCTCGCACCGGGCAGACTGTTAAAGCAGTGAGATGCTGGATTAGCACAGCTACAGGTGGCCAGTGTGGATCTCCATCACAGGGGGGTCTTTTTGGAAAGTTAACAGATCAAATAAAAAGCTGGTTCAAAAATAGTTAAGTTTAATCTGCACTTCCCTTCCCTGCCTTTTTCACTTTTTTTTCCTAAATTGTCTGAAGAGGGGTAAGAAAGGAAAAGGAGGAAAATTCCACAATGAACGGAGGAAAAAGCCAAATAATAACATCTCTAAGGGATGCTAAAAAGCAGCCCATGCAAATGCAGCCTACCAAGTCTGAGCTTTCTGTCTCTGCTTGCTCATTCACAGAGCTGCCTTCTGTGCAATTTTCCCCACACACTTCAAGCACACAACTAGAGATGTTGAACTTTATTTTCCCCTTACTCCTGTGGAAAATTTGATTTTTAATTAGAGGAAAATGTCTATTTTCCTTGAGCACAGTAATTACGTTTTTTTCCCCCCTAGTCACAAAACTCATTTGTGAAAGTTTTACCTGAGTGTTTTGGTTTGCCCAAATTGAGGGGAGGGTGGCTGGTGGAAATAAGTGAGGGCAAGAGGGACATTTTTTCTACATTTTTGTTTTCAAATAAAGACTGGATTTCATGAAAATGTTGAGACACGGAGTGTGGTTAAATCCGAAAATTACACTGAAAAATTAAATCAAACACACACGTATGTTACTATTGGTGAACACTTCCCTCCCCAAGGAAGGGGTCAGTCCATGGGATAAACCAGCCCATTCTTCTCCCTGAACTCGGCTGTAACTCTCCAGCTGACTCAAAAGATCATTTGAGTGCTGAACTGCTGGATGATTTCTAATGCAGACCTTCACTGATTTCACATCTATCCTATGAATCTTCCTGAAAGGGCCTGAGGCACATGGTGAACCAAAATCACCAAGTGCTTTCAATCCAGGAGCAAGGGGTTCAATGCCAGCAAACCCAGTCCCTCCAAAGCAATATATGGCTGTATATATGACGAAGAGGGGAAGGTTCAGTCCAGACCACTTAACCAACAGACCTAATCTGAATTCAGTTTTCACTTAGGGATGCTTATTTGAGGCACAAAAGGTCCTGAGGAAGGGAGTTGCATCTGAGCTGCTCCACCGTTCACGCTGCTGAATCTTACCCATTCCATTTCCACCTGCACATGGGCTTTGCTTCGTCTTTCACACTCACCCCTCAGATGTGGAAATAATAAAGGAGAAACAAGACACCACAGTTGTTTTCTAAACCTTACCAGCTTTTTCTGAATTTATTGCCAAGATCTATTTTTTGGCAGGACTAACAAGAAAGGTCAGACTGGAACACAGCTGCAGGTGTGCAGCTCCAATCCACACCACTGCTTTGTGTGGGGATCAATGGAAACATGAGGGTTTTAAACCCTGCCTAACAAGCCAGAGGCTCTTTTATCTCTCCTCAAGGGATGCTGGAGCTGCTCAGCTGCTGCCCTATCAGATACATTTGGTCCTGCTGACTGGGAAGCTTTGTATTCCAGCTGATCCATATATCTGGTCCTTTCTCCTCTGGTTTTCTTTGCATATGGTGTTGGAAAAGCAAATGAGAACAAACTAATCTGAAATCAAAACCAAGTCAGCACTGAAAAGAGATCAGAATTAGGGTTTGATAGTTTCACTAGTACAAGAAAACAGAGCAGCTCTTTATGCTCAGCAACAAGTGAAGTGAGGTGGGAAGAAATACTGACACTTTCACAGAAAAAAAGACATTCCTATAGGGCTTGCACTTTGCTGGTGTCTCACTTTAGGCCTTACAGATACCATTTGGGAATGGAGCAGAACTTGCACTAAGCATTTGGGATATTTACTATTTGTTAGTTGGAAGAGGAAAGATCCAAAACTTGGCAAGAAGGTAGGACAGAGATATAACAGATCCTAGTCTCATTTAATTCATTTTGTAACTGCACAAATACTGTTGCCTCTCAATGTCTCCATTGCACAAAGGTCCTTGAAACAACTTCACTCACACTAGTTCTCCCTTAGACACCAAAACAAGTGACTGTATCACAGGAATTCAGCTTTGGAAGGGGACAGAAAATCCCTCTCAGCTCTCCCAGGCAGCAAGTGAACTGCATGTTTTTTAGCTGGTAAATGGGACCGAACACCTCAGGAAAAGCAGGCTATTTTACTTGCTTCAACAGGAACACAAGGCAGAAATGCAGCTGTGTTTGTGTCTGCCTAAAAATCCTGAAATTCAGACTGAAAGCAACCAAGGGCACATCTTAGTGGTGGACATACCATGGAGCAGGACCTGCCAACCAGGAGGATATCCTGAGGAGGATATCCAAGTCTCTTTGCAAATCCTACCCAGCACCTTGACTTCAGGTTCCAGCCCTAGAAAATCTCATCCTTAAACCAAAATCACATCCTGGAAATATTCCAAGCAGGTGAATCTCAAGCTTCTTCCTAGAAAAGCCAACCCGAAAGCATAAATATGCCAGCTCTGCTCTAACCACTTGGTCAGTGACTTCAACACAACTACAAGCAGCATTATCCAAAATCTAAACTAAATATATAAACACACAGACTGTGCTCTGCCTTTGCTACAAGTCTTACCAAATTGCCATTTTTTTAAGTATTAGAAATATGCTCTTAAGACCTCCCAATTCCAGTATTCATTGCTATGGCTGAAGAATAAATATTGTCTCTTAGTTATTTAAATAACCCTTGCTCCTGAAGCATTAATGTCCTCAGAAGCTACCACACCTTTTCTTGGCTGGGGAACCAAGGCACAGACTTGTGATTTGTCCAAGGCCATATAAAAAGATATTAATAGTGGGAATTTATGTCATGGTCAACATCTGCTGTAGATTATTTACAAATAAGTTGGCTCTCTAA
This sequence comes from Calyptomena viridis, assembly GCA_013390005.1. Lineage (NCBI taxonomy): Eukaryota > Metazoa > Chordata > Aves > Passeriformes > Eurylaimidae > Calyptomena > Calyptomena viridis. Next base: position 133,911 of record WEIV01009814.1, on the reverse strand, counting down.
AATAATAATAATAGTTTTTAAGTTTGTTTACAAAGTTGCTGCATGTTGTTTCCACTATTTTATTAAGAGCACATGGAGCCATGGTTCCAAACAGCAGCATTAAAAATAGACTAGGATTCATGGTGGATGAAATTCAAGCTTTGGTTTTGATAAGCATCCAGAAGTTAGGAAGCCAAACTTCCTTGGTCAGCCAAGAATTTATAGCAAGACATTTATTATGGAAAGCTCGGGTATGAGAAACCTAAACAGAAGCAAGCCAGAGGCTTCCAGACAAATCCATCTGCCATGTAAGGGTGGCATGGACTGCCAGGGCTCAACATACAGAACACCTTACAGGAGTGATGGGAAATCATCAGCTACACAACTGGGGTTAAAAGAGAGCACAGAAACAGGTCAGCATAAAGGGAGACGGACGGTTTCCTTTGGGAACCAGTTCCCATAGATTGCTGTCAGGCGCTGGTCAGCCTTTTTCCCCTTTTGCCTGTAAACCTGACTGCTATGCACGGTCATCACGGACAGGCTGTAATACTTCTACACTGAGGGAACCCTTGGCTTGCTGGAATTAATGTCAGCACTGCTGACAGCGCCCCTCCCATCAGCCATAAAAACCATTCATTGGACACCAAGGGGTTTGTACACTTGTCCAGAATAGGATGTTACTGACATCTTGCCACCAAAAGGCAGGAGGAAGAAGAAAAATGTCTAAGCAGCTTGATCTGAAGAATTCAAAGAGGGTTAAATGTGCTTTATTACATAACACTTGCAAACCGGTTTCCCTGACTGAAGATTTACATCTGGCAATGACACCCTCTGACAATGGCTGAAACAAAACATTTGCTAAAAGCCCCCACAATGAGTTGAATGAGAACATCCTGGAAATGGCAAAAACACACTGTGTCCTGAACTAAAGCAGGACCACAAGCCTAAATAAAGAGATGTGGTTGGTGGCTGGCTCATGTCAGCCTAAGAGAAGTCTTTGTGTCCTCTTGCACGCAGAAGCTCCTCGGACAGCGCTCCAGAGGAGCAGCTGCCAGGTGTTCCCAACACCCAGATCCCATATACCTCACCCACAGTACAACAGAGTTTCAGATGAGGATGTTGGATAAGGATTTGCCTTTCGCATCAGCACTGAATTTTCCTTTGAAATGCCTCAGTTTGTGGCTACAGCAGGAGAAATTGATAAACTATTAGTCAAACAAGGAGTGATCTCTCTGTTCCACTTCCATTCATTGCATAGGTAAATTCCCCCAAAAATCCATCTGAGAATGCTCACTGCTTGCACTGGGTTAAGTTACATATTGCCATCTGAAGACACTGGCCAGGTTACAGAAGGAACAAAGGAAGTGTGTCTAGTATTTAGGAATACATAAAAAAATGCAGATTACACGAATGAGAGTATGTTGAAAAAGAATAGAGCTCCAGTCACCCAAAATCTGTCAAACCCAGGATTACACAGGAGGGAGATCATAACTGGAGAGCTTTCCTGAGCATGAGTGGGTGACCTTCACATAATAGCATGGACCGGATGCTTGCACTTGGATTTTCAATTTGATTTTCAAACAGACCGCAAAGGTGAGGTGCTCAAATATTGACTCAGAAGTTTGGTAAAACATGGTTCAACCCAAACCTCAGTGTGTGCCATTTCTGGAGAAGACTCTATCTGTCTACACATCTGTAAGAAATGTGAGTTTACCTTGGAACCACAACCCTCTGTTCATAAACCTGTAACTAAGATGTACTGAAACAGCTTGCCGTCTTTTTAGGACTCTAACATTTAATCCTGTCAGACTTCTGCAGACCTGGAAACGGCTGGACCTGTTTCTGTTACAGCCCGGAAGGATTACTGCATTCATTCTCTGAATTATTTTTACAGAAACTTCAGTTCACCCAAAATAAAGTCGAGGACCTTACTGTGAGCTGAGTATTTGGCACTTTAAAGGACGAGGCAGACTTACCCACTGCAAATTCAGAATACTGACACCAGACTGCAGCCAGATGCTGTTCTGGAATCTCTGATCAGCAGAGAAAGGAACTCTCATAATCACCTTCCCTTGCTACTCTCTACCCTCTGATGAATTTAGGGCTGAGATTTTCTTTACCTGGCACAGCTGCTTCTGTGGCTTTTCTCCACCCTATACCCCATTCTCCTCCATCACCACAGCAAATCCAGGAAGCAGCAATCCAGGTTTTTCACCTGCTGCACATCCTGCTTTATCAGGCTGCAGCCAAATCCACACCAGCCTGTGCATTATGTGAGCGAACCAGTGTGAATCAGCATTGCCCAGAGGGGTCAGAGGGCAATTCACCAGCTGAAGTTGAGGCCACTTGTTTGCCAAAGGGGCTTGGCTGGTGAAACAGCCGAGGTTCAAGTTTTAGGAAGTGTTACATTTTCAAAACTGAGTGTAACTTAATTCCCCCCTCAGATGATCTGTGGGCTCGGGAAATCTGTTCAGTACAGAGGATAAGGAGAGGGATTTTTCCTTCATCTGCTCTTTCTCCTCACCACAGAGGTACAGATGTCCCTGCTGTTCTCAAGGCTGCAGGATGAAGTCGAAGAAGAGGGAACTTAAAGCTCTGTTTATGAGCAGTTTAAATTTGTTATAAAAGGTGGTTCTGTCCACCTGGCATCATTTAAGCAAGCAGGTGAATATAACTTGTTGGCAAATAATGGGTTTGAGTCTCCACTCAGCTCTAATGGATTTACACAGTTATAACTCTGAGCAGACCCACGGGATGTTTATGCCCTACAAATAAACAGAAGTAGCTTTTCTTTCAGCAAAATACAATCTGTTTCACCCTAGTGATTGATGTTTCCACTACTGAAAGAAATCCTAGTCCTACTTGGCTAACCCCACTATTAGTCAATAATGACTTTTAGAGCATTCAGCCAATCTTCTGGGGAAAAACAGTATTATATATGTTTTTTTGCCAAGGCAGAAATCATAAGCAAAAATATTGGACCAGCTGACATAAATTAGCACAGCTCCATTGACAGTGGTTGCACAAACTAGAGGCTTTGCAAGAGAAAAAAAATAATAAGCAAACTTCAGAACTAGTTATAGGAGATAAAATTGACATTCCAATTAGCATATTACCCTAAATCATTGGTAACAACAGTTGGGATGATTTCAGTTCTTTCTATATTTTTGTTTTAAGAACACATAAATTCCCATGGCTAATTTGAAAAATAACAACCCCACATAATATGCACACAAGGAAAAAGTAAATCTGTTTTTAAGGTTAACAGGCTGTAATTCAGACTTTTGTTATCAGAATGGGACTCTGAAGTGGTGTGTGTGAAGTTCAGTTTTTGATAGAGTTCCTAAAGATTACAACAGGTGATGTTGGAGAAGACTTGGCCAAATCTTCACTCAGCTGCTGCAAATGCCTCTTCCCAAATGCCCAGTTTTGCATGGAAGAAAGGGCCACTCTGTTCAGATGTGCCTAAAAGGTGTCCATGGACAAGACTTTTGGCTGGAGTCACCCCTAAGAAACTCACAGGGCTGAAAGAAAACATGACTTTGATTCTGATCAAGCCAATTGTAAATAAAATATCAATGTTTTATGGTGACTGAAGTAAAAAAGCACTGAAGTATCTATAAAAAGACCTGAATTTGGTTGAGGAAAGTCAACATAGTCTTCCCTTGGAATTGATCCTTGGTAATTAAGGGAGCCGAGGTGGGAGAAGATATGATGGAAAAAGGGGTGTATCAGATCTGAGGGAACATTACATCCATAATGTGGCACAAAGAAGCAAAACACTTAATAAATTTGGTTCACCTCCAAAAGTGCTCAGCTAAGATGTTCAGTGCTGGCCTAGGAATTTATTTCACACAGCTTCCATTGAACTTCATGGAAGTTCAATGCACAGCATCCCTTAAAAAGTGAAACAACAACAAAACAACACCAACAGCAAACCCCAAAACACTGAATCTCAGGGGGACACGGCAGGGTGTCAGAAATGCTCATAAACACTTAAAACATTGAAATGGCCTATGCACTGATTTCATATTTTCTGGGCAAAACAACCTGGAATTAAAGTTAGTGGAAAAATCCAAAAATTTTTTAAGTGACAGGCTTTTAAAAATTACTCTTTTTAAAATATTGTTTGGGCATTTTACTTCGTTCTTTTGCTCCCCCTCATCCCAAGAATTTCTTTTTTATGATTTTCCTCTTCCATTATTTGTTTTCCCTTTTAAATTTCCCCCCCATTGTTAGTTAAAAAAAGTAGGAAGACCAACCTGTGGGCAGGGAAGGAAAAATGTTGAGTCATACAACTGGAGAAATGAAAAAAACCCCAAAAGATAAAAAACTCGGTTTTCATATGTCAATTAAACAAGAAATTATCTTTTTCAAAAAAAACATCTCCAGTTTAAAAAAAAGTTATTTTTCAAAACCCAGCAATTGTTGCTTATTCTAAAAATGAGGTCATGGCTCAATGTGGTCACCTTTTCAATTCCTTCCACCCCAGAAACACTCCTTTGGAGCGGTTGTAGGAGCAACAGTGCTACAAGTTACCCAACCAAAATCCCGTCAAATTTTGGCAGATATAAGGATAAAATGTTGGGGGGACAAATCCCCACATGGAATAACTGGATTTCTCTGCACTGCAGGGCTCTGCTGGTCTCAGCCCTCGGAGACTCAGCCCATTGTTGCGGCTCAGCCCAGGGGGTTCATGACCCACCTTGCTGTGACACCCCATAAAGCTGAGCATTTCAAAGGAGCAGTGCAGTGACCCCACCAGGGTGTCTGCTGTCTCTGACTGCCCCTGGCTAACCCACAGCTGGTCCTCATCAAAAAAGAAAGAAATAAGCCCTGCTAACAGCAACCTGAACATCTAACAGGCATTTTTCCACTCTGCTTTGCATATTTGAGTGCTGATTTGCTTATCTCCCAATTACAAAGTTAGTGACCTCTCTGTGAACTCCATTCACATCATAACCTGGGCTTTTTCCCTCCTGACATACAAAGGCAAGAGGAATACTCAGTTTAAGGGATGGAATATTCATCCTAGGAAATGCTATTATTGAAATACCTGTCCCACTATACACAATTTCTCTACACCTGAAAAATCATACTGAACACAGAGATTTGCTAAGTTTGTGGTATAGTGAAACAGTTTAAAAACTACATTTATGTGCAACCCTGCTTATCTCACTCACTTTAAATAAGATGAAATAAGTGCACTGATATTACTCTCTTCATAGAAAAGTAATTTTGCCTCTTTAAGCTCACACACAACAGGGTCAGTTTGTGGTCCCCTTCTGATGTGTGACAGGGAAATCCCTACGTTCTATATACATGCAAAGATGTCAAAAAGCAGACACGGCAGAAACAACAAATTTGGCAGGATAACCTCTTAAGTGGAGGACAGGTCAGCCAGCAGACAGTGTGAGACTCTAGAAGAAGCCTCAGGTCTGCAGGAGAACCTGCTGCTGGCAACAGCACCTGCTTCAGTTCTGGGAGGCAGGGAGAACAAAACACCCCCTCTGAAGGACAAGCCTGACACAGATTTTATTGGAGTTCACAGAAATGCTTCCTGTTAAATTTCTGTGAGCTTTGGATTGATTCCCTGAAGTGCTGCTCATTCACTGGAGACAGGAGTAGCTGGAAATAAATCCAGGAACAGAACCAAGGTTCCCTGCTAGTGTGGAGACTGCAGGCAGAAGAGTTGTGGGGAGAGAGTGTGTTCAGAAAGGAACATAAAACTGAGCTTTGCATTATTTCTCCTTAGTAAAAGCAATATTTTTAAAATGTGCTCCTGAGTATACCTTAAACAATATAGCTATTTTTAGGATTGCTCACCTAAAACTACAGGTAGAGGGCACAACAGACAAATCCAAGCAACCAAACTATTAACAAGTTCTTCTTGCTATGGTACCTGAGCCACAATGCTACTGCAGAAGTTGGATTTTATACAAGGACATGGCACCTGATGGCTCAAAAGGTCCGGAGATCACAGGGAATGAGCTGCAGGATTATACCTTCTTATCCAAATTTTTCCAACACAGGCAAGGGCAAAATGGTTATTAAGGATGAAACATAACTCAAACTGAGTTTTGTTCATGATGAGGAAAAAACTTGGCATCAGACACCACAGAGTATCCACAGGCTTTGACAGAGCTACTGATTCGTGTGCAAAGTGGTCAAATGCTGCTGTGACACAGCAAATAAAGTAATAAAATTCAACCATGTGGATTAACTAACATATATTTAAATATTATGGTGTAAGATGCCACATAAGTTCAATTTAACTTTCAGATGGTTCCTCAAACACCTCAATCTCTTACTGCATTTCACCAAAGGAAAAAAACTATTCAAATTTTTTTAGCATAACTCTGCTTACAACATAGGTGAGGAGCAAGTGAGAGAAAGCCTCTGCTTTATTTGCACAGATACAGACACATCTTGTTCTCCTGCAGCACAAGAGGGCGAGAAAAATCCAAACTCAGCAGCCAAGAGTCACTGTCCACACTGTGATTGAGAATATCTGAAGTTCAAGAGAGAAATGGAGCAGATGTAGACAACAGATAAATTAGAAAGCACCTTCTCACTGTGGCACACAATTAGGCAGAGGAGTAATGATAAGAATCTGCAGAATACAGATGTTAATATTTGGCCACAGGGACATGTAATGAAGTGAATCAGTCACAGGCACAGGAACGTGGTGGATAGGGCAACAAATCCATCTTCCGAGACTAATTCTTTGTGCTTTCCTGATCCAACAGTATGAGCCTTCCTAGTTATCCAGAGTGTTTTAAAGAAGGGTAATTCCCCCATGCAGGAAAATAAATTTGTTTTCTATTTGTGTGAGGAAACACACTGTAGAAGCTGAAATGCAGCTTGGGAGAAGGGTGTCAGGGCACACAGCTCCTGGGCACTGCTGGCAACACTGGCTGACAGCACTGACAACCAACCCCAGAACTTCCTGCTGTCCCAGATTCCAGCTATTCCATAATCAGACTACGAGACACCTCTGCTCCTCCTCCCTTCCTGGCCTCCTCTGGAAAACCCCCACAGGTCACCAAAGTCCTAGGGATGGTCCACAGAGCCTTCAGGACGACTGCCTCCCTGGATATGAACCTGGGGCTTAAATCAGATACATCAGAAGAGTCTGGCTAAAATAAACACGGCAACAGCTCACCCACACAAACAGCCCAAGATGTTTGTGTGTCAGCTCAGACACTCAGCTGGGCCAGTGCTGCATGCACTTATTTTGCTCTGTGGGGCAGGAAATCACAGTGAAGGGATAAAGCTGTGCAACGGGGTTTTCCTGGATAGAACCGAAATGCAAAGTTTCCTGTTTATTTTTTGTAAATGAATGAACATAAAAAATTTCAGCAGCCAGACTGACACAGGCTCAACTTCTGCAAACCTTTGAAGAGAACACTGACAATTTGTATTTCAGTTTTTGGAGCAGAGTTAATGATTTCTCCACATCTTTTGAAAAATGGTTTCTTTATGGTGACTTTTTAATTTTATTATTATTATTTTTAGTTCCAAAATATTTCTTTTCAATCCTTCTCTTTCACTTAAGGAGCATTCCAGAATTGTTATTTATTTCTTTTTTACCCTGATTTATCAAGAGCTGCTGATCCTGGCAGATTAGTAGGGCAATTCAGCAGTGAATTCAGAGCTTTGTTCAGAGTCCGAGCACATTTGTGCATGCAAATTCTCATCTATAGGTACATTAGTTTACAATTTTTTTAATGACTTGTACATATAAAACTTTTAAACCCACAATCTTAGCATGATGATGCAACTCCAGCTCTTATAAAAAACTAGAAGACACACAGAAGGCTGCAGAAATCAGAAGACCTGTGTAACTGCCACTGGGCTTTAAATTTAAAATCCTCTGCAGAGACTCTGGTCAATCTTGGAGATCCTGTAGGAAACAGGGCATATTGAACAGGAATTGACCTCATTCCTCAGGGCACTGCACAGCCTGTCAGCAGAGCCAGCCTGCAGAATGCAGCACTAACAGCAGTTAGTTCCACAGCAGTTCTAACTCAGGCTGTGGAAATAGGGAACTTTTCTATTGGGTGACCAGGGGAAAAAGAAGCCCAGCTTGATTGTGCCAAATGCAAACTTTGGGGTTTATAGGCAAAGTAAAAAAAATTATTCCTGATCAGCCCAAAGAGTTGGACTCCAAGTTACTTTTGCTTCAAACCAGAAACCTTAAATTTTGCATTTGACACAAGTTTTCCAAAGGAATTCATCTGTACTTACACTTCTCTTCACATGTTCAAACTTTTATGTACAAATTAAAAGAGTTCTAAGCAGGTAAAATCTAGATTAGACACTTCAGATTTCCAAAAATACAGTGATAAAGCACTAAAAAACTTTCAGCATCTTTTCTACCTACGGGGTGCTTTTAGCCAAGATTATTTACCAGTTTGTCCCAACCTTCCAGGGAATGCATCGATTCCAGCAAATCTGTGATTCATTGTGGCAACTTTTCTAGTTTCTAGTGTTCAATGAGCACTTCAACTGCAGACTGAAAAATGCATTAAGGCTCAAACCCAGAATGGAAAAAATATCCTTTGTTTTCCTAAAATGAAAAATGGAGTTCTATAAAAAGGAATACTGCTGCTTGCCTATGAAACACACTGTTTTCTTCAGAGATAAACAGGTAGAGCACTGCCCCCTTTCAGTGCCTGAAAGACCAGGCTAAGTTATCACAGCAGTGGGAGGCTGGCAGGAAATGACTGGTGCTGCATTTGTCAATTTAAATCAAGTTTAAATCCTTGGTCAGCAGCATTATTCACCTGTCTGTGCTGACTCCAAGCACTGTACTGGGAGAAGAGGTTTTATTCATTTGGTTTTTGAAAGTTCTTCTTACCCAGCGAGAAGAAATAATGGGAGACCAATCCAGGCAGACACTCTGGAGCCAATGCTGACAACACACACTGTACCTTCTGCTGCACAGAAGCTGGTCAGTGTGTCCCAGTGCACTGGTCTCTGTCCTCCTGAAGTAAAGCCGTCACAAGTTCAGGATGTTTAACCCACAGGTAACTCTCAAGAAAGGTTTGGAAGAAGTGCATTTGGGAATCAGACTTGGGCTGGGCAAGCAAAGATGGAGAGACTTCAAATACCAGAAAAGAGTCAGGAAGCAATGGAAACGTTGAACCCAGCCCAGTTTTTGGCTTGTTTTAACAAAAACCTTGCAATTTTGCACCACAGCTTTATGGGCAAAAACAGTGGGAGAACTGTAGGATGCATCCCTCAGCCCAAATGTAGACACCTACAAGCTGTTTACTTCAAAGCCCCTACAAACACAGCAGAGAACAATACACTTGTAACTCACATTTCACCTCCAAGATAAAGAATTAAACCCAGTCAGATTAACTGTGTCTAATTATTGCCCATAACTCTTACTGAGGATAAAGGGGGCCCAAGGGACTGGATCAGCTGTGGACATCTGCTCAAAAAATACCTGAAGGCAGGCAAGTGGCATTCAGTGACACCAAAGAGCCAGCACTGCTCACACATGTAACAACTCACAGTTTGCACAGCTCAGCCACCAGTTTTCTTCTCCTTCATGAAAAAGCCAAGATGATTCTATACGTCTTTCCAGGTGTACTGAGCACTCCCTGCTCTTCAGCACACCAGCAAGTCAGGTCTGCGGCTCCATCCTAATCTCCTTGATCCACAATTTGCGGGAGGATCTGGCCCTCAAAGCAGTAATGTGCCAACAGCACAGGAAGTTAAAATTGCCATTGGACACAGTCAGAACAGATTTATTTTTTCCCCCATTTGGCTGTAAATACCAAAAGCAGAGTGTACAATTCAAACAGTGCCTTCTCATTCTTAAAGGGCTTAGGTGGGCATTTCCATGGAAACACCAGGAAAAAGGATTTCAAGTGAGATTTCCACTTTCTACCACTTGCTTTACTGAGTCTTTTCACAGTACATGGGTTGCTGTGGGGTTTGCCTGCAAACAAGGACCTGGGCTTAATCCCACCTGTCAGCCAAGGGCTGCAAACAGCCTCTCTTCATTATCCTGCTCCAAGCCCACTTTGGAGTCTCATGTGGAGGTAATAAATATTCCTGGATTAACATCCAAGAGGCAGGTGGGTTGAATAGAAGCATGGACACCTTACCCTGAGAATGGACTGACAAAGTCCATGCTTGGAATGGCTTTGTTAGAGTAGTCAGCAGGGTAGCTGGAAGGTGAATAATTGAAGAAACAGCTTCTCTAATACAGTCCATGGGCAACATGTGGTGCAACTTTCCCTCTGCTTCCCCCTCCCCAACAAGAATTCTTCATATCAAGCTGGTTTGGTGCTAAGTGCACATATCTAGGAGGCATTTCTCTCCAAAATTTGGATCCAAACACACATCAAAAATAACAGTTCATCCGTCACGGTTGGGAAGCATGTATGACAAGAAAATATTTGCTTTGCTCTGGTTTTGTGTTTGGTTTGCTGACCGCTTATATCAAAAAGCTAGAACAGCTTTTTCATCTTGCTGTAGTTTAGAAACATTTATAGGACAGATGGTCTAAATTTGTGGATTTTATAAACTTAATGAGAATGTAAAAAAAAAAAAAAAAAAAAGAAATGCACATATGGGTGCAATATTTTCTGGGGCTTCTTGGAGCTGGCCAAAAAGTCGCCCACTGCAGAGAGGAGGAACAATTCCCATTGGGAACTCATTCTAGGGCTTACAAACGGCTGAGAAGAGCAACTGCCACGGGCTTTCTGCACCTCTGTGGCAGTTTCACTTGCACTGTGTGGTATCGAGAAAACATATATTTATTCTCTTCAGCAAGTAACTGCTCACAAACTGTGCCTTTGCATATCTGCTAACTGAGCTGGCTGTGGCAGCTCAACAAAAGGCACAAGTGGGGCTCCATCCCCTGTCCAGAAGACCTGCTCCTGGGGCTGCTTGCTGGGCCCAATAAAGGTATTTAGCTATCAGTTCTAAGATGATTACAGTATTTTATTACTACCCATAGTTTTCTCTTTCTCCAGACACCACCACTGAAACAGAACAATGACAATGCAATCCTGAGGTCAGGCCACAGCACAGCGAGTTGGGCCATCCATATGGAGGCCCTGGTCCTGCTACAGCTGTCACAACCTCTGGGCAGTTGTGCAGGAGAAAGTCCAAACACGGCTTCTGTCCTCAACTGGGCCTCTAAACAGAGCCCCCATGAGCACAGCAGGAAGGGAGGAGATTCTTCTCCTCAGGGAAGAGCCACACAGCCCAGTATCCCATCCCTTTCTCCAGGCACTTCCTCCAAGAGTGTATGGAAGTCTACCTCAAAGTGACTGGACCAGCATAAAGAGTAAAACCAGTGTGTGAGCTCAACTGAGCGTCCTACTTCCTCACTACAAAACAGTGACGAACAACAAGCATCTTCTCAGGCTCTTTCTGAGTCTCTCCATCTAACAACTTAATCTCAGCTGAAACACTTCCAAGGTGAAATAAAGTAGGTTGAAGATGTTTTCATGCAACAGTACCTTTAGAGTAAGATTAATAGTAAGAATCTCCGTTAGGCAAAAATCCTCCTCCATCCAGCTCCCCAGTTTGAAAAAGCCAAGTTAAAAGATCAGCTTCCAGCTCCCTCATGTGAGCTATTAAAATATTCATGAACAAAGTGTAATCCATCAAAACTGGCTCCATTAAGATCTCAATTTTTACCTTGGACAGTCCTCTTCCATGGAAACCCACCAGGAGGCACAAACCTCAAATGGTTATCAGAGGAATATCCAGAGTGTTGGCACGTAAACTGCCATTTTTAGGTTTCTGCATAAAGACAGCATTGAGAAAAAACAGGCAAACAATTCTCCCAAAATTGTTGTCCAAGTCCCTTTGCAATCTTAGGTGTCCATCATTTCGTTCCACACCCAGTTCCTGCTTCCAAAATCTCCTTCAGGATTCTGATTTATTTTATTCTCTTTAAATGTGACAGATCAGACCATAGCCAGGTGTGAAGTCCCTGACATAGGAATACTTTGAGGAAATTCTGAACAAGTCCTTTAGCCCACTAATTTCACCAGGAGTTTAAATGTGCAAGGCTTGCAGACTGTGCGGGCCTTGCTTTACGTGAGCCAGATTTCAGATTTCTCTTTTACCAAACAGCTGAAGTGAAACATATTGGAATCTCACCTATTAACAGGCAGAAGCAAAAACAGCACTGGGCAGTGTCATGCCCTGGTCTGCCCCCTCAGGATTCCTTTGTACGTTCTCAGGATTGCTGTACAAAGGTGCTTATTCCCAAATAAAGTCTCTCTAGGCAGGATCCAACAAAATCCAGCTATGCTGGGAGCAGAGGAAGGCTGTGATCACACAAAATCACCTTTTCATGCAAGGCAGAGCCAAGCCTGTCCCTCTACCCCAGCCCCCGATAACTAAAGTGCTCAATCAACAAACGTTCAGCAAATATTTGGACAAACAGCCAAGGACTTCTCAGAACATCAAATGATTATTAAATCTTAAACTGTACTTTCCAAAAATAATTTTCTGCTGCTGTTGTTTGTTTGTTTGAAAGGAAGGGTAGTAAAATCCACAGATGTGTATGGCCATAAACCTTTAGATGAGACTCAATTTCCTTGATGTCCAACAATAAAATCCACTAATAAATGTGTACAGATGCAAAGGCCTATTTGTTGTCCTGTCAAGTCAGGCCATGTGGAACAAAAAACCTAAAAGCAACCAGGAGAGGAACTAATGATGTAGGCTCTCCTCTGCCAAGATGCACTTACTGCAGTTCCTGTGGCATTTAAGGAACATAATGATGGGACATTCCTTTTTAACTTTATTGTTTTGTCAGAAGCGGGGTTTTACAGCCGAAGATCACGTTCCGAGACAGTCAATTAGGTTATACAGATTTACACACACTCTGCCATCCCCTTTATGCAGCATGACTAGTTTCTGTGCTCACAATCCCTCGCATTCGATGACAAAGATAGAGCTGGTGTCAATATCTCCCATACAGAACGGGATTTTTTTTTTAAATTTCAAATGCTTTCCATGAAAAAGCTCTTTAGATCTCCCAGTGCATCAAGACAGCTTTTCTTTTTTTAATCTCCAGATAATTATTTCTGGATGTGCAAATATAGTTTTGAAGGGGAAAAAACCCCACTCTCTGGAGTAACCAAACACCAGATTTCCGCAGTATGAAAGCCATTTTAAGGCACTGTGGTGTGCTCCGTGGTTAGCCCTGCTTCTACTTAATTAGGGACCTAAGTTATAAGTCCACAGCTGCAGGAGAGCAGTAAATAGCTATTGCTGACTTCCTTATTGCCAATATGTACATCATGATTGCAGGGTGAAGAGCAGGGATCTTTTCATAAACACTGCCTTGTGCTGCAACGATACTTTGATGTCATAAAAATGCTGTTACACATTTTCAAGTCTTAATTGTGGTCCACTGTGGTGCTGTCAGCTTCCTGGTGGAACACTAACCCTTCCCGTGATTTCTCAGGGATGCAGAACACTCATTTGCAGGTTTCATAATGAAGTCTCAGCTGCTGTAATGCAGCCTCTCTTCACTGATTTCAAACCCCCCTCATATAGTACATGATCTACATGCTGGGGAGGAGAGGAGAGAGGGAAAGGGAAGGAAAAATATCCCCTGCTCCATATTGTTCTGATTAACAGCATCCACTTGCTTACTGCTATGAACAGCCCCCCACTAAATACCCTGGCCAGAAACCCCTTCATTCAGTGCCTCAGAGTCCCCACACCAGTGTTCCTAGATAATCCCATCTTTCATTGATCCTTGCTTCAATATCCATGTGAACCCTCCCATGTCAGCCCATTCGGCCTTTTTGCATGGACTTTCCAGCCTCTTCTACCTGTACTCTTCAGGTCACCCAAAACTGAGTTGCCTTCATATTAATTACCTAATTTATTTAATACCTGATCTTGCTTCTATGGCTGACATTGTCATCTCGCTAATATTTGTCTTCTCAAGCAATTCTCAGTCTTTTTGAGCCTCCCCATGGCAGGCAACTTCTTGTTGTTAGCCCATAAATGGTGGCAATCTGGCTGAAAAAGCCTCAAGAAACAAAGCTTACAAGAGCAAAGACTTGTGTCAGACCCATCTGGTGTCACCAAAAACACTTCTGTGCACAACCCAGTGCCAAGCCCTGCCTCTGCTGCTGCAAGGAAAAGATCCCAGATCCTTCCCAGCAACCCATTCAGGGATCAAACATCACCTGCAAACAGGCTGCTGACCTCAGGTCGTGTTTCTAAACATCCTTATAGCAGAAATAAGGAACAGGGCTAGAAAAAACAGAGGGAGGATTTGTGTCTAAAAAGATGGGATTTGTACAGTATCCCTGGTACGCACCAGCACTTTGGAACTTGTCTTGATGAATGGGGTTGTCTGATGGCAACACAATGGGGACAATGATGAAACAGTGACAAATGGATTTCCTCCCATGGCTGGACACAGCTATTTTTTGCCAGCTGCACAGTGTGTCTCGTGGAGGCATATTTTGCAACACAAACATTAAGTTCAGGGGGAAAAAAAAAAGCCCTGTCTGACAAAGGCAGCTCCCAGAGCAAGAGGCAACTGGATTGAAGGCACAGAGGAGGACAGCAGCTGTCTCCAAGGGAGTTGTAGACTTCAAAGAATGATCCAGGGAAGAAAAAATGGTTTTACTTTATATACCTCCATTGACCGGGTAAGCAGAGCACCTGAAACCAGCCTGCACACCTTTGCTTTTGGATAAGGGGGTCGGTGTATCACCAAGGACAAGTAGTGCAGGGAAAAAGCTAGCCAGAATAAAGGAAAAGAGTTAAGACAAATTTCATTGACTTAGCAGTAGGAAGCAGCAACGAGAAAGAAAGTTGTGAAGCCGTTATAGATTTGCAAGGAGAGCAGGGGAAAATGGACAAATAAGTACCACAGAGGAGAAGGAAAAAGCTTGCCAGAACAGAATTGCCAAGTCAGTTCTAGTGACACCCAACCCATTTGGTTATGCTTACATTCAAGCTGAGTGTGTTGGGTGTTTGGGCCCGCAGGCAGCTCTTCTGGAAAGCTACAAATGTCACCACCAGAGCTGCCTCTGGGTGGAAAGCTCCCATCTGGGAGTAGCTCAAGATCCCTACAGGAACACACAGAACTCCCAGTTCAATTACAAAGGCAGAATTTGAATTTCTGTTCTTAAAGAGCACACCAAGAAGGAGCTGAGAGAACAGAGCAACCATCCAAAACCTTTTCCCTTCACTGTCCTGAAGAGATTAAACGATGGCAAGAACACAGTGGGATAAGTTAGAGATTGGAGACAAATTTTCAAAACCTGGTTAGTCACTTGGCACATGGTAGAATCCAAAGCCATACATCATTCCCTTGGAGAGATCCCACAGGATACCACTGATAGTACAGGAGAGGCTTAAAGTAAGGACAGCACAAATGCAACAAACCCCTAAATGAAACAAAGAGGTAAGGATCAGGTATATTATGGGCTGCTTGGGAATAAATAAAAATAAATATAAAGGACACAAAAAAATGCCAAGAAACACCACCAAACCAATACATTTAAACAAATAAAAAAATCCTGCTTCATTGACTGGTTTGATGTTTGCATATCCAGCATCACTGGATACACCCATCCCAAATCTATTGCTGGCATTCTAATTTTTTGCTGACCTACTAGACGTTTACCAGAGAAACTGTTCTATCAATAAGTACCAAACTATTGACTCAGAGCATAAATTGTCACAGGTTTCAATTTCATAAATATAACATCAAGCATGAGAGGCCACCATATCACCTGGAGTCTACAGCAACAACTAACCCTCAAAAACAAATCAATCAAGTCTCCCTTTTCCTGGTATATGTCTTAAAGCCCATAGTCCAGGCAGAAGTTCTATTTACATGAGATGTGAGTGGGTACTTATATACCCACCTACAGGCATGGACTTGTGAATACCCCCAAATTACTGACTGACACAGGAGGTAACATTTCTGGAAATAGTGATTCAGTGCTATGGGGTGGATGAATCTGTTCCCTCCTCTCAAACCCAACACAGACACCAGTAACCTCAGGTCTGTGGTATTTCCCTCTTTGGAAACATGCAAAAACGTTGGGAGTGTTCAAATATCTTTAAACTGTGTAGCAGATCTTATCTGCTGTGCTGCATGCAGCACCCAATGCTGGCAGGCTACCTGGAAATACCATTCCCCTGGATTTAGTCACCAGTATCTGTGTTTGTATGGTCCCCCAAAGCCCTCAGAGAATTAAAAATTAGCAAGGTCTATGTACAGCTCTTCATTATCTTAATATTTAAAATATTATAGTAGCTTGGGTGCTTCTTAAAACAAGCCATGTTAATCTAATCTCCCAAAGGACAGTGATTTTTAAAACATATTTTTGACTCAGATTCCTGGCATGTCCAGAGCACAATATTTATTTTTCAAAGGACTGAAGGAGGAAAAAAAAACCCCTTAACTCTTTGAAGCAAACACATCCCAAAATCCATTATTTTAGGAAGAACACAGTAACATCTGTCCAGTTCTAATAAATAAGATTTAGAATAGGAATCGAAAAAAATGGTTGTAGTTACACCTGGGACGAATTTGGTTTAGCAGCCCACTTATCTGTATGTAAAAGTTAAATAATCCCCCTTAAACAGCAGGTTATCAAGCAGAAATCAGCAACACCTGCTATATTTGTACAATAACAATAACAAGCTGGGATGCCATTCATTCATGGTAAGAAGAATGCCAACTTTGCCAAGATTTGTTTTGGCTGCTGGTAAATCTGTGTCTAATAGGCAAGTGATGCATTTCATGGAAAACAAGCTGCACCTGGATTTGAGTCATACCTTGTCCCCTTGAAAACCTGTCATATCCTCCTACTTAAACGTCTCTGATACAATAAACACATGAGCACAAACAAGGCCCTGGCTCTTTTGCCCTGGCTCTCCCTTCATTCCAGACAGGAAACATAAAACAGCTAACAGCCCGAGATGCATGAAACCATTTCCAAAGCTTCTTTGGGCCATTTGTTTAATGTCATCCAGGATCTCTTTTGTGCACTGGACAATTCTCCTACCATGTGTTTGCTCATTGTGTTACCTGCTGCTGCATTCCCATGCAGAAAGAGCCACCTAATAGAAACTGGAGCCAGCCTGGTCTTCACACAGGGTGCCTGATCCTGCACCACTGAGGCGAATAGGAGCTTTAAAAGGGACACATGGTGCAGGTGCACTCATAAAACATAGGTATGTTAACATTCTTGCAGTGAAAACTATGTGAAAAATATGGGGAATACTCCACATAGACTGGAATGTGTATCATATGGGAGATGCTACACACTTATTACTACCCATGACTTGTAAAGTATTTTATATCTTCACTTTGGCAGCATCAGCAGGATTCATTCCCAGCAGGAATGAAACACACGCGGGTGACAGTGACAGCTTTGGAGTGGCTATTGAATCAGGCAGCACACAAGCCATCCCGAATGATCTAGCTCCACAACCATCCTGGGCAGACAGGGAACGGAAGGGTGGAAAGGGGTCAGGGCAGTGCCTTAGCTGATGGGAGGAACTCCCGACACCTGCAAACCTCAGCTTGGACAAGCCATGTCACTGCTCCCCATGCCATAGTGCAACAGGGAAAGCAAGACACAGGAATGTCAGCAATGCTCTCCCAAGTTTCTCTGCCACTGTAGCAGAGGTCAGGCACATTTTTGGTGCATGGAAACCCCTTGCTTTGGAAAGGCCCCATCCCTTCAGCAGTTAATAAACCCCTCAGATTTGCTGCCAGTGCAAGGATTGTTGAAGTATAAAAATTCTCACTGCTATTTTAGGTTTTAAGTGTTTTGTTGGCCTAATTCAGCGAATTTTCCCCTCTTTACCTGTCACATGTCACACTGCAAGGCAGGTGCAAGGCTTGCAGAATTTCAAACTTTCACATTTAACATATTTTTCTCTTCCTTTACACATTGACTTTTCCAAATAGGATCTACGCATGTCGACACACCTGAAAATGGGTAACTAGATCCCTTTTCCACATTTAATGAGTGCTTCCCTCATTATTCTCCTTCCTGTAGGGCCACACAGGTAGATATTAAAAGGGAAAATTAAAATGACTCAAAGTCACTTCAGTAATTCCCAGACCACCCATATCATTAGTGCTACTCCTCCAGCAAATGCTCCATTTCAAGGGGTTCTATGTCACTCACAATAATTTGGGAGCAAGACAGACCATAAAACCTCCTAGACCTATGAGCAGAGGTAATGCTACACTGTGGCACTCCAGTAACTCAGGACAAACAGCAGCTCACCAACAAATCACAACTTCTGGCTAACACAGACCTAGAATTTCCCACCCACCTCAATGATTTTTCTTCTGTTTTCTGGCTCATTCCTCAATTCTGTTTCCTTTCTCAAACTCTTCAATCCCTTCCCAAGCACACGGGTGGAAAGAACTACCGGACAAGAACAGTTCACTGAGTCTTTCTGAGAAGAGATTGCCTGGATTGGGGTTGTTTGCATGTGCCTGACTGCTGAAGTAATGTCAGGGCAACCAGGGAGAACATGGTGACCTGGAAAAAAGCCTAACCCTCGGGAAGGGAATGTGGGTAATGATAACAAGGTTATACAAGGGACAGAGAGGGAAATGGAGGGTCGATTTGCTGGCGTCTGCATGTTCAGGCAAGTAGGATGGGAAATGGAAAGGAGGAACTGAGAGCACCAATATATAATCAAAATTATAGGTTACTTGGCATAACATATAATGGAATAACTCATGTGACTGGAAAACTAGCATTGAACATATTTAGGAAGAGCAAGCAGGGGAAAAGAGTCTGTTGAGAGACACAGAGTAAACTGCTGGAAGATTGGATAAAACAGCAACAAAAATGGTAAGAACCACAGATGCAGTTTGCTGAATACTAAACTTTGAAGGTGATGTTGAAAAGGCTTTTTGTCCCCTCAGAAAGATTACCCAAAGGGGGCTTTGAGGCATCCTGATACCTTTTGTAACATCAGCTATACCACTACCTTTCCAAGAGCACAGTGTCCAGGGCAGGCAGCAAGGGCAAAGAGAAGCAGCTTGATCTTGACCAGTAAGGAGGAGCCAAAAGAGACTAAAACAAAATGCACTTTTAGTGATACTAAGTAGTAACAAAGGCAATCAAGCAAGAAGAAAGATCCCAGGCAACATAAAAGTGACCAAAATTTGTCCAGGCTGCCATGACTCACGCAAACACCGTTGTTTATCTACAAGCAGATATGAACACAGCAAAGCTCCACTTGGTTGTGGAAGCACAAAGCAGTGTCCCAGAGGAGCTATGATCTGAGTAAAGCTGTGGCATCCAATTATTACCAACCCTACATTTTCCTCATGTCCTAATGGGAAAAGAACAAAATGTAACAAATGCATTACTATAATTCAATTTTCATCCACAAATTAATTCCAAGGGGTGAATGATGAGTTCTGTCTAAATAATGTCTCAGAGGCATCTGGAGCAGTGCCTGCCCCTAGCAGTAAAGGTTTTCCAATAAAAACTCTCTATTCTGTGACACTGAGTCACTCACAGGAGCAGAAGTTCACTTGCAGCATCACATGTTACTATGGGTGACTATCCTGTGTTCCATGCTTTGAAGGCCCGGCACTGATGGAGACAGAACAAGGAAGGATGGATTCAAACTGACAGAGGGCAGGTTTAGATTAGATACTAAGAGGAAATTTTTCACTATGAAGGTGGTGAGACTCTAGGACAAGTTTCCCAGAGAAGCTGTGGCTGCCCCATCCCTGGAGTGTTCAAGGCCAGGTTGGACGGGGCTTGGAGCAACCTGGGCTAGTGGGAGGTGTCACTGTCCAGGGCAGTGGGGTTTGGAACTGGGTGACCTTTAAGGCTCCTTCCAACCCAAACCATTGTATGAATCAAAGTCCAGGGAGGAGTTGAATTTCAAACCCACAAATGCACGCACATCACGCTATTAGTAATATAATGAGCTGAATTCCTACAGCAGATCCATGGCACAGGTTGCTAGTATATACCTCGCTCTTAATCCATTTGCAGCAGCTATAAGAGATCAAGATGTTTGGCAGAGCAGACAGCAAACAGGGATGCTTTGGAGGGTAAATCACTGTAAATTATTTGATTTGAGCTGTTTTAACTCTTCCATCTTCTGTGCTCATCCTTGTATCAGTGACCACAGAATATTGCCCACCTCTAGTCATGCTACACCTGTGGCAAGTGCCCCTATGCATGGGCTAACAAGGAAGAGCTGGTGATTTAACATGGCCGTAGAGCACAATTTTACCTTTTTGAATCCTTTAGTGGAGGCTCAGAATCACCAGTGGATGGACAGGGTTTCATTTTCTCGAGCAGCTGTTCACTCATGTCACATAAAGACCCATAATGACAACTGACATTCTTCAGAAAGGAGCATCCTTGTGACACACTTTATGGCCGGGGTGCCTTAGGGGTGGCATTGACCTCGTGTCAGGAGTCATGTAGACCATAACTATTAATAGCATGGCCCCAATTGGTCATGGCTTTGAAAAATTAGTAGGTTTCCTTGTACACTGGTGATGTGCCTTAAGAGAAGGAAGACTTACTTTGGAGTGAAGCCATCCACACAAGGATGTGCACATGTTCCATGACTACAGTTCCACTCAAATATCCCACAAGGATGAACTCTTTGTAAACCTTTACCTCAAAGAATCCTCTTCTCCTGCACCTTCTACTCTTGCCCCTGCAAAGCCTGTGCACTTTGAGAGTGAGCTGTTGATGTGTGAACACACCAGAACAGGGCACACACAGTTTACTCTACACAATTCACTGACATAGCTGAAACACTTCTAAAAAAATTTGTTCCTCGTTGCTTTTTGATGGACTGCCTTTTCAATTATTTTTCTTGCTGTAGCATCCGTCTTAATCCTCTAACAGCTGCTTAAACGGTCAAAAATAATAATAATAATTAAAAAAAGGAGTGATTTTTGTCATCTTCTGTAGAGCTGGTTGGAAAGTACTTCATTTTTCCTGGGCAAAACTTCAATGGAAATACAAAATATTTTTCAACTCAATTTTTCAAAGGAAAAATTTCAATGTTCTGGCTGGAACTCAAATACTAAAATATTTCAACCAAACCCCAAAATATTTCCATTAGGAAATGCTACTGCATGGTATCTTGGGATGGAATTCCAGACCTCATGCCCTCATTTCCCTTTATGCCCCATGATACAGCTGATTTCCCTTTTTCCAGGGGAAAGCTGCTGCATCACCGAAGTTGTATTTCCTAAGTCCTGGTGGGACGCGCACTAGAGAAATGAATGGGGATCTGACACTGCAGAATACCAACAAATTCTGCACTACCCCTTCAACTTAAACAGATGGAAACATTTTAGATTTCAAGAAAGGCTTCAAGAAAAAGGTTTCCCTGGAAAGCAAGCCCTTTTTCAAGGTGAGCTTAATTGAAAACCTGTGATTTCTGTCAGCAGGCAGTTTTGGGACAGCTATTTTATTTCAGTTGGTTGAACAGATCCTGCTGTTGAGCATTATTCCAGATTCCCTTACAGCTTGAGTGCAGTTAGCTAGAGCAATCAGATTTCCAAAGCTTTCTAAAAGATCTGGCACTCCATTTCTGTGAGATTTTGAAATGAACATCCCGATCCTGTAGGATTTGACACCAACCAATGTGGACAGGGCAGTGCCAAGTGATCTGGGCAGGGGAGAGGCACCTCACAAGGCACTTTGCCTTGGACTCTAAGTGAAGCCCAGCTTAGATTCTTTCCTAAGGACAGAGGAAGAGAGCTGAGGGGGCAGGCAGACTCCCTACTCAACTCACAGTTGGGTTGAATTTGAGCATCTCTCCTCGAGCTCCTGTCTAGCACAGAGACTTTTTGTCCATGCCTCAGCTGCTTCCTTTAAGTTGCCACATCACAGGACTTCCTCTGCTTTGCCTTTCCAACCAAAATGCCTTGTTATGGTTCTGGGCCTTACCAAGTGATACAGAACAAAGTTTCCTCCCAAATCTGGTAATCAAATCAGTTTGACCAGCCAGTCCTCTGCAAAAAGAGGATTTTAAGTACCACATCCAAGCACTGGCCTACCTCCAGTGTCATGTCTCCAGCTGGGAAAAATCTGGTGCCTCAGAGGAAAGCAAACAATAAATCCTTCCCAAGACCTGCAGGCTGAAACCCTGAAACATGAGATTTGGTTACAGTTTTCCATTTCAACACACTGAATCCAGCAAGGATCTTCCTGTTCCCCCTTAAAAGGGAATGAATACTACCACATACCAAAGAATTTCTCTCCATAGTGGGATTACAGCACTGGTATCCTTCATACAGACATGTTGGATTTTCTTCCATTGCAGGGAGGTATTTAGGGCTATTTTGGATGTTCGTGGAAGATGGGGATGGGATCTCATCTGCCTCTCCTATTTCAGATCAGCCTCAGCCAGATCTCTCTGTGACCTTGAGTTTTAATTGCCTTGGAGATGTTTGCAAGAAACTCAGTCAAGTCCTCAAACTCACTCCGAGGACCTTAAGTGCTGGTAAAACAACTTCGTAAATTTTTAAATTTTTTTTTTTTTTTTTGCTTTTCTTAATTTGTTCCAGGACTGAGTTACATCACTGTTATGAAATCTCACCTTCCCTCCAGGCTGAAACTGACTTTGACCAGTGAAGGGATCTCATTCTGCACATCAACAAACCCAACCCGTCCCAGCAGCTTCTCACATGTAAATATCTACAGGATGCTCAAAGCACTTCAATTCCAGCTGTGACAGCACAATAAACTGAGACCTAAAGGCCCCATGTTTAGGCTTAGACTCATTTTTGAGCATCTCTGAAAATTAGCACATGAATCCTTCCTCAGGAAGGAGGCAATGACTGGGCCCTCTTGCAAGTGTTGATATGGCATAGAGAGGCAAAAACAGTGCTGGTATAAACACTTATATTCAAAGATCACACTTGTCACAGAACTGGACTGAGACCAGAGGTCAGAAGCTTCAATTTTTATCTTCACTATAGTGGAAACTAATTATTTGACATCGCTTAATTGAAAATAAAGAAATATTTTAGCATGGCTTTCACAGATCACACTCTTCCCACCTGCAACAGGTGGTTTCTACCAACCTTAAACTATTTCTTGAGAAGGAATACTTGCATTTCTAACCAGACTAATTTAGGGTTGAGCAGTGCTGGAACAAAGGGTGTAAAGATGAGGACAGGAACCAAGTTCAAACAACTTTGCAACACCTCCCCCAGCCGGAATACGCACCAACCAGTGATAACATCGCTGACTGTTCCAATTACCATATACTTTTGAGTGCCTACTCTATTTCT
This sequence comes from Calyptomena viridis, assembly GCA_013390005.1. Lineage (NCBI taxonomy): Eukaryota > Metazoa > Chordata > Aves > Passeriformes > Eurylaimidae > Calyptomena > Calyptomena viridis. Next base: position 110,639 of record WEIV01009814.1, on the reverse strand, counting down.
GCCTGTTGCTCATATTACTCACTCTACTTCTGATATCTTCCTCTAATAGAGCAATAAACATTTTTCTAACTCACTACTGAAGTAGTTCCTTATGCACCAGTTTAAATACTGTGGCAAACACCCAGGAGGAGCCTGCATACATCCAAGTGATATTAATGCACAATCTACAAATCAAATTCACGTGCTAATACAATTTGTGGTACGATTCTGCAGTTTATTGGTAGCTTTAGTCTCAGATATCTTACATAACTGCAGTTGCCCAGCTGTACTCCTTTGACCATCTTCTTAAACTACAATTTAGTCCAATATGCCCTTAAAACCAAGAAAATATCCTCTTAACCACTCCTGCTACAGAACCAGCCAGGAGAGCCTTGAGCCAGGAATACAAGCTTTTTGTATGGATTTCCCTTACAGAGGGCAGATTTCTGAAGCTCTGCAGAGCTTGGGGACTAAATCTCTTGACCCTTCTTCCTACCAGGGAAAGGAATCTTTGCTCGGCTTGGACAGGACAGAGGCTTTTGACAGTCATTCAAGGAGCAACACAAGCCTTTCCATAACAATAACCATGTGTGTGCCAACAGCACCATCCACATGTTGGAACACCACGGCCATGCTCCAACACCTTGCTGAATCAGGGCCACAGTAAATGCATTTTTTTCCTAGAAACATTTTTCCATGGACCTGATCCAAAGCCCACTGAGGTCAGCAAGAGTCTTTCACTTCAACAGGATTTGGATCAGGCCCCGTGAGCATTTCCAACTAAAACCAGCACTGGAATTCGTGCATGTGCTTGCATTGAAACAATTTGAGTCTAGTTCATCGTAAACCCTAAATTCAAATATTCCTCAACTCTAGGAAAGCCGGGAACACAAGCTGGATCTTTACTTTGCTTTCAAAGGCCAATTCCAAAAAGATTCCAACTCCAATGGGCATAAGCCTGCAGAACACTCACACCTGAATCAGCGTCTAAACTTAAAAACAGCTGGAGAATCTCTGAGGAGAGTTTCATCAGATTTTTCCTATAGTACTGCAGGTTAAGTATAAAAATAGTAATTAAAGACCAGCTGAAGAGGCATGTGCTGAGGTATGCATTTCAGGGCCTTCCTACAAAGACAAGAGTTCTATTTCCTAATAGCTGTATAAATCCATACAGACTTATCTAGGACTTCACTGATAGATCACCACTGGAAAAAAGAGAGCAACCATAAAAGCATTCCACCTGTATTGCTGGCAGATGGCTTATAAATGTCACACAGACTTAGACCTACTACTGGCTCATACAAGAGGTATTAAATAAACTGCTGAACATCTGCTGGTAAGTACACAGCAAACAAGAATGCAACTCTGAGCCAAACATCTGGTGAGTGTGGCCACATCTCTGCTCATAAACTAAGCAATGTTTTCTGCTAATCATTAACAGAGTTATTGATTTTAGAAGTGTATCACACAGCTATAATTTTGTCAGAGAGTAGACCACATAAGTTGTTCTTTTTCTGGTTGTTTCATTTTGTCTTATTCCAAAAGTCCGTAAATTGACGAGCAGGACAAAAATTATAATTGACATCATCTGTGGGAAATATTTCATAAAACAACAGGCCCAGATGTAGGATTAAAGCCATGTGGTAGTAAAATACCACACTGAAAAAAGTCCAGGTTCCATGATTTCTTACGAAAACAGATGTGCTATTACTCCACTCTACTTGTTTTTCAATGCTTTTTACTCCAAATAATTCTCTCTTTTTTTCCCCTCTTCTTTCTTTTTTTTTCCACAATTGCACTAGGGAGAGATCATAAATCGATTGCAGATGGCAACTTGTACTTCAAAATCCTGACTGTCACAATCTTTGAAATAAAAATAAATGAAACATTTTGTGAAATTATATTGAGCCGTGTTAAAAGTAATGAATATTATACAAACATATGTCTTTTTGTCACTTATACAGCACCTTCAGGCATGGCAACCAGATCTATTAGACAATACTTCCCTCCCTGGGAAGTAGTTATTTTCCTTGTCCAGGATGTACTGAAATATAGAAGGTAACCTATAGCCTGAGCACTCCTTTATCCATGCCTCAGGATGGTTGGAGCCTCCTGCAACACAGAGCCAGGAATGCACATCCCTGAATCTCTCCCATACAAAGAGGCAACATGGAAACAAGGATATTTCTGTGCATCCTGCTTTGCAAATCATTTCATATGAGTACATTCATGACAAACATATTGTATAAGAGATCCCTGAAAGACAGAGGCTTGTATGGCTTGGATCCTAATTTGTCAGTGCTGTGCAGAATGGCAAACAACTGTATTTCTTCCTAAATGACTTACTAACATATGGAGCACATTATGATGCCACTAATTACTATTCATTAAGTTATGAATTTATGCAGTTTCACAATGTAGTCAGAGTGTGTCCATTTTTCAGTTACCAGAGATTTTCTAGGACATAATAAAATAAAGATCCATATAGAATCCCATCCTATCACTTAATGTTTTGATACCAGAGCCATTTCCAATAGAGCTGGTGGTGTTTGATGTTGATTAAAAAGGGATTGATGTAGGTGCCTGTTATAGGGATTCCAAAAAATGGAAAGAGGAGCAAAGTCCCATCAACTCATGAGGGAAAGTTCATGTTCCTTTCCCAGTATACTTTGGGGGAAGCTGTGAAGGAAATGGGAATATTGTTTAGTTAAAGTGTAGCCCCTTTTTCATCTCACATAAAGGAATACTAAACCAACAGCAGTGGGTGATGGGAAGAACCAGAATGAAGGACTTTTGAGAGCCACAAAAATCACTTGTAGTGTATAAAGGGTAGAGTGAGAATAGAGTATTTTGGGGACCACAAAACCCGTTTAAAAAAACCCCAAAAACTTGAGCAGGAGCAGAGTCAATGCCCCAATAAGATGTGGAAGCAGTCACAGAGAAATAGCACTACTTCTTCTATTAAGTCTTTATATCCCAGAGAGTTAACAGGAATCCCTCCACTATTCCCTCTCCCAGGCAAACCCTGCAGAGATGCACAGTCTTTGCCATTTGGCTCTGAAAACTCCACATCCTTGCTGTGAAATCCTTGCTCACAATGCAGCTCTTGGAGCATCCCTTCTTCAGTAGCAGTAAAACTTGGGCAACTGTTCACACACCAATCCAGAATTCCTTCTGCCAGTAATGCCAGCAGTAGCAAGACTCCATTCAAGCTATGGAATGCACACTGTATCCGAAATGATAGACCAGAGTTTTCAGAGACTGAAGCAGTGGTTGAGGGAGAAGGGGTGGGGCTGAACTGTTGCTCAGTTGGCTGGAATAGAGGCTTTCGAACAACAAGGGGAAGGCTTGGAGAAAGTTCAAATCAGGGTCATTTGCCTTTTGTAACAGATGAGTCTGGAGTCCCATGAAGCCTGGTACTCTGGAGCATAGGAATTCACAGCTCCAGCAAAGCCCCCGTGGAGGGACAGCAGTTTAACACTCCATCTTCCTCCCTAAAGAGACACAGCTCAAATCCTGTCTCAAGAAACTCCATTCCTTACACTACCTGGTATTTTGGCCTATGGAGTCATGCCTTGTGTGCTGGATGGGAAGATTTAAGGCAAAAGAACAAAACTAGAAGAAAGATCCCAAGGGCTTTGCAGGCCAGGTGAGCACAGGGACTGCAGCAAGAGCTGTGTATGCACACACACTTACACGTGCATCTCTGTGTTTCTAGCCAGCCTCTCCTTCACCTCCCATTTACTGGGGAATGACATTCTGGATTGCAAGGAGCATCCCTGCACACCTCAGACAAGAAAAGGATGGCTTTGAATGCCCCTGAACACTTCGTTTTGACCCATAATGGCCTCATGGGTTCTGCCTTAAGCCATCTACCCTCCTACTTTTCTCCAAGGAGAATTTGCTTAACTCAAACTGCAAAAGTGACCTTGACCAGAATATTTACTGATTTTATTAAGTTTTGGGGTCAGTATTAAGGAATACTTAATACATTATTACTGCTTTTGCTGTAAATAATTTGCGATTCAAAACAGACAACCCATTCCTTTTCAATTTGCAATTATTTCAGACTGAGGTTGGCATCTACCATTAACATCCAGAAGACATCGCCTCATTTGAAACCTATTTTCCAAGTTAAAAAAAGGCATTAAGAAAACACATATTTTAATGCAGTGCCCAGATTAAACCAAATGAAGGGGGTACCTTTCTGAATTTATTTTTAAATTCAAGTCTTCCTTAAGGCTGGGACCTGTCATGTTTGATTTCCAGCAGTTTCTAAGACTGAAGAAATAGTCATATAGTATTTCTCTTTCCTAATTTTCAAAAATCTCCCCTCTCTAACAAGACATAAATAAGTCCAACAAAATCTGAAGCAGGGACGTGATACTATGAAAATCAGAATGTAACAGGATTTGTTTGGCTGGGGGGCCTTGGGGAAATTTTTTTTCAGTATGCTTTGGGCATTGTACTCTCAAGTTCTTGTTCAGTCGGTGAGATCACCTTGGTAGCACCTGGAAACCTGCACAGCAGCCCAAGGAAGTCAGACAAAGGAGATCAGAGACAATGAAACCACACATGATTCAGGAGGTGAGGACAATGATCCATAAGAACACACAGCACAGCAGAGGAAAAGCCTAAATTAAGATCTTGATCAGCTGACTCCTGGCCCAGTTTTCTATGAGACAACTCCAAGAACTCTCTCATATTTTCCCATAATGAAAACGCTGCCTAAAGGAAGGCCTTGAAGTGCTGCACACTGAGTCAGACACAGCTCAGAGGAATGTCATATTTACTGATTTAGTTGGAGTATCCAGGGACTTGGAGGCTGTATTGACCTTCTTTATCACAGCAATTTTATTCTTCCAGAAGCTGCTGCTGTTCCTGGAAGAGCCAGCAACTTTCCCCATCCTTCCAGTCTTACACTCTGGAAAAACAGAGGATGTGTTTTAGAGAGACTGAAAAGGTCAGAGAAACAGAACAGCAAAAAAAGATGAAAATGGAAGTTTGTTCCTAAATCAAGATGTGACCTTCATTCAAAAAATGCTGCATTTTTAAAGTTTCCATTCATTTTCACAGTTTTCCCACAGCACATAAAAAGCCTAGAAATACATTCATTTTTCAAACCGAATTTTCAAACAAGTTTCTGAGCTCACAGCAGATGGACAAGTATGGTCCATGGGATACTCCTGTCCTCCCAATTCAGGACCTTCTCTCATAGCTGCTCTCCCCCTCCACAGCAAGGAGGGAGTGACAAGAAGGAACCCATGGGGTACTGCAATCAAGACTTTGTTTCATCATCAGTGAGCCTGCTGGTATTCCTGACATAAGCCAAAACCACCCCACTGAGCCACCTGAAAAAGGGGTGGTCGGTGCTAGAAGAGGATTTTAAACATTTGAGCTGGATGAAAGGAAGCCCATGGCCATTAGCACTGCTGGAGACACAACTGTTATTATTAACACCATCTGCAACATGGGCATTTGGGTCTTTGATGAAGGAAGGATGGAGCTGGAGACCACCAGCAGCAGCCTGGAGTGGGTGGAGTGGGGAGGAAACATACCACAGTAGCAGCAGCCACAGAATTTGTGATCAATAGGAAGGAGGACGGATCTGAATAGGATGTTGTTCGCTGAGCAGCCATACGTGCTCTTGGGCATCTGAAGCTCGACACACGCTTTGCTAGGAACAAGGGGAAACAAGAATTCTTTGAGATGTCTTTCTGCTCTGAATTAAGTCCAGCCATTGCAACAAATCATGCAGAGATTTGTGTCTATCAGCAGCTGGTCAGAAGGCTCAACAGCAATCAGCAGGAGAAAGTGACACGAGCAAAATGTGCGGCGAGACAAGGCTCCAGCACTGAACAAAACAGCTCCACTTAAACATCCTGAACATCCCAGTACCAACTGAGGGAGGAAGAAAACCAAAACAAGAAATAACACTGCACATACAATTCACACCAAGGAGCACACAAATGCCATGGCTTGTTTTCCAGGCCTTGGGAGCTCCCTTTGTGAAACAGCAGTCCCTGAACTGCTTATGGAGAAATGCCTTGGCCCAAAATACAGGAGTCAGTGTTAGGCATGAGTCCAGTCAGGCAGGACAGGCAGCACAACCATCAGCAACAGCCGTGCTGCCAAACACTCCCATCTTCTCCCCCTTTCCCAAGCATTACCTCTGGAAAAGGGCTCATTACAGCTGGCTCCCCCTTTTCCATTCTGATGCTGTCCTCAGCAACAGCCAAAAGATGATGGTACTGAGATATCAACCACAGCTTCCCACACACCACATTAAAAGCCACAGCAAATATCAGCCCTTAAAGCCTGACCTGACTGATAAGGCAGCTGATAACACCTCATGTTAACATGCTGCTGGGATATTTTCATGGCAGATTCAGGCCTGGAGAGGCCTTTCTACCAAAAGAGCCAAATCTTTGGATCTTTGCTGCAAGACCAAAGGGAATTAGATGCAAGAGATGCTAAAAAACTTCATTCATGTCTTTTCTTAAAACTGGCTCCTTAGGAAAAAGACCTGTTTGGAATAGGCTGGAGAATAGCAGCAGCAGAGAACATATAATTTATCTTTGACTTCACTTTGTCAGTCACTGCCATGAGAATTTTCTGCTTCTTTTTAAACTGACAGCTTTACCTGTGACTGCCCATAGAACTTTGTATCAGAGGTGATTCTTCTCTTCATCTCTTGCTGTTCACTCTTTTTAGATCACTGGGGATAGGCTGAACTGCACAAGTCCTGGCACAAAACCTTCATTGGACCATCATGATGTTCCAAAAAGCGGCAAAGATAAACAAGAGCCCTATATTAATAAGGTCTTGGTCTTCCATGTCAAAGCCCGGAGCTAGAAATTACCACATAGCAAAGAAAAATCAAGAATTATAATTTTTTACACATGGGGCAGGGGGGGAAAGCCTAATGTCTCGGTTTTGACATAGAACAAAACTTTTGTTGCTGGCAGGGGACCCATGTAATTTGTCAAAGAAGTAATTTGTCTTCTTGTGTAACAACAGATACTAATGGGAAGCACACTCATTGCTCCATCACTGCTGGCCACCAGAAATGGGTTTAAGTACAACCACCAGCATCCCAGAGTTCCACCCAGAGCCAAATCACCTGGGCTGAGCCCTCATTGTCTCTTCTCTCCACTAAACATCTTTTCTTACATGTGGACCCAGAATCAACACTTATAATTTTATTTTCTGGCAAATCAAATCCAGTTTAGTGACAGAGTCCTTGGGGCTGTTCCTAGGCTCAGTTCTTTCATTAGCTTTCAAGAAATACAAAAGCCCAAGAAGCCATGCACTGGATGTCCTGCCAAGACTCCCTTGGTTTTGAGAGCCTTAGGCCCCTCTTGGAGGAAAATTCCCATCACTTCCATTGCCTGAGTTGCCCACTGAAACTAACAGGACACTCCCTGATTTAAATATCATCAGGGAAGTTTAACCAAACCTAGTGCACAATATCCTGGCACAGAAAAAGAGAGGGAACAAGGAAAGTGTGTAGTTCCTTGGCAGTAACTGGAAGAAATGATTTTTCTCCCACCTGGGCCTGATGCACAGGGAGGGTCCAGAAACTCAGTTCTGTTAAGTGCTCAGGAAAGGTGCCAAGGCTCTTCTGGAGTTCACTTTTCCCCATCATGGACTGTGCAGCAGCACTGGGTCTATCAGCAGCAGCTACATGGGATCTGCTGTACATTCATTTTCAAGTAGCAACTTGTATTTCACCACTAGTAGGATATCAGACAATAGGAAATGTTCACTCAGTGGTGGTATTCCATATTCTCTCCAAATTGTATCAATTCCATTAGTTTTCCTTTTCTAGCAGAGCATAGTACAATTTAACACATCACTCAAAGCCAGTCAGCCTCACTCCATCTCAGGAATATTTTAAGTGAGATTTAGCCAGTTGCTGAGAATTATTGTTCCACATGGAGATTCAAGCATTTCACAGAACAGACAAGGTTGGAAGGGACCACAGTGGGTCGTTTAACCTGTGTCCAGGATCAACCAAACCATTGGCACAACAAACAGGTCAGTGTTAGAAGACAGAAGTAAGAAGCAAAAGGAAGATTAATTCTGGTTTTTGAGACATTCTCCTTATAAATAACTACAGGAGATGAAGACCCCTTGAGAAAAATCTGCTAACAGTGGAATAGTAACACTCCAACAATCCTGTATCTATGAGCACACCAGCAATGCCAAAGCTATTCACCTTGCAGATACAACAATAACCCATCAACAGTGAGACTTTGTGCTGGTCATCCCAATGCTTTTGCAGACCACATTTTTTTTTCTGTATAACCTGTACCATTAAAGGTTTCCTTTTGCAAGGTGCACAGTCCTTCTATTTGATTTAAAGCCAAAAGTATGGTAGAGCACAGCAAACCAGAGCAGTATTATTTGCATAAACAAAATATTTCTTTCTCTTCCCAGTTTCCAAAACTTGCAGTTATTCCCTCCATTCAGCAAACTAATAAATAAAACCAACTCAAAAATATATTTCTGGTTAATCAGCTGAGCACATTCCTGACCAGACCTTTGATTAGCATTTTTATACCCCTTTTTTTAGCATACATCTGTGTTCAGATGATAAGCTGTATAAACATCTCTAGTTTGCTGACAAGCATTAGAAGCCCTTTTCCTTTGGTCTTCCCACCTCTGTCAAGATCTACATGACAAAATATCATAATTGCTCCCATTATGCCACACTAGCTGTGGATCTAGACCACCTATAAAGCCAAGAAAGCACACATAGCTGAAGAATTGTCCAGCAGTGGCGCACTGTAACTGTATCGGGATCCTGTTGGTGTACCATTTTTCCTCTTTGGAACGCAGCTCCTGGGACGCCCTCCATGCCTGTAAAAAGTATCAGTCCTAAGTATTATTTGCAGTTTCTATGCACCATTGAAAATTTGAACAGGCAGCTGGAGAAGCCTCTGGAGATGTTTCCCCTCTAGAGTTCTGCCTTTTTCTAAAATGGTACTCAACCTGATCAGCTTGCTTATTTATTATCCATCCAAAAAGTAGTGATATTTTAATAGATGCTGAAGAATTTCAAATCCAAAAAGACTTACACTTTCATGGTGCCATACAGAAAAGTACATTTCCAAATCTGCCTGTTTATAGTTTGGGGTCAAAGTACTAAAAAGCTGCAGCATACAAACCAGCAGCATACATATAGTTCAGCAGGAGATTGATGGGATAATCATCACAATAACAATTAGTATTTTAGTCAATTTGGAGCATGACTTGTCAGCTCAGAGTGTTTGTGAAGGGGTCTCTGACCTGTGAACAGATCTACACCCAGAAGCATTTTGCAAACATTCATCAGGGCGCTTAGATTCTTGCAGCCCTGGGAATGCTGCATTCTCTTTTTGGAAGAGTTTGCCGCTGGGTGTTTAGGTGGAGGCCCAGCCCAAAACTTGATATGCCTTGAGGTAGATCCCATCTGCTAATGTGGGACTGTGGACAAGCTCAGTCAAAACCTCCCCAGCGTGGCTGTAACACAGGACAGAACAGGGGAATTAGTTGTCCAGCACAGATCACATCAAAAAGGAAACCTCTTCAGCCCTGCTCACCATGACGCACCTGGGTTGGATTCCCTGCTCTCCTCACACAGCAAACTTTGTGCTGTGGGAACAAGAGCCACTGTCAGCTTTTCACCTTCTGTCCACTCTGGCAACTCATTCAAAGGGGAGAACAGACTTGGAATAACATCCAGGGTGACATGGGGCAGTTTGTGTGCACTACATTCCTCAGAGGCATTATTTGGAGGCAATCCTTTGGTGTCGTAAAAGCTGCTTTTCCCCAAATCATAGAGATACAAGGTCCATCTGCCCTCCAGTGTTCAGGCATTGCTGTGCTAAAACAGCAGCACCATTCCCAGAGTGACAGATGCTGCTCATCAGAAAGGAAGATTCCTCAAAGGATGCATCCAGCCAGAAGATCATGTCTTTACATATTGGGGTCCAAAACGTGGAGCTCTCTCCCTTCTTAGCTGTCTAAAGTCCTTTCCAAGCATTCCAATTTTTGTGATTGACTGTTTTGCAATGATTTTTATTCCATTTGGGGCAGGAAGGTTCTGTGGTTTTCCTTTTTTGTTTAAAAGCAAAAACCCACTGTTGATTCCTTCTTTTTGTTATCTTTTTGTCAGGGTCTCCTTTAGCAGAGTTAATTCTGGAGAGTTCCTGTGCCTTGAGTTAAACAACTCTGCAAACACCTTGGTAATGGGCAGTAAGTTAAAAATCACCTGCAATGCATTTGACAATCAGTTCCTACTTCAAATTTGGTTTACCCATTTTAAAAGCATTTGGAAGAGAGCAACACTGAAGCACAGATGGCATCATTAAAAGTAAACATTGGCCAGGATACAGTACAAACACCATACTGTGGCATCCACTCTAAATATAGGAGATGGCTTGATATTGGTTTACCTTTTAATGAGATCCACAATATTAGTAAAAAAGTGGCAGAACAACATGTGATACTCTTAGTTCGTGAGTAAGGTATTGCCTCTTGAATGCTAACTATCTGGCACAGGCTCAAAATGAACTTTTAGGCACCGTCTGGATACATGACTCTCCAGATCCCAGTCCTCCCAAGACAAAAGGCAGCATAAGTCAATTAGTCAATTTATTAAGCTGGTGGCAGCTTCTCTCCACACAGATCTGCATTGGCAGTGGCTCTGAACAGCCCCCAGCTTCTCCCGAAAGGAACACCAAGCCAGCATTTAATGTCCACTTCCCCCTTTGTCCCAAGGTTTGATAACTGGAGAAGCAGCATCAGGCACAACAGTGTTTTAACCCCACACAGAGGCTGATGTTGAGAATTTTAAGCACATAAGTGATCTAGGAATGCTTGTGCTGAGAGACTGGGAGAAATAAATCACTACATCTTATGTTTCTAATGTATTCCTGAAATGCAACCCATCCTAGAGTCCTGCCTCTGGTAATACCTCAGGGTGCACTGCAGATCTCAGCAGTTTTTGAAAGAAGGCTTTTTGCCATCTTTGCTGGTTAGGGTACAATTTTCAGAGCCATGTGGAGAACCAGACATGCCAATCCCCAAGGTAATCCTTGCAGGAAGCATCTACCCCATTGCTTTAAGCAGATTTGAACATTTTTCCCCAAGTGTAACATCCACACACTATAAGGGCCAACAGTCCAGTGGTGTCTACTTAGTTCCTTGCCAATGAATCCCAAAGAAAAATACAAGAGATGTCCCTGATCACTGTGCTGATGATGCCTTTCCCTTGGACAGGATGGCCTCCAGAAATACAGGTCTTCTGCTTCCAAGCTCTGAGGCTCATCTTCTTAGTGCAAACACTTGATAATTTATGAGGGCAGAGGCAGAAAGCAAAGCTTTTCTGTTTATGTACAGAGCTAACCAGAAGTTTGGCTTCTGGCCGTGGATGAAATTTTGCTACTTTACTGACCTCAATCAAAGCAGAATAAAATTTCTACAGAGCAATTGCTATTCATAGCAGAACAGGAGTTGCCACCTAAGACTTTCTGTTGGACTAAACAGCCAGTCCATTATTTTCTTCTTCATAGCTATTCCTTGTGCATTTCAACTGCTCTGCTAGATGACTCTTCAGGGATTAAGGAGTAATGTTTCATTTTTCACTGATCCTTAACAAAATACAGCAAAAGTATCTACAATATAACAGAAGGGGTGCTGTCATTGTTCCAAGCATATTATATTTTAGACTCGCTGAATAACCTTTTGGGAGCCAGAATGCTGAATCACACATAAAATGTTACATTCTCTTATCCATTAAGCCACATTTATGCAGAAATGCATTCCCTGTTTTGGGCTGGGGTTTGCTCATCTGTAAAGAAAGGGACTTTATTCTCAACTAGGGGGTAAGATCAGCTAAGAATCTCATAATATTTTTCATCCCATTACAGTTGGCCAGGCCACCGAGTACCACAGTTACATGACCCACAGCATTAGGTAAACCTATACTGAGTATCACCCACTCCCTCCCATTGTGTGGCACTAACAGCACAAGAGAACTCAAAATGGAATTGTTTTCCTTCTTCCCCTCCCAAGGAGTTACACTCTGATCTGGTTTCAGCAGCAAGTCTTTGTTATTAAAATGCTACTGCAGCAGAAGACATGGAATGGGAGGAGGAAAATTCCCCAGTAGTTCAGAACACCATCTTACCTCCTCGATCTGGTTGAGCCAGGGGATCACACCATCTTTGCTCTCCCCCTGCCCACTGCCAGGTTGCTGTCCCACCTTGTGCCACTCACCCAGCACAACTCTGCTGCCACTGTGCAAAGTCCCATCAACTGTATTTTGGGTACATGCTCTGCCTGGACCAAGCCCCAAAAGCCATTTGAAAAAAAAAAAGTTTCAAGTGCTTTCTCATAATCTCTTACTAACCAGCATATTTTAGAAAATTATTTCAGTAGGAACACCCATTCCAACATTAGGCCTCTGGTCTTTTGAAAATCTGCTCTGAGTCACTTAGAATCTAATTATCAGTGGTATTTAAATCATCGTCATTAAGGGAACCAAAGATGTTTTCTGTAAAGATTCAAGTTCTGCCTCCAGATTTGTTTCATCAGGCAAACAGAGGATGTCAAGATCTCCACAAAAGCAGATCATGGAAAAAAAAGCAAGTCTCATACTGAGCTGCAGAACATCAGAAAGCACTTAAAGATGTTAAGGCTCAAATAATTATCTAGCAAAAGCTTTTACATAATTTGTGTCATCACACTTAAACAAATCTAAGACAAACTTCAAGGGCCTCAAATATTTAAAATACATTTGCCAAAGTTTGGAACCTGCGTAAAACTTGCAGGGGAGAGAAGAATAAGAGGTCCAGTCTCCAAGCCAAGGTGAACTCCACCAGGGAAAAAAAGCTGGAGTCATATTCAGGCTCTACTGCAGGGTAAAACATGAACAAAGCAGCACAGACACTCTCCCCTGTGCTGCCACTGACCTTCCCATGCATTTCAGAACTAATGAGAATTCTTGGTCAAAACAACAAATGGGAAACTTTAGCATTAGCCTCACACTATTGTGTAGATATTTGTACTTCACAAATATAGGAGCAATTCCCACTAACGCAGCCTTCACTGCAGTTCATATCCTGAGAGCCTCCTGCAGATGTTGATCCCATTGTAATGAAAGTCAGGATGGAAGCCTTGCTCTCGGTTTCAGCAGTGCAGGATCAGGGCAATTGAAGTAGTGCAGGGTTTGAAGCTGGACATGTCCTTAACTGCCTGGGTAGATGAAAGCCAGCTAGGACCAGCACTGCCACCTCTAATTATCCTGAGTAGAGCCATGGCATAGGAATCACCCACCCTTCAGCAGCAGGGCCTACGGATCACTTCTGTCTCAAACCAGCCCTTTGAAGCAGCAAATCCTCTACGTTCTCACCCTCTGCTCAGGAGAGAATTTCATCTTCCTTTTGCATTGGTTTGGTAGCGAAACACCCACTCCCTCAGAGACCTTTATGGGGCAGGAGGAACCACTACATCCTTTCCCTCGTCTGTGACAGGCTTGGCACCCTTCTCCCCATCAAATCCCCAGAGGAAGCTGAAACAGCAGCCTCTGGGTATTGCAGTTATTAAAGCTGAGGGACAAATGACCACGATCCTTTGGCCAGAATTGGTGCCTATTTTGTTTCCCGAAACGGAGGAAAACCTGTACCTGCTCAAATCCATCCAGTGTCAGAACTTCAGGGGATGTGTTCAAAATGGAAATCTTCATTCTCTTCCCAGATTGTCAGGGTCTGACACAAAGCCTGAGTCGTTAGGGACAGAGCTCATTAAGGAATGAGGAAACAACTTGGTAAAAGAGCCCTTCTGCTGCAAAAGATACTGGAGCTGGCCCTGTCCAGGGCACTCAATAGTACTGCAGTTTTCTCATAGTAATACCAGAGTTCCTACTCAAAGGCAAAAACTGCTCACTTTATTGCAGTTCTAATCAGCAGGAATGTGATCGGTTCTCTGCCCAGCATGAGCTGTCTCTCCCCACATCTGCTGCTTCTCCCAGCCCCCAGTGAAAGAGAGAAAAAAGGAAAAATAGTTTATTAAAGAAAACAAACCCAAAGCTGTGCAACTGCTGTTTTAGACCCACTGGAGAAGCTTTTGTCTAGTTTTACAGGGCCTAACATGTGTTCGATCAAGATCAATTTCTGAGGAGATCTAGATGGAAAAGGAGCAACATCAAAGCCTTGCCTTAGTGCATGAGCCTTGATGCACCCCAGCTGCTCTATACAGAGCCCAAGTTAAAACTCCAGGATCTGACAGAGGTTTCAAGACACCTTGTAAAGATGGAGAAAATTAGCCAAGCAGGTGCCTAGTATGGAATGTTTCTAGAAACTCCTGCCTCAGCACTACGACAAGTAAAACCAGTAACAATAAGAAAAAAATATGAAAAAATGTGAAGAATACAGATGCATTCTGTAACAAATACTTTTTTAAAAACTGAAATTGCCACAAACAAGAATTCTGGAGATGGTTTGTCCCACAGCTGTTTGTTAGGAAGCATTACAAACAGACCGTGGTTCTAACCAGTGGTTGTAGCTGGTTTAGAGGAAACACTGATGTGCCCTAATGACTCAGAAGAAATCAGTACAAATTGTAACAGTTTGTGAACTAGGACTTTGTGCACAGGTCACAGGCCCTGCTAATTAGATACAGCCACAATTAACAGGGCCTTGACAGTTGTCAAGTTCTAAGTCTGTTTGACAGCAGGGCTGTCCTGGTCAAGATCCCATCTCCAAATAGTCCATGTTGCCTCAGGGTTTTACCTCAAGGCAGCGGCAAACAGGCAGGAACAGTGAGGTATTAGACAGCTCCAAAACCTGTCCAATGGCTTGGTGGCCAGATGCAGAAAACCACGCAGCTTTTATTTCACATGTCTCTTCCATGTCAAGTTTTTGGGTTAAATGTGATTTGACATTCTGCTGATAGCCCAGGAGATCCATCCCTAAGAATGGAGGGAGACTTCCAAGCAGTGCAAGAGGCCCACAGGCTGATAACACATCCTTTGGAGCTCACAACACATCTCACTCTGCCATGTGTCTCCCATCTGAGCAGCTCAGGCTACACCACACATCTAATCAGTTCCAGCCGGGACATTTCCTGTCTCCCCACAAGCTGCATTAACCCCTTCATTCTTTCTCTCTCCTATTCAGAGGATCTTTGAGCATGGATACTTCTCCAGGCACCACAGCACATCCCACAAACATCATTATCTCTTGTACACTCCAGTACCACTCGGGGCTCATCAGCACAGGTTTAACCCTGGCACTCTATATAGTTAGGGAACTAAAGATGTCTGATCCATGACTAAGCGGACTAGAAAAGGATCTTTCCTGTGAATCACTTTAGTATTAGATATTTCTTCTTGGAAATGGCCTTTTTCTGCATTCTTTGCAGGTGATCTTCTTTGAATCAGCTGTCCCTTTTTCTCTAAGATAAACCCCCCAACAGAACTAGCCTACCTTAGTCAGAAACTGTACCCTTCACCCACATCTGCTTGATCTTTCTAGGGCCCGCTACTTCAACAGCAATTGCAAGACAGGCCACCAGTGAAGTAGGCATCCTGCTTTCACCTCTTGTGAAAACTAGCCAAAACCAGACAAGGGCATGGTCACCTCTCTACTCCCAAGACAAATGTACAGCTGGGATTGCTGTGAGGCTGGTCCAGCCAAATCACACAGTGAATTCCCAGGACAGGTATCCAAAGGAAGCAGTGCATCTCCTCTCCCAAAGTCAGTATATCTTATAAGCTCATCTGCTTCCAGGACTGATAATAACAAGCTGTGCCACTCACTCTGACCTCTCCATGACCACTAATTCCTTCCTATTCTTACTATCCACTCTTCCCAACATGTATTTGCCAGATTTTCCCCAAGCCGACAGGATATACAGAAGTGGTAATCAACTCCAGCTGAGGTGCCTCCTGCTTCCTAAAGCCTGCCTTGGCTACACTGGTATTTGTCACAGGGTTTATCCACATACCAAAGCAGCACAAACCCCATGACACACACCGGCATCTCCAGCAACTCCGCAGCCATGCCGACCATTCCAGAGCCTGCAGAGGACCACATTTTAAAATAAACACAAGTTTGCTTACACTGTATCCTGATCTTTCACCAGGGGCTTGAGCTCTGCCCAGGAGGCAGACAGAAAGACTCAGCTGGGCAGAGAGATGGGCTTGTGGTTGAGGCCCTGGACTGGGAGTTGACACAGCTGGGACTGGCCCCTGCTCCCCTGCCATGTTTCTCCACGACCTTGGACAAGATGCTAGTTCCTCCGGGCCCCAGCTTTCTGCTCTTTAAAATGCCATGCAGATCTCTCAGTGCACCTTTCCTGTATGGGCTCACCAGGAATTGAAGTCAAAAAGGGACTTTAAAATTGCATTTCAATCACAGTTCCCGACTTAAGCTAGTATTAACTTGGGTGGATTCTCTGGCCTACACAACCTAACTTAGGCAAATAACGCCGCAGCTACAGGGGAATCTGCCTTGGAGGACAATACTAGAGTTGCAAATTAAGTAATAAGTTATGTGGTAAAAGCAACATGAGAGAAAATTCAGTAAGTGTAACATTTTTACACTGAAGTGGGAACACTCATTTATGGCCAGAAGAAGAGGTAAGGACTGTTCAGAAGTGCTGGCTGAATGAAGGGAACCAGACTTCTGGATAAATAAAGCTATAACCATCATCCTGGAACACATAACCAGGAGTAAAAAGTGTGAGGCATGTGAAGTGCCCACTTCATTCAGCTTTTGCAAGACCTCAGCTGAATAATTATGCCCTGATTTGGACCATTTAGAGAAATTCCAGAGAAGAGTCATGGGAACAGTCTGAAGTTCAGAAATCATGAGCTGCCAAAAAAGACTGAGAAACTGGGGTTGCTTAAAGAGAAGAGAAATGGGCTGCTGAAAAAAGGGGAAAGAATTAATCCATGGTGGTCAGAACAAATAGAAATATGATTAAGTTACACATATTCAGGAAATCATTGGAAGTAAAGGAGTAGTGAAGCACAGGAATGTTTTTCTTGGACAGCATATCCACCATTAGAAGAATTAAGGACAGGTTATAAGAAAGTCTCTAAGAAGTGACATAGTTTGGTTTAATCCTGCTCACAGTCAGAGGATGCCCTAGAAGAACTGCATACCTCTCAGCTGCATTTAACGATTCTTTCATTTCTGAAGAGTCCACATCATAGAAATATCCATAAAATGGATGTACCTGTAAATTCTCAGTGTTCAGGTTTTCCTCAATCTGGTTCCAGACTCTCATTTTTGAGGAAGAGTTTCACCCCAAGCATGTTCAAAAAAAGTGTTTGGTTGTTACATTACACCTTCCACACTCTTATTTCTAAACCACATTGTAATATAATAATAATATTCCTAAAAGTTGAGAAAACAGAGTTTACCTTTCAGGCACCCTGGGTAAGCAAGTTGCAGATATAAGATGATTTGAGACACCCATTGTATCCATGGATGTGCCCAGCACCTTCATTTTATAAGGTCATGTTAAATGTTTTGCCTTAGTGATTCTGTGGTAAAGAACACTGCAAACATTTGAGTTTAATTCAGAACTAGCTGATGAATCCAAAGGATGAGACACTGATTAGTGATTTTGTAAGACCTTTAACAGAAGTTTTTCAGGAAAACCAAAGTTCTATAATACAGAGGTTGGACATTTTTCTCACGTTGCCAATTCTGAAAGACTTCAACTCAAAAAACAAAAGATTCCACATAGTTGGATCCAAGTCTGAACAAAGAGCTCAAAGTTTTCATAAGGGTTGTCACTTATCTGAATATACAAAAACTCTTGCTAAGTTTTAATACCTAATAAGTCCCGTAAGTATTAATTTTGAAAAATAAATGCATAAATAACTATACCCCAGTCACTAAATTAGTGATGGAGAGATACATCTACATACTTATAGGCAAGGAAGTTTTTCTTTTCCAAGCACCAAACTCGACAAATGCTCTCGTTCAGCAAGTGATTCAGTAGGGACACATATCATTAATTTTCAC
Organism: Calyptomena viridis; assembly: GCA_013390005.1. Taxonomy (NCBI): domain Eukaryota; kingdom Metazoa; phylum Chordata; class Aves; order Passeriformes; family Eurylaimidae; genus Calyptomena; species Calyptomena viridis. The sequence continues at coordinate 92,631 of WEIV01009814.1, read as the reverse complement.
TGCTAAACTGCAAATCCAGTGTCATGGAATAGAACTTTTCAAGGTGGGTATGTAGAGGACCAGCAAGATGATTTCTAGAGGTAGAAAAGAAACAGCCCTTTTAGACTCAAGTATAAGAAAATAACCATGGCTGGGAAGCAAGCAGAAAACCAGAAACACAGTGAAAGAACCACGATTCCCAGAGTAAACTATGGAAAAAGGTGCATCATAAATAACCACCCCTCTGCTCTGCTACTTTCCTTCACCATTAAAAAGAAGGCAATATTTTAAAGTTGTACTGTGCAAACCAGTCCTACAATCAGAGATGGGCCTGGGGTGCAGAGACTCGGGTCAGGACTTCTCTCAATACTGAAGTTCAGACAAGCTTGAATATTTGGGGACCATTTTTAATCATGTGTTTTTTCATTGCCCATATCTTCAGTTCCCGGATGGTGAAGAGAGCAGCAGCTATTTCTGGTTCCAACTATATGACTTAGTTCTCAGAAAAAGAGGAAAACTTTTTGGAAAGGTCAGTGCAGGGCTCTGTCTGCTCAGCTGTAAAATGCCTCTAGCCATTTATATGGGTTATACACAAATATTTACTGGGTTTTCAATCAAAAACAAATATTTACTATTCTAATTGCAGCAGTACTTGGCAAGCACTCTAGTCTGCAAACACAGAGCATCTTCCTAAGGAAATACATCCTCATCCACCAAAGTCAAGGGGGGCAAAAGATAAACCTCCCCTATGGAGACAGGCTGGGATAGCTGGGCTTGTTCGGTCTGCCGAACAGAAAGCTCTGGGGAGACCTAAAGGAGTTACAAGAGAGCTGGAGAGGGACTTTTCATAAGGGCATGGAATGACAGGACAACGGGGAATGGATTCAAACTGACAGAGAGCAGGGTTAGATCAGATATTAGGAAGAAATTTTTCACTGTGAAGGTGGTGAGGCCCTGGCACAGAATTTCCTAGGGAAGTTGTGGCTGCCCCATCCCTGGAAGTGTTCAAGGCCAGGTTGGACAGGGCTTGGAGCAACCTGGGATAGTGAAAGGTCAGGTTCCATGGCAGGAGGGTTGGAACAAGACGGTCTTTAAGGTACCTTCCAGCCCAAACCATTCTGTGATTCTATGAATAGGGGATCATTTTTATAATTTCATTTCCATTCCTGAATGTCAACCAACATAAACAGAACAAGATCTGTTTAGTGCATGCTGAAATGCAACTCTGACCACATGTCATGAACTGATGGAAAGTTTTGTTGTCTCGCTCTGTCCTCTGACCAAAGGTGCAGAGCTCACAGTAGTGGCTTCCAAGACATCAATATATTAGAGGGGAAACCCTCCCACATTTAATAACCCACAGCTCCAAAATTTCAGTCAAAATGGCAAGTGCTGTGAACCTTAATGAACCACGGCAGATTTGGAAAGCCAGGGAAAGCACAACAACTGTCAGACTGAACTAAAAATGTTAAGCAGACATTTTTGTTCTAGCTATGGTTTCAAAACAGAGGAAAAATTTGAGCACTCCTCCATTTATAACCTCTAAAACCAAGTTTTGCTTATGGTCAACTAAACTATTGATTTCTACTCTGGAATACTCATAATAGTGTCTATAAATATTAAATAAACAGTAAGTTTTCATTTCAAATGATCAGTTCTACCTAAGTAATGGTGCACAAAGCAGAAGGTTATAGAGAATTAACTGCCTATACGTCCTCATAGACATGCAGTAGGTGGAAAAGTAAATAAAGAGTCCTCAGCAACATTTTCAGGGGGCTCCCTGATCATCTTAGTCCTTATATTTTGGGACACAGAAAGAGTTTCTTGATTTTCTTTTAAAGCCTCCATTAAGTCCTTTGGGAGAGTGACCTGGGCTCCCCAAGTATGTCCAAGACAGGCCTGAATTAAGGCTTGTACCAACCTAATCAATATCATTTGCAGCTGGTTTGCCCACAGCACACCATCCATCAGCAGCAGTGGAATTGTGCATTAGAGGTTTGAGGTTAGACAGACACAGATTTCTTCCTTCCTTCATCTCACCATAGAAATCTCAAGAAACCTGAACAGAGGGAAGGGGAGTGAGTTGCTCACTTTGAATCATTTGTTACCATAAACCTGATGACTTGGATTCCAGTTTGGGACAAGTGTGTCATGAGACCTGTTGAAAAAAGGTCTGTTTCAAATAGACACACACCCATCTGGATGGTCCTTCTGGTTTTGTCTTCATTTTAGGTTTGGCTTGGCTCTCTTGGAGCTTGTTATTTCACATTTTAAAAAAAGCTGCCAAATGTGGACAGTGGGTGTGTCTCATTGACATCTTGTGGTCCACAGAATATGTCCACTGTGCTGATTGTCAGGGCAATATGATTAAGACCTTAAAATCAAGGGAGATTTGAGCCAGCAACATGTGTTGAACAGCAGCAGGTTTTGTTGAACAGCAGCAATTAAGCCTCATTTCAACAGTCAAGGACAGCCACCTCCATCACTCTTCCTCAACACAACTCCCTCAGTCCCCAGCTGTATCATTTGTCTGGGTCCTCTTTCACTGGCCATCCTTAGGCTCAGCTCCAGCCAGATGTCACCTACAAAGAAATAACAGCAACCCGACTGAGCTCAGTCCAAGGTCCTTCCAGCCCAGCACCGTGTCCAGCCACAGCCAGGAAACAGCTGCTCAGGAACAGAAACAAAGCAAGTGGCTCATCCTTCTTGTGGTGCAGTCTCCCAGCAATCAGCAGTTTCAGGAAATATTTCCCTATTTCCAGAAGTAGACTGTTCCCACAAGATTATGTACATCCAAGGCTTGGTGTTCCCTCCCAGCCAACTGGCAGAGGTTGGCTCTTCAATCTGTCAACCCTGAAATGCTGCAGGATAGGCCAAATTCTCTGCCAATAAAAAAATCAGCGACATTTCACCAGCTTGAAAGCTGTTAACATTATATAAGTACTTTGGAGTCCTATCTTAAAATGAAAGCATCCTAGGGCCCAGTCCTCATGCACACAGAGGATCTTTAAATCATAGAAGCAATAAGGAAAGGATTAGAAGCAATCCTGAATTTTATTTGGCTGCCCCCAAGGAGCCTTAGCCCAAGTTAGAAAGAGGTTTTATTATGAATTTAAAAGCTAAAAGATAACCCCTCAACATTAATCTCCTTTTAAGCACCACACATTGCCCGTAGCACTAAGAAAACCAAGGATCAGATGTGAATATATAAAAGAAATTAAATTAAAGTGTTGCAACTAACTATCCACATAGCTGAAGTGATTTAGAGCAGCCATGAATTCAGCCAAGCACCGATACGAAGAGCAGAACACACAGTAAAATGATATTGTGTGGTTTAATATTTATGCATTTTTCAATGATTATTTCAATATAAATGACTTCAATGGCTCAGAAAATCCCTGCCAAAATAGTGTAACATATATCACACACCACACAGAGAGAAAAGTACAAGGTTTGGGATACTTTTATTAAAAATCACAGAATACTTCAAGTAAGAAGGGACCTCTGGAAGTCATCTACTCCAACCTCCAGTTCAGAGCAGGTGTAATTAGACCAGGCTGCTCAGGGACCTGTCTAGTTGAGTTTTGAATGTTTCCAAGGCCAGAAATTCCACAAAATTTAAGTCATGATGTTAGAAAACCCATTGCATTTAAGTTGTAACTGTCAAACACCATTATTCCTCCATTACAATGTGCACTTTACATTTACTATTTCCCATCATTCCCGTTCCTTATTGCTGTTCTGCTGAGACTCCAAAAAACTATTTGATGAGGAAATTCTTTTCAGAGGCCTCCCTCAGCTTCTGGAGCTGATATGAAAGGGGAAAGGACAGGTTCCTACCACACCATTTGTCACTTGAGCCAAAACATTGGTTAGGGAAAGCACGAAATGAGACAGCACGCGTATATACATTTCTAGAGAAGGATTCAGAACTTCCTAATGGATTGCGGGTCTTGGGATACAGCACCATTAGTCTGGAGTGGCACAGGAGGAGGCAGGCAGCAGCTACAGGACCGCCTGAAGGCAGCCCCCAGCCCATCCAGACCCTGGCTCCCAAATCACATCCTACACAGGACTTCCACAGGAGATCAAGACAATTGTATAACAACCATCCTTCTGTATCGGGATTGTGTCTACAGGGGTGGCTTCTGTGAGAAGCTCCTAGAAGCTTCCCTTACGTCCAACAGAGCCAGTGCCAGCTGGTCAAGACACACCTGCCACTGCCCAAGGCCGAGCCCAAGAGCAATGGTGGCAACACCTCTGGGATAACAAATTTAAGAAGAGGGGAAAAAAAACGGAAGGTCCATGGGGGAGCAGAGATCAGCAGCCCACGGAGGACCCCACATTCAGTGTTCTCCAGGCAGAAATAATTTCCTGCTCCAATCAGAGGTTTGCAGGATTCAGTCTCAGACCACAACATTATTGTGAATGAAAGCAAAGCCAAAAAACCAAAGTCCATCAAGAAATCCCGGCCACTCCAGACAAGCCAGGCAGTGATATATTTGGATAATAAGCCAACTTACCATGCATACATTGGTCAGCATCCCTGCTGATACATAAGGGAACAGAACAACTCCAAAAAGTGCTGGGTTTGATGAACAATTTTTCCCCTCTGTCCTGCCCAAATCATAGTCTGTCTCAAAAAGAAGAGGTTAAAATGCACCAGGCATCACTCAAAGCAGGCAAAAATATTAGTAGTATTTTCTCTGTCCTAGACATCTGACTGGACAATGTAATTCCTAACACTCCTTAGACTGTGCTCCTCAGCACTCTGCATTCCCCATTGGTTGGGAGGGATGGTTAAGTACCCACAGCCGACAGCAATTTTAAGGGGAATGAAGAGAAGGAAGATCCTACAGCTTTAAAATGCCTCTTCTAGCTTCCTCAAACTCACCTCTTTCACTCTTATAATGAAAGGAAGGATATCTATGGAGTAGCAGGCAAAAATTAATTTAGCAACATATATTATTTTAGCAACCAAAAATCAGGTGTAGGAGACATCAGCAACTCAGTGTGTGAAAAGCACGGAAACATCCTGGTGCCTCCCCAAGCACAAAGACAGGGAAGACTACTAAGTTCATCAGTGCTACAGCCACCACCATCACTAGTTTGATTAATCAAATAATCACAGAGAAGGAACTTCACAAGGCAAATCAGATTTTTCTGTGGAATAACAACCCACTGGCTGCTTGGAACATGATGATAACAAGCCATGGCTAACACTCCAGGAGTTAAGTGGATCTTAGCTATTCTTGGTAACTAAAGAAAAATGAAGTTTTACATCCTCAAACAAAGGATTTGAAGACATTCCTTCCAGTCAATAACAACAGCACATCTCAACATCTGTCTTATTCTCCCAAGTGCAACAGAAATGAAGGTCAGGCATTAGCCACTTGCAAGCTCATCTGGACCAACAAATGTCTGCAGATTATGGTGAACCTGTTTAAAAAGCATGTCTAAGTGATGTCACCCTTTCCTCAAACCTGCAATACCCTGGGATTTACAACATCCTCCTTGTAGTGAAATCAAAGCAGCACTGCTTGTTCTGATCAAAGCTTTAACTTCACAGACATTACCCAGAAAACATGCCATCAGTTTAACAAAAGGCTCAGCTATCAGACTGCAGCACAAGACTCAGCCTTATGTTTTTGCCTCCTCAGCTGCAGAGAACACTCACTGGGGAGCCACAGGCAGAGGGCACACACAGCCATGGAGAGCAGGCTCACCACATGTAGAGATATACAAAATAAAGCCATCTAGTGCCCACCACTTCTGCCAAGGACATTGTAGACTGTGATATTATCCAAAACAAGCTTTTGAGCCAACACAGGTCCCATAAGACACATGTACCATTCTGAATTACCTGCTAATGCTGCATCTCTTCCACAAGCTGACTGTGCCTGAAGAAGCTCTCATGTGCCAGCCATTTGTAGACAGGTAACAGCAAATAGGCAAATCAAGTCCCCAGACTTTCAAAGGAGAACTTTCTTGAGGAAAAAAGATCTCTCACCCAGCCCAGCTCAGCAGGGGTTGGTTTCACTCTTTGCTGCTGCCTTCCAGCTGCACCAGGCAGTGCAGCAAGACTGCCAGGCCTCATTCCTCTGCCTCCAGGAATTCACTGCAGGACCAGAGCTGTAACCACATTGTCAAGTCTTTCATTCTTACTTGTTGCTCTCAGTATTCTCTCCTTTTCCAAAGGGAAAAAGTTCTGATACACCAGGAAATCTTGTGCAGAGCAGCTGAACTGCATTCCTCACTGCTTCCCCACTCTATGTCCTCTTCCTCAGGAGGCACCTTCACAGCAGCAGCTTTCATCCAGGCAGTATTCCTCAGGTTAACATCATCACCCTATAAAAAGAGCTCTACCTCAGAAGTGCTACAGCTCACTCTTACAGAGTAGTATATTCCCAGTTCAGCATTTCCTCAGCTTACAGCTCTCCATAAAAGCAGCATCAACTACTTACAAACCAATCTTTCCCTGCAACCTCAGCTCCTTCCTTGCTACAAAACCTAGTGCAGGTGTGGCCAGCTGAGCAGGGCTGGCCACAGCTTAAAAGGTGCAAACACCTACCACGTCCTACAGTCACTATAGGGGATTTGCTTCCAGATTTCACAAACTCAGCTGCGATAAGGAGAAGGAAAAGAAAATGTCTATTTGGGTATGCTTAAGGCAGCCTTCTGATCCACAAGAATCCAAGTTCTTTTTAGGATATTCTTCATTTGAAACTGAAGAGGTCCTTTATTTAAGAGCAGCAAAGAATCAAGAACAAACAGAAACAGTTAAGGGAAAATCAGGTAGTGATGAACAAGGTGCTTTCAATTACATGGGGCTGGCCTGCAATAGCCTGTTTTAGCACTTAATTAGAGGAGTATCTTCCTGTCCTTGCAGTGTGGACTGCTAACATGGCATTTACAGACAAGATGGAGAAATACTGTGCTGCCTATTTCATGTGCCAAGGGTTTGGATGGGTGTTATCAGAGGGGGCTAATCCATGTGCTGCTGGCCTGGGCTGAGCTGCCAGTGCTGCTCCCCCAACCTGCTCCTCATCTGCACTGCTGTATCCTGAGGGCCCTCAGACATTGACAGCTAGGAATTGAATTCTAGGAGGCTTGGCCACACCAAAAAACTTCAGAGATAGTTTTGTCACTCACAGGGTCCTTGCACAGACAAGGGAAGTGGCAAAGCCCTGGCAGGCTGCCCTAAATTCTCTTCCCAGCCATCAGATGCAGCCAAACTCCAAGCCTGCACTTCCTGTCCCACTCAACAACAGCACGGGCAGTAAGGGGAATGCTTGTAACTTCAAGGAATTATTTTCAGCTGGAAGGTAGAACAGGAAGGCAGACCTGTAATATGTATTTGACTGTGACACTCAAAACCAAGCCTAACTGGAGCTGATGGAAGTCTTTTTATTGATTTCACTTGACAAAGAATCAGGCTCATCCTTAGAAGAGTTCCTTGTTTTCCCTTCATATCCTTTAGCAGCCACACAGCATTAGAATCATGTGTTGGGAAATCTGTGGTAATATCTTTACCCTTACATTATCAATTCATGCTGCCATTAAAGAAATATAAATGATGAAAGGTGACAGAAGAAATTAGACTTCCTGTATCTTCTATAACACAGATCCTCTCTGTAGCTTTCTGCCCTCTTTCTGGAGGAGCAAAGACTTTCTCCTATAGCTGCTTTTCCCCAAAAAGTAGCTCGAACTTGCTGATAAGTGTCTAAAGCAGGATAATCTGTGGTTATCTGCATGACTTTTAAAACCAAGGCTTTCAGGGTTCACGGCAACACAAATGTGACCTGTGAATACCATCTTCCCAAGCCCAAGCAAGGAAAACATTTAAGGTTTTCAGTTTGCACAAACAACCTTCCGTCATCCTGGCAACTTCATTCCATCTGGAACATCCTGTCTTCATATTTCAGAAAATACAGAATGAGGAGGACAGGAAATATTAAGAGTTCACGAATGAATTTTTGAAAGTTCTTTGCGTCAAAATGGAAATAATTTTCCTCCCCACTCCTTTTTGCCCCCTCTGCCACCACATACAAGACTATTTTCCCTCTCACTACACTTTGTATTTGACCTCCTGGTGAAAGTCAGGAAACGTCATCCAAGTAATTGTGAGCATCTGCATAGCTGCAGGTGTGAGGGGAAACACCTAATTCAGTGGGTCAAGGAACTCTCTGCTGATTTACAATATTAACACCTCTCACCTCCAGAAAGAGCAGCCTGTGTTCATTGTTAATGCAGTGGTGGAGGGACACATTGGAAATGCTACTTGTGGTACTAAAGGTGGTCATACCTGCTTTGTTTTTGAGGAGGTAATCTGTAGTTTCAGAACTGTCTGGTCTGCATTTTCAGTGAATTTTGTTCTCTCTTAAAATCTTCCACTTTTCTGCTTCGGTCTCAAGCAAGGCAGTGCACTCTCCATGGGGATGTGCTGTGCTGCCCTCGGCAGGACTGACCATGCACACAATGTGCTGTCTATGGTACATTTGCAGTGCTTTTTCTCTTTAACTTTTAAACTGGACTCATATTAGACTCTCCCCAGCCAGACACCTCATTAAAGCTGACGGATTTACAATCCCCAGCTTACAGTTTCTGGACTGTGGGTGGCCTTGGCCTTGGCCAACTTGCGAAATTTTGTCTGCCACCATTTGTAGAGTAGGAAGAAGACTCCTCCTTACCTCCCATGCAGTCTTGCTGCTCAGAATAAAGCACTAATATTGCAGAGAGGACCTGCCTGTTACGGCATGCCCCTCCACTGATTTTAACAATGGAACCCCAACCACAGCTGGGGCTCCTAATTAAAAATAAATTAGTGCTGCTGTTGTAAAAACAAATAAATAACACTCATAACTCCAGGAGAATTCTGTCAACACAGATGATGGGCAGGGCTGTCACAGTATTTATTTACTAGGTTTCTAGAACTTTGCTGTTGACCTTTTACCTTCTAGAAACAGCCATGCTACAGAAACCTCCCTGAAGACAGTCTCTGTCTCTCCACACAAACAGCTGAGAACCCTCTGAGGAGCTGCTAGTGAGATATATGCACTGTCTGTCAGTGGTGAAGGAGTCAATTCAAACCCACGATTCAAACAAATGCACTTTAAGAGCATCTAATGTTTACATTGGCTTTGTGTCTGCAATGCTATTTTGAGAATGGTCTGCCTAAGGCATTTTTCTCATTTCCAGAATGAAAGGTACTTTAATGGGGCCGTGCCTGCAATGGTTTAGTTCCTGCTTTGGGCTCCTTGTTGAGGCTTCCACCTGCCTGCTTGGTGGCAGAGCTTTTCCACTGCTCTGCACGGAGTGGTATCTGCACTTTAAAGGTTCTGCAGTGCTGGTGCCGTGTGGTTTTGGGGCTGCACCCACCTTCTGTCCCCCGGCTGGGAGCAATCAGAGCTAGGCAGAGCAGGCAGAGAGTAAGAAAAAGCAATATTTAGTCAGTAAATTTTCCAAGCATTCAGGAGAGAATGGCTTGCAGATGTATATGTTTAAATGACATTTACACTCCCATTGTTTCCTTTAACTTGGTGCTCATCTTACTCTGGGCTTCTTCGATGAAAAAAACAATACTTCTGAGAGCTGTGTTCTTGGTGAGAAATAACACCCTTCCCCTTCCCTCTCACATGTCCTGAATGCCAAGGGAAAAAAAATCAGCTTTTTGGAATTGCGTGGTTAGGGGTGAGGTCTCCCTTATGTACATGAACTTAGTCTCTGGGGTCGTTTTCAGCCAGAGGAGAGAACAGAAGACTCCACGTACCCAGTACAGGGGTTCAGAGCAGAGCTGGCACATTTCAAATCATTCCAAGGCTCCAGATGGAAGGAGAAAAAGTAAGGAAACCTCAGCATGACTTAATATTCAGGTCCATTTTCCCCTCAACAAAGACATATAACCGAACCAAACCTTCTATAAGTTCTGTTGTAAACTGGGGCTCCAAAATTTCTACAGTTTTTTCCTTGCTCAGTAATCTTGGGATACTTTGGTCAATCCACAGATGTGTCTGTGTTTACTGAGGTACTAAGGAACCATAACCAGACACCTCCAGTCTCCTGTGTATTAGTGCTTTCATTCTACACAAAAACTCACATGTGAGAGGTGAAAGTCAGCACAAGTAAAAAGCTACTTGTCATTGTGAAATAACAAAGCTACATTTGCCATAAGTATTTAGGATATCACACAGCCACTCCAAGTCCAGTCCTCCACAACCCAGATCAAGGACTACAGACACTTTTGCAGGCTTTGCAACACACTTGCCATTTGTTAACATCTGCACAGAAAAATCCTTTTTTTTGGTTTAATTTACCCAGTGGTCTCTTCCCACATGCAATGATACCTTGGCATCCCACTCTGCAGCATCTCTATTTTTGATTTTCTGTCTTGGAAAATGGTTTTGTGGTTCAACCACACACTTTTTCTAACTTCCTATGATTGACATATGATCTGAGCTTGGCTAGAGCAAAGGGACATGCTGCAGGACACATCATCAAGAGAAAACTTGCCCAGACAAGGAACTTGTATGGACTTGGTTTGACTTGGTAAAGAAGGAGATCAGAATCAAAACATTTAAAATGTAGAGAAACAGCCCTGTGAGATTACTGTGAAGGCAGGCAGAGAAATCAGACATCTAATGCAATGGGAGCAGTCCTACATCTGGTGTCCTTTGCAGCTCCCTGTCAGTCTGCTGATATTTCTAACAACTCAGCTCCTCTCGGTGCCATGTTCAAACCATTGCACATTCATGTCACAGACATCCAGAAGCACTGATTAAGTAAGTACATCTTGGTGTCCAGTTAGAAACCAAAGTATGACCATGACCTGTAAATCCCTTCCCCTCACAGCCGAGGAGTCTGATCTGGCTTTTTATTACACTCATTCAAAATGAGGATCATGCCACGTGGACCCGAATTACACAGTGCTAGTGAGGAAAGAATTGTGTCCTCCAAACCCAGCAGACCCAACTCACACTCTTCAGAACTGCTTTTATCATATGTTTTTTTCAGATGCCTTTGCAAGCGTACTTGCAAAACAGTGAGTACTTGACATAGTCAGAGAAAGCAATAATATATCGGGAATCAAGTAAGTTAAATAATTCCCTCAAAGAATTTTCATAGGTAAGTAATTAATAAGCCTCAGGAGTAAAAGATCAAACTGGATTCACTGCAGATCAGAATCTCTGAACACATGTGAACTGCCTCAAGTACAACACACAACACCACTGTGTTACCCAGCAGAAAAACAGCTCCACTTGGATTCACTTTACAAATACCAATGTTATTTTTCACCAAAGCCTTCTTCTTATTATTTTTTTCTTTTTAAACTAAACTGTCATTCACTACAGGACTGAATGGAAATGATCAAACTGCAGTCACTGGAAAGACTTCTGTGCATGTTGGATTGGGTTCTACTGGAGTAGCTTGAAGCAAATGTTTATATATACTTCCAGTGAGTTTATTTTCTTAGGGTGAATGAAAATAGAAACTTCTTGGAGCAGGGGATGGAGAAAATCAGCTTTCCACAGAAACCACAACTGAGAAGAATTTGATAACAATTCAGAATAAGAAGTACTATGATATTTAAATTACTTATCTTCCTTTAGAAGTTGCTCACACCTTATATACTTAAAACTAGTTACTTACAGGTTGGCTTCATGTGAGCATTCTGAAAAACTGATTTTTACAGAGGTATTTTGATATTTTACCAGCATCTTGGGAAACCAGGTCTGAGCTATTTCAGGCAGAAGTCAAAGCCGCTTCATTCCCAATGCCTCAAGAAATAACAGAGCAGCCAATTATTTCCCTCTCCCCCTTATAGCACACATGAAATTAGCAATATCACCCAGTCACATGTCCAAGCCACAAAACCACTTTCTAAATAGGTTCAATACTGAGCCAAGACTGCACATACACTAGAATAAAGGAAGCTCAAGAGAAGGAGCCATGCTATGTCCAGCACCTTGCCCAACACCAAGAATTCCATCATCTCCATCCAGAAAACAGGCAGGTATCATGTGATGCTAATCAATGAGGAGTAAAAAGAAAGCTCTGTAAGGCTTCAAGACTTAATAAAGCATAGCTTAGCATGTAGAGGTTTTAGTGTTCTTTGCTAAATCTAAACCACCTTTTCACCCTTCCCTTCAGGCACACTAAGGCATCCTTGCTCAGTTTTTCACAAAAATCCGTCCCTGACACAAGGAACCCAGAAAGGAAACTGGGGCAATCACTAACCAAACCCTTCTGTTTTCTTCCACTGAAGAATTTCTAGTGCTTTGAGATTCCGCCCTGTGAGGGAGGCAAAGAGAGGGCTCTACCTTGGAATATCAGGAGAGACATGAGCAGGAGCCTGGAACAGTTGGGGTGATCTGGATTGGCCATGGAAAAAACAGTGGTGCAAATGCCTCTGTTTCTGTTATCTCTGTAACAACTCTTGAATCCTGCTCTTACAGACTCTTCAGGAAGGGAATGTAAAACATCTACGTGTTCAGTCACACCCAAACTTTTAATTTGGTTCCCATTGACAGGATGCAGTGCCCAGAGAAATGAGTCCCAAAGAGATGGGACCTGTAAGAGTGACTGCAATCCAAACAATAACAAATTAGAAAACACCCCAAACACAGTGTGACACAAGTATCCCAAAGTATTATTTTTCCCATTGAAAAATAAGCAGTAATTACATTCTTATTATTCTGCACGAGAAAATTGATTGCTACAGAATTCTCACCAGGAAAAAAAAAAGACATCCAAATACATTTTTTTAATCTCTTCTATAGTTGGAGGTGAATAGCTCTCAGTGTCTTACAGAATCTGCATCACTAAAACCTGCTTTTCTTGCCAGACTTCATCACTCATAAAACAGTGCAGTATCAGAGCAGCCCCTGCAGTGTAATTCAGATACCATTCAGGTCCCGAGGGAGAGAATAAACCAGGAGCTATGGGACCTATGGGACAACACCACAAAACAGATGCAGAGATTTATTTCTATTTTAACAAAATCTCATTTTCTGATGGGGAAAGATTTGGTCTGGATTGTCTTTTCTGGCCTCATTTATTGTTTGAGTACAAAGCTACAGTAGGAATTGCAGTCATTTGTTTTAATAAACCAGAAGCAAAAGACAAAGTTCTACTGGTCTGGTTTCATTTCACGTGTTTACTCACTTTTTGTATTGTCAATAAAGTATCAAATCTTGATTTGTGCCGAGCTCAAAATTGCAGAGCAACACCACTTCTGTTTGGAAATGGGGTCAAGGATGGAAATGATTGGCATGAAAGATACGTCAACAAAATCCAGACCATGACTTGAAAAGCAAAATAATAAGTTAACAGCCCTGAAACCACAGCTCTCCATGACTTGTGCACAGTGTGTAGAAGGACAGACTGGTTTTGACTAAACTGCCTCACTCTGCCAACAAGTTATTTCTCATGAAAACTCCTCTGAGCTTTTCAACCCACAAAAAGCCCCCTTCCATTATATTATCTTTTCATTTAGATTTGGAACTGAGACAAACAACAGCCTGTAAGGATTTCTTGAAGATGGAAATTCTGAGGGAAGTTGCTGCTCTTTTTGTCATCTGTCATGGAAGATAAATGATGTCTAAGCAGAGGTATGCCAGGGCTTCCTCCTGGGCACCTTGGATGAGACTGGATTGAGGACTGTCCTCTTCCCAGACACTGTCACAGTACACCTTTGTCACTTCTGCTGGACAGCTCCAGAGGGCCAGCGAGGAGAGAGGCAAAACTGGGAAAGGTGGTAACAGTGGTCTGTTCACTACAGACCATGTACAGCCAGTTCTGCTACTGCTAATTATGACCACACTGAAGAAATTCCTCTGTCTCCATGAGATCCTATAATAGCTGTGCAGCTTCCATGGAGTCAGGCTGAATTCTGGGAACAGAAAGTCCAAGTTACTCCTACGCCTGCAGGTCACGGCCTTTGTAATTTGTTCATTTATTTTATAGTAAACAATATGCTTTTCCAGCAATTTATTTATTAACAGTTGCAGAAGCTGCCTGTCTGTCTGTACTCCCCTGCCTGAACATCATGAGTAATTATCACATACTTCTCACCGATTTTCTTCCTGGATTATCTCTGTAAAGGCTTCTTTTGTTAAAAAATGACTGTACCAATGGGCAGCACAGGGAAGGATTGATCAGTCCGCTCCACATCCCTAGAGGAAAGAACAAGATGTTTTTTTATTGGGATTCACTGAAGGAGAACCATTCCCAGAACCTCCACACAGCAAACTGTGTTTGTCAAGGCCCCTTCAAACTTGCCCTGTGCCTGCCATACACACTGACAGTTCCACAACGGGAATGGGCAATTCAGCAAAAGGACACCCAAACCACTTGAGCGTTGGGTGTGGTTCAGCTTCAGAAACCACTGTGCTTGAATCCACCTTCTGCAGGGTGTCACTGATCAGCGTCCCCTCCAGCTGAGATGAGGACCGTTTCTATTTATACAGGGCACAGAGAAAAGGTCTAGGAAAACAAGCATGGCCAAAACTGGACATGCAGAAAGAGTCTTCCTCTGGATAGGACAACTGTTCTCCTTAACCCTTACTACTGTAAGTCCCAGGACTATTTTTTGAGGGATTATTTCCTTTACACACCCACTTGCATCCTGAGAACCTAACATTCCTTCCTATCAAAATCTGGGCTGGACTCAGAGCCTTCCAAGTAAATCATTTCCAAGCTCCTATTAATCATTTATTTTTCATCTCTATTATAAAGATTATCCCTCCCTGGTAATTTGAACCTGAATGAGAGGGAAATTTTGGATAGATTTAATTTCATTTTTGCTCAGCGAGTGTCCTGACCATGGGTGATGAGCAGGCGAGTGAGTTTCTCCAAAGTGAAAGCTGTTACACACTTTTACTTATTTCTAATGTACACATACACTGATGTTATTTTCCCAGGTAGAAGGCTCCTGAGTATTTATCCTTCAATCCCGGATGTCCTAGCCATTTCTATGGAACACACATTGTAGCAGGATGGTCTTCTGGCATAACTAGTGACACTGATTACATTTCACTACTTTTTTGTAGATTTTCCCGGTGAGCTAAATAGCTCCAAGCCAAAGATTTCACATGAAAAATGCAGGACACACTTCACACAACCCTGTGAAAACATGATCCCATCCCACCAAAGAACAGTATCTCATTCACAAGACGCTTCACCCCTACCAGGTTTTGTTAGCCTTGTGGCAGATGGTGCCAGATCTAAGAAAGGAGAGAATCTGGGATTTTCTTTTCTTCTATTTTCTCTTCTTTTCAGGGAAGCCTTTGCCATTTAGTGTTTCATGAATTAATTTTCCCTCTGACCTGTTGTACAAATACATCCAATGGTATCAGGATTGGCAATGCACTTTCTGTGCTATGGGCCCTCTTGAGTAAGGCAGAAGTTGAGCTCCACATCTCAGGAGATGCCAGGACTGGTGAGAAGTTCACAGCTGGTTTGATCTCTGTCATATTACTAGGTTTCTCATGCAGACAGTGTTCAGAGGAATAGGGGGGTATGGATGGGAGGTTAATTAAACAGAGATGCCTTTTTTCTCTCTGAAAATTGCCCTATCCTGCTTTAGCCAGAATCTGGAAGCATATCCAACTTGTAATTCTCTGAAATCACTAGAACAGTGTGACACAAGGACCTCTACTCTTCAGGCAACACATCACAAAAAGGATTAAATCCTTGCCTAGGGCATAGAGAAACTAGGGAGGTTAAACTATTCAAACTGATTTTCAGACATTTCCTGCCTCCTTCCTCACAAGCTGACAAGAGGGCTTTAACAAGGCTGAAGCTCTGGAACAAAGATGAGACATTATCCTATACAAGGAATACTCTCAGAGTTCTATTGTATTCCAAGGCTTCACTGTATTCAGTTGCCACAATTTCACCTTCCCGTCTTATGTAGTAGCCAGATACATTATTTCTCTTCTCCAGGAAACAAAAAATTATTTCCATTTAAATCATTCCCAGCCTTCCTCTCTGAGAAGGTTAAGCAACCAAGTCTGATCAGGTACTTCAGACTGTTAGTATTACCTCAGCCATGACACTATCTAAAATTGGAAACCTGTTTCTAATACCTGAGAGTTTGTCCCATTGGTCTTTGTCACAGGCTACAGATAGATAATTACCCAATTTGCATTTAGTACCTGTAGTCCCTTACTGACTAGGAGATTTTATTCAGTCTCAACATCACTGAAAGTGTGAGTTTTCTGCTCAAGAAGAAACTCCTAATGCTTTGGGACACATGCACTTCCCCTTCTGCCAGCAATTGTCTCTGAATTCTTACATTATCTCCACAAACTAAACTACACCTCTAGGACATTTCTAGAAGGAAAATATTCAGCTCATCTATTTTAGCTCCACCACAGCCATGGGGGCATGGCCCAATGTCCACAGCAGCACTCCCTGCAGAGGCTGTTTGCAATAGATAACCCCTCCATGCCAACACACAAACCCACATCCTGGACTCTTGGTGGATTGCTTCCCCGCAGCCTCCCCATTCCAACACCCAGCTCTGGGCTGTATCTGCTCTCACCAGTCCCTGCTGGTCTTTCCTGCCTCACTCCAGCAAGTGGGAGGTGGCAGAAGGGGCAGCTGCTCAGGTAGCCACAGGGCTACTGCTGCTGCCAGCACAGCAGCACAGATGGCACAGATGGCACAAGATGGCACAGATGGCACAAGCCTGTCAGGCCCCACAGAGACTGGCACAGCCAGGGGCAAAGACAGTGTTGCAAATGAAAAACCATGTCACCCCCTCCCAAGCTCCTGGTGACTCTTCTCAAGGCAATCCAGATGCTGCCACAGCCCTTGCATAGTTCCCCAAGAGTCAGTTATCATGTCAACGTGGTGCTTCAGTGCTAAATCCCCATCCCATGCCAGGGCTGCAGGAGCAGATTGTTGCACAGGCACAAGCTCTGCAGCCCACACTCCACTGCAACATTTCAGCCAGAGGTCACAAGCCATTCTGTACAACCACCTTCCCCAGGGATGTGTCTCATTCCTGGAATCACTGTCAGACCATCTCTTAGGTCAGGTCACAGCAGTTCACTATGGCCAGCCTGGACAGGAGGGCACAATTTCACCCGGACTAGAGAAAAGACGAGGAGATGCTCCAGAGGGTGGTTGGTCCACTCAGGAGTACTTGTAAGCTGACAAGCTCCAACATCATGTCACAGTTTGGTGATCAGGGCTCTGCCCCAGACAGACTGGTCAGGGCACCAGAGGTCACTCAGCTGATGTCCCCATTTGCATACTCACTAACCCAGTTGCCATGTGGGACATCAGGGCCACTGCTTGTGGAATTGTCTGCCAACACGGCCCGTGGTGCTTCTGCTCCTGACAAAACAGCTGTTGGTACCAGGCACCCATTTGTTGTGGCACTCGGTGCTGCCCTGGCTGTCTGCCTGAACAGGTATTCCACAGAGGCCTGAATGGGGATAGCTTCCATTATTGATCTCAGCAGCTCAAAGTTTGTAAGAGTTTCACTCTTCATCATTGAAACTGCTGCCCACTTTATCTGAATTAGTTGTAAAATGGCTTCTCCTCCAGAGCTGGAGTACAAATCTACTCAAAACATCACCCAAATCCTGTGAATTGCTGTCTGGTTCCTGAGCAACCTGACCCAACTCTGAATAGATCCCACTTGGAAGCTGATGTGCTCTGAGCAAGAGGTTACACCAGATGACTCCCAGAAGTCCCCCTGCAGTCAATGTTATTCCATAGTCCAGAAAAACAGAGGACAAGTTGCAACTCTCATCTCTGTTTTTGCTCCCAAACAAATGCAACCATTCCAGAATTACCAACAGTCCAAAGATAAGCACCAGGCTGGAAAAGACCATGTAGTTTTACTCCTGTGGGTGACAGTGCAGCTTCTACAGGGCACTGGTACCTGCATTTGGACGAGTAGATTAACACTCAGCTGCCTGTGCTCCAAGAGCTGTGCCCAAGCAGTTACACGGAACATGGTCAGACACAGCACAAACAGAATGAACCTGCTGACACACCTTTTCATTTGTACTCCTTTAGGCACTAGGAAAAAATATTATTTTTGCTCTTTTGCCTCAACCTCCCCATCTGTACGATGGGAGTAATTACGGCAGCAAAATACAACTTTTTGCCATATATTGATACATAACTTCCATTTTTCTATTTGCTACTGTCTAGATCTGAATGAATGTGAAGGTTCTCTGCAATTTTCACTCAAAGAACTCATTTAGGACACACGATATTTCAATGTTAAACTTTTAACTTTTTGTTTCAACAGGAGTTTGCATCACAAAAAGTCATTTAGCTCTGGAGAACAAAATCTTTCATTTAAATGATGCCAACAGTGCAACTTTTGGCTGGTTCTGCTCAAAATTGAGTGTGAAAATCAGACACTCATTGAAACAGACTTTTATCTTGGATGCTGTTCCGGCTTGGAAGAAAAAAAAATTAGCATTTCTAAATTATATTTTCCTCAAAAATTCCTCCCTTGCTGTCTTCTGAATGGACGGGTTTTTTCAGCTATTTTTTTATTAGCACAGAGGTTCTCAGGATAAGGAAAACAGACATGAGCTGTCTCTCCTTTATGTTATCCTGGATCACGCCTGAAAGCTCAGCAGATTCAATTTAAGTGGTAACTTTTATGTATGACCAAAATACATGGGGATAGTGGGTTCTTCAAGGACACCTGAACCCTGGGCAATGCATGAACTGCATTTACAGCAGCAGACACACATCCTGCTTCATAGACGCGTACCTGAGTAAAGAAGTTTTAATTGCTACTGTGTCTGAGAATCCTAAGCCTTCTCCAAAGCCTGTGGTGAGCCTGGAGAGGATTTCACTCACCTTTTCCTTAATTACGTTGCTGCCAGTTGATAAAGTTTCATCAGAATCTAAGTATCAAAGGGAGACACATTCCTGTCAATGCAGTAAAAAGCCATATTTAAAAGAATCAAAGTTGGATGTTCTGTTCTCACTTCTGAAAAATCTGAGTGACTTCAATGGTATTTTCAATTGAATAAGGAACATAAACTAAAGCCCAGCATTATTAGTGTGTGGATTTTTCCACATACATTTTTTGTTTGTTTTAAAACAGTTGTTAGAAATGTAAGATATTTGATTGATTAAAACTTGCTTCCCAACAGCAAATAGTTTTAAAAATCTTTTGCTTATAACCTTGTTTCGTAGCTGAAAAAGAAGATGAAACAAAAAATTATCTCGTGACAGGCCAAGAGGAAAAGCACAAATGGAATGGGATATAAAAGTCCACTAACACATTAAAGATGTATCAAAGAATGTGATAGAACATATCTGTGGTCAGCTGAAGATGCTTTGAGTGGAGATAATTTCCCTGAATTATTATGTGATAACATTCTTGATCACAGTACACAAAGCTCAAAGTTAGGATTCAGATTTTTTTTTTCCCCTGCAAAGGCAAAACATTTCCAGGCCTTTTGACAGTTATCGACTTGGCTTTTCAAAGGAGCACAAACACCAGTTCAGCTGGAACAGAAGCACCAACGCTAGAAGCAGAAGAAAAGATGCAGGCAATTAACTTGCATTTGACCTAAATTTTGGGTCTAAATTCATGGTGAGATGACAGCTTGTTCCACAGGTTTGTAACACTCTGTTACCAGCTTCTCTGTGTGTCCAAATATTTGTTGCCAACTGTGAATAGTCATGACAATGACTCCCAGGACATCTCCCTCACAACTGGCACTGGGACACACACTGAGCTGAGTTAAATTAGTGAAAAATGCAGCCAAAGAGGCCTTAACATCCATGCCTGAAACAGGAACATCAAACAAAGGAGCATAGTAGGCAGAAGACTAGAAAGGCCAAAGTCATTGTCCTAATGTAGAAAGAGCTGATTATTCTTATCATCAGACCTGTCCCCTTCACTCAGGCTGTCTATGAAATACATTATTGTCCAGCATCAGGCAGTTCCTGCCTTAAAGTTTTCACAATGTTCCTGTGCTCCATTTTCCAATTCCCACCACAAAGACTCCTTTCATGTCAACAGATGTGCACCAAAAAAGGTGGGAGGAGAGAAAACTTCAAGCTGCTTACCTTCATTCCTCATTTGTGCAGCAAAGCTCCATCTCTGCCAGGTAACCCCACAGGAGGTTCCTGGATCCTCACACATGGATCTGATTGTCTCCGTTTGAAGGGGGAGAGACAGTTGAAACAAATTAAAAGTGAATCCAATATCAAATTGTTCGAGACTTTGAGTATAAGGATAGAAAGGATTTTATTAACAACAAACAAACTATATATATATATATATGTATCGGAAAAAAAAA